>CM040428.1:103270021-103824811 GCA_022702705.1 Papilionanthe hookeriana x Papilionanthe teres | reverse complement strand
AACTACGAGATGGTTATGTCGGCCGCTGAAAGCTTAAAATTTAATTTAATATATATGTTTATTAGTTTTGAAAGTAAAAATTTAAATTTTAAAATATGAGAATGAGACGGATCTCATTCATTTAGCAGTTTAAATAGACGAGCGTAATATCGCAAGCGGTGCATCTATCCCGAGGAATAGACACACTGCTTGACAATATCGCTCTATCAAATAAACTACAGAATTCATGACATCCGTTCTGGTCTGCGAACCTTTATGTGGACCGACAAATTCCCCTATTTAATACAAAAAGAATTAAATAGGGTTTATATTACCTGGGTTCATAAAGCTCCCTATAGAGGCAAGCACCTATAGTCAATTACCCCTCAAATGACCGAAGTCACCTGAGAGAACTCTCGATTTAGATCAGGGGTTTCTATCTTCATGAATTCAATGGTAGGGTTTTCAACGAAGTGTGGTATTAGGAAATCCAATAGGTGAAAGGCGCAATGTAGAACATTTATTTCCAGAGTCAAAGAAAAGAAAGGTAGGGGATGTCACAGATCTCGAGGAGGACCTCGATGACTTCCCAGACTATCCTAATGTTGGGCTTTAAATTTTGGAAATGAATTTATTTAAGTTTCAATCCTGCCAATTAATTATAGGAATTACATTTACATAATCACCCGATTATGCAAATAACCTGAAAGATAGGAGGATTTACGTCGTATCGGACGACGAATTCAGAATCCTAAGCGAGTTAGGGCTTATATTGCACAGCAAGGCTGTGCAAAGGCCTAAAAGAACAGATGAGGATTTATGTTGCACTAGGCGGACTACCTCAAAGTCCTATGGCTTGTTATTTAGACTAGGGATGGTTTTGCTGATGTAGTCGCAAGTTTTGCTGTTGACGATCGTCATGCTGCCCTCAAAGTCATGCTCCGTGCTCCACGTCGTTGCAGAGGTTCAGTTTTGGAAAATGCTAATCAAGAGATGAGAGAAGTGTTTTGGTTTAGAGAAGTCTTAAAATCCAAATATTTTAATATTTTAATTAAAATAAATCTTAAAATTGATTAAACAGAACCGATTAAGATCCCACGATTCCATCATCCCGACAACGTTATTTTCATCGGATTCACTTAGTCCAGATGAATTTGCTAAACTCAATCGAATGAGTTCCACACTTTCATTTAGATCGTGGGAAATCCCGTTAGCAACACGTGGGTTACATCATCCGAGGTATTCCCGATCATCCAATGAGACGTTTTATTTTAGTTGCAGTTGTAGTTTTATTGTTCTATTTGTGATTAAATTTTGAGTTGTTTTATCTTTTGAATGTTGTGGCGGTGAATTTTATCTTGTTGTGACTTTTAATTTAATTTTAGGTTTCAGTTTTGTGACTATCCTAAAGGTTTCAATTTTCATTCAGGGTGACATTCATGTTTAACATGCAAGAAAAGTAAAGTACAGTGCAGGTAAGATAAATCACAATAAAATAAAAGCGTACCTGGTAGGGTCTTCCCGTCATTTCCAGCTGGAACTTTAGTATTGCATTGTATGTATGTGTTTATAATTTTGCAGAAATTAAAGCATGCCAGAAAACAGGAAGAAGTAGGACTAACAAGCAGTAACTACTCAATCCTATGATGTCTATGTTTAAATCCTGATTGTCTACCAAGTCCTATGATGTCTATTGGAATTTCTATGTTGTGTTTCAATGAATTTTGTTAATTTAATTGAGGATGGTTTCGTTAAGCAGACATATTAAGTTTAATAGACCTCAGAGGTATCCAAAAGGTCAGAGAAGGATGCAGGTCCATGCTTCCCTCTCACAGCCTGGTGAAAAGTCTCGGGCTCATTTAGACTTATTATGTTACTTAACAACTTATCCTACATATACCCTTATGCTTAATGAACACAGGTGTTTGGGGTAGGTTGGGGCAGATGGGTTTAGGTGTGGTTTGGATTTGGATTGGTGGCAATTAGTAATTTGATTTGAACTTATGGGAGTGCTGTGAAGAGTTTGCGATTTTATTTGTGGAAGATTTGTTTGAGTTTGTGTTTGTATTTGGTTTGGTTTTGGTATTGGTTTTGGTTTTGAAACTAGGGATTTTGAGTTTGGAATGTGAATTGGGAAGATTGTGTGGACATCGGGTAAAATTTGGGTTACTCCATGCATTCACTAAGCATAAGGGTATTCTTATTATGTTTTCTACACCAAGTTGTGATTTCCTAGGGGTCTTTATAAAAGTAAAAATAATCCATGCCTCAGGAGGCCTATCCTAGGTTTGATTATTATCGTGTTGGTATTGTATTGTGGTCGGGATTGTTGTTGCATATTGTGATTATTGTGATTTGTGATGGTTGTGTTGTGTTATTGTTGTATGTTATTATTTTTTTATTTTTTGTCTTGTGTTATTGTTATTATTTATTTATGTGTTATGTTATTATTGTATGTTATTTTATTGTATTGTATTATGTTATTAGTGTTTTTATTGTTATGTGTTATCATTTTATGTTATTATTGTTATTTATTATTTATGTGTTTTGTAATTTTTATTATGTGTTATTTAAAATTATTATCTTTTATTTGTAATTAAAATTATTATTATCTTTATTATTTATTTAATTTATTATCTTATTTAATTCATTGTGATTTATTTACTTTATTTTCATTTATTTATTTAACTAATTGTTATTAATTTAATTTAATTTTACTTTAATTTATAATTACTTAATATTTATTTATTTAAATTATTATTTTTGGTTTTATTTTAATTTATTTTATTATTATTTAATTTAATTTATTTAATTTAGTATAAATTATTATTTATTTACATTATTGCTTAATTTAATTTAATTTAATTTAATTTATTTAACTTATTTTATTTAATTTAATTTATTATTTATTTACATTATTATTTAATTTTAATTTAGCTTGAAGGATTTAGGGTTCTAGCCTTAGGAGCTTCCCTGACGATCTTAGATTCTTAGCAGTGGACCCACCTCGTTTTAGAACGTTCGAAGCCACTTCGTCACTCTTTTGGAGTCCCAGACGAAATTCCGTACCTCTAGCTCATAGCATATTAGAATTGACGTTAGGAGTCCAAATTAAGTTCCGATAGGACCATCAGACCTTAGGACAGCCTTGTGCACGTTTCTTGCACCACTGCGCACAAATTTTTCGTTTTGCGGCCTTGACGTCTTCAAGTTCTCCGCGACGGACCAGAATCGAAAGTCAGAATGTCGAGACGATCAACAGCAACCTCGAAATTCAAACGGGACCAAATTTGATGTACTTTCGACCCGACCGACGACGAAGTTGTCCGAGCAACCTCGGACTAATTAATTTAATTTAATTTAATTTATTATTTGTTTACATTATTACTTAATTTAATTTAATTTAATTTTTAGGTTTTCATTTATTTATTTTATTTATAATTTTTTAATTTTAAATTATTATTTATTATTATTAATTCAATATAATTAATTTAATTTAATTTAATTTATTTTATTTTAGTTAGTTTAATTTAATTTAATTTATTTTTATTTTAATTTATCATTTATTTATATTATTATTTTATTTTATTTAATTAATTTATTTAGTTTTTATTTATTTTCGGTTTTATCTAACTTTAATTTATTTAATTTTAACTTAATTTATTATTTATTTACGTTATTATTTAATTTTAATTTAATTTAATTAATTTAGTTTAAATTAATTTAATATTTATTTATATAATTGTTTTTCGATTTATTTAATTAATTATTATTTAATTTAATTTGTTTACAAAAATTATTATTTATTTTTTTTGGTTTTATTTAATTTTAACTATTTAATTTCAATTTAATTTAATATTTATTTATATTATTTACATTATTTTCAATTTATGTATATATATATAATATATATATATATATATATATATATATATATATATATATATATATATATATATATATATATATATATATATATTTATGTATATATATGTATGTTATTTATTTTTATTATCCCTTATATTCTTATCATTTAATATATATAAATTATAAGTTATTTTTATTTTAATTTATTATTGTTATTATTTAGATGTATATTTAAGTTTATTATTTATATCATTTATTTATCATTTATATTATTATTTATTTAATTATAAAGTTTTTATTTTCTCTCTCCTTGATTATTTTTTTTATTTATTTAAAGTTATTATCATTTATATTAGGTTATTATATATTAAAATTATTATTTACATATATATTTATATTTACATTATTTTAAAAAGAATGACATTTTTATTTACTTATTTTTGTTATTTATTTATATTTACAATTATTATTTTAGTTATTATTATTAACATTTTCTTATATTTTCATTATCTATTTAAGTTTATAGTTATTTATTTTATTCTTATCACACTATTTTTTATTATTTACATATTTTTATTATTAATTTACATATATATATATATATATATATATATATATATATATATATATATATATATATATATTATTCATTTAGTTATTTAAATTTTAGTAGTATTTATTTAAATTTAGTATAGTGTAGTTATATTATTTAAATTTAGTGTAGTTATTTTATTTAGTAAAGTTATTAAATTTAGTATGGTTATATTATTTACATTTAGTATAGTTATTTAGTAGTTAAATTTAATATGGTTATTTTAAATTTAGTATAGTTGTTTTATTTAAAATTTAGTAAAGTTATTATTTAATTTATTTAAATTTACAATACTTATGTTTTTATATTTGTTATTCATTATTTATTTTAGATTTTCATTTCATTTTCTTCTGTTTATTATTATATATATATTTTTATTCCCTCTTTATGTTTATTTTTCCTTTCTTTTATTTTTATTTTCTTTATGTTGTATTAAAAAAATTTTTTAATTTTTTTTAAGGTATTAAAAACTTGGTGGTAGATTTGTAAATATTTAAAATAGTTAACATAATTAGATAGTTTGCATGAAAAAAGAAATCCTAAGGCTAAACATGGAAAGATTTAAAAATTAAATAGCTAAATAACCTTGCATAAAAAGGAATTCCTAAGCCTAAGCATGGAAACATTTAAAAAGCATACATGAAGATTTGCGAAAAGAAATAACCTACACATGATTTTTGGAGATATACATGGAGATTAATAGCTTGAATATAAACTTAAAAAATCTTTGTAAAAGGAAGAAGAAAACTAAACAATAAGCATGTATGTGTGGGATCTTAGGCTAAGCATGAGAATGGTGAAGAAACTTACCTTGATTTGGAGGAGCTGATGGAAGAACCCTTGGAGAAGCCCTTGTTGAAGCTCACGGCTAGGAGGGTATTGGGTAGGGTGTGGCTTGCTTAGAAGAAGAAGAGGAAGAGGAGGGAGGCTTATGGCTAGGAGTTTGGGAGAGGTGTTGTGAGTGAAGTGTGTAAGAGAGTAAGTGAGTGTGTAAGAGAGTGTAAAAGTGAGATTATGAGATGATTTTAATGGGGAGGCTCACGGCTAAGAGTTAAGGAGGGAGTGAGGGAGAGATATGGTGGAGGTAAGGAGGAGGTGAGGTGGGTAGACTTTAGGGTGGCGTGTAGGGTGAGAGAGAGGTGAGGGAGAGGTGAGGGAAGAGGCATTGAGGAGAGATATGGTGGAGGGATATTTCTTTTTTTTTTCTTTTTAAAAAAATGCATTTTATTTATTTTATTATTTTATATTTTATATATATATATATATATATATATATATATATATATATATATATATATATATATATATATATATATATATATATATATATATATATATATATTTATTTAGGGCAGGTCATGAGGTTTAATTTGGTTAATTTTGGTTTAATTTGCTTTGATTTTAATCATTAGTTCAATTAGGTTCATTTGGGTTTAGGTTGACTTAACTTGGGTTAGAGCTTGAATGAAGCCTAGGTGACTTGATCAATATTGTCTACTTGATTGTAATGAAGATCTTTCATGAAGACACAAAGTGGTTTTGAGCTCATTTGGAAGTTCAATTTTGGTATGGATAGGATTTTTGATTATTTTGGACCATATTGGATTTGGGTCAAGTTATCTTGAGTTTGAGAGGGAATGAGGTCCAGAGGTCTTCAACAATAGTGTAGAAATGGTTGTCTCCAAGATTTTTCATGAAGACATGAAAGGTTTTTGATAAAGTTTGGAGGGTCAATTTTGTGGATTTAGGACATGTGTTCAATTTGGGTCAAAATTGGGGGTTTTGGTCCAAAATGGATTTGGTCCAGACCTCCCTCAGGGCAAATCCTAAGGTCTGATCACCTATAGGAGACATCCCCTAGGATTCCTTATGCTTGCCTTTATCCTACCAAAAGGTGGAGGTTAGGCCTTAAGCATATGAAAACCCCTAGTGAAGCAAGAAGAGTTTTGAATTTCTATGGGGGGGTTTCATGACTAGTCTTCTAAGAAAGTCACCAGGAGTGTCCTACGACTAGACCCTAGGCTATTCTAAAGAGAGACTAGACCTCAACCAAAAGTGAGGTCAACAGGTTAGTCTACCATTACGCTCAGATCTGTTTCATTTCTAGGTACTGGATAGTCATAAACATTAGTTGGGTCTATGGGCTTCCAAGGAAGAAGAACTTTTTCTTAACTCTCATATGGTACTTGTGACTGACTGTAGAGTAGAAATATTCTAAAAGGACGTCCCAAACCGTAGTTTGATCCATGTACAATCAATCCTAATACAAATTTCACAATTATAGTATGAATATCAATAGGTCTATCAGTCTGAATGCAATATTATAATATCACACTTTCCTTTGTCACTTTACTAACTTTTATAGTCGGGAGTAATTTACAACATATAAAGAAATGTCATTGCATCGACACATGATTCAATAAGGTTGTAGAGAATTTGACATATTCGTCATCTCTTATCTCCCAATCTTCAGCTTCGTCTGTCAAAAATCGATAGATTTCATCCATATTGTCTCTTGTAGAGATGAAATTTGTGTGATGGAAAATTGGCACATTATCTATCATATACAATTCATTAATCTTGTAAGGAGTAAATGATATCCACCTACCTCGCACATATACGACTCCTTGGTTGATTCCATGAAGATTTGCATAAAATTCCTTCACCATAAGAATGACTACTGTAGCAGCAGTGTAACAAACACTTCCAAACGGCTCTGCATAATAATTTCTTCAACACGAGTACTAATTACATTCGTACCTCGATAGACAAAGCCTCGTTCTTTAATATGCCTCCTCTTTATAAGGACTTTGTCACAAAGTCGTTGCGCCTCGAAACTGATGAACTTTCTCCTATTGAAAACTCTAAATCATGGAGATTCTAAGAAGTTGGAAGCCATGGAATGCAAAATTTGGAATTTCCTTTTCATTTTTTCTGAGTTAATATGTTTGAAACTGAGTTTAGGGCTCACTCAAAACCACCAAATTCCAACATTTAAAACTCTAAAAATTACTCTCTGGTCGTCAGCACCGTCGGCGCTGAATAGGGCGTTGTCGACGCCTAAGCTCCAAAAAATTAAGTTGATCTCTAAAAAAATCCACCGTCAGTTCCGGTTTGGGCGCCTTCAATGCTGAATCAGGCGGTGTCGGCACTGAATCGAGCACCGTCAGTGCCAGTTCACAACTTTGCTCGAACGTCTTTTTCATCCAAATAATCTTCAAATCTTCGATTCAATCCAATAATTAGCACCTTATAGGATAATTATGAGAATGTAGGACTCAAATATAATATTTTTTAATAATAACATCAAATATAACTCAATAAAAATAAACTAAACAAAATAAATAACTATGGGTTTCCTCCCATAAAGAGTTTGATTTAATGTCGTCAGCCGAAAAAAACATTAGTTTCATTCAAGATAACTTAACATTAAAACATCTTTAAAATGTGGTCGTGACCCCTCAAAATATGGTTTTAATCGATGCCCAATAACTTTAAATGTTCTTCTAATTTTTAGATCCTCTATATTAACAGCTCTAAACTGGTAGACATTTATCACAGTGAAAGGTCCTATCCATCTACACTTAGTTTTTCTAGGAAATAATCTTAATATTGTATTATATAATAAAACTTCTTGTCCAGGTTTAAATATTTTTTTAACAATCTTCTAATCATGTCATATCTTCATCTTCTAATTATAAATTCTTTCATTATCATAGGATTCATTTCTCATTTCTTCTAATTCATTAAGTTGCAATAATATTTTTCTCACCATCATCTTTTAAATTAAAATTGAGCTTTTTAAGTGCCCAATTTTCTTTATGTTCCAATTCAACTGGTAAATGACAGTTTTTCCAAAAATTAGTCTATAAGGAGATATTCCTATAGGAGTTTTATAAGTAATCCTATAATCCCATAACGCAGTATCTAATCTCGTAGACCACTCTAATTTATATGGATTTACAAATTTCTCCAAAATTCATTTAATTTTGCAATTAGAAGCTTCAGCTAAACTACTTATTTGGGGATGATAAGCTGTAGAGATTCTATGCATAATATGATATTTTTGAGTCAATCTTTTAACCAAATTATTTTTAAAATGAGATCCACTATCAATAATGATAACTCTCGGCATTCCATATCTTGTAAAAATAATTTTCATAAAAAATTTTGAAACACTTCGAGCATCACATCTGGGTAAAGCTTTGGCTTCAATTCATTTTGATATATAATAAAAAACAACCAATATATATATATATATATATATATATATATATATATATAAAGGACCTATATTTGCTCCCTACATGTTAACACAAAATGTGGGGTTACAAGCAAAACCCATTGGGAATAAAACCAAACCATCCCAATGAACCCATAACAAACAGAAAGGTAATATCCAAACATCAAATACAATAAAACAAAATAATGAAAACTTGGCTCTAGTGAGGTTGTGGCACATCGGACGGCTCGGATTGCAATTCAAATCCTTCCCGATAAAATGCATCGGATGATATATGGTGTCGCAGCGGAATAAAACTGAAACCTCGGTTATATGAGTAATGTTCAAGTCCGAAATGGGAAGAACTCAAATTATCCCCATTAATCGGGATCTTAAGCTCATAGAGATGGAGATTTGAAACCAGGACCGTAAGAGAGTCGACACTATTTTGGGCTGACCGATTGGCTGGTTTGTTTCCCTCTCTGAAATTGAAAGAAAATTGGGTCTGAGGGGATTTCATGGTATGGATTTGTCGCAGCCAGTAATTGTGATGCCAATATGTGTGGGTAACACTATTCAGGATTTGAATCAATTCATTGGAGTCCACCTCAATCCAAATATTGTTCCAGCAAGCTTTCCTAGCAAATTGTAGTGCCCACAGACATGCGTATTAGCTCAGCCTCAAAAGGATCTTGTGCAGGCAACGGGGGCTTGAAAATATAAAAGTCATTTACCTCAATTATTTCGAAAATATCCCCCACTCCCCGCACTATCGTTGGAGTAACTACCATCGGTGTTTATCTTTATGGTATTGCTTGGGAGGAGGCCGCCATCTAACAATTTTAACAAGTGGTGAGCTATCGGTAGATGGTAGAATCAGCCGTAGGAGATTAGGGAACCTCTTATGTGTAATGATTTTGCTTAGGTAGGATCTGCAGTTTCTCACCACTATAGAGACAACGAGCGGGAATGTCTTCAAATTTGGATCGGTTTCTAGCCATCCGGATGAACCAGAGAACAATACATTGGATGGTGTTAAACTTATGATTATTCCTCTCTTGCCAACATGTGTGGAACAACTCCCAATGAAGATTATTGCACCCCTTTCTTAGATGAGAAATAAGGTCCATCCACACAGATTGTGAGAAACTGCATCTGAAAAATAAATGAGGTAATGTTTCTTCCTGTTGGTGACATAGTACACATATAGAAGGCCCTCTCAGTCCTTTCAATTTGAGTATGTCATCAGTGGGGATGATGCTGTGAAGTGCTCTCAAACGAAGGAAAGACATGGATGGAGACAAAAACTTGCTCCAGATAAAATGCCCCCAAGGTACAGAAGGCTATTGAAAAGTTTTACTATAGATGGCTTTGGTAATACTTTGAAGCTTATAGGTTTCAGATTAATGTGATCGAGTCTCCCTCGGAGAATTTAACAGTAGAAATCTGTTGAGCTGAGTGATCCTGAAGAATTGTTCTAAGGTATGGAAGAGACCAGTTTTGGCCATCCCAGAAATCAACCACCATTAGAGTATGATCCACCTGAGCAACTTTTGGGGTTAACCAGTCTTTAGGGCACCAGTTGTCAAGCCAGAAATTAATCTCCCCATTTCCCAATTCCCATATGAAGTGGTTCTCAGCCTCCTCTCTAGCTTTAATCATTTTTACCCAGATTTTAGAATCCCCCACTCTTCTAATAGCAAGGGAGGGATGGATATGTCTACAATACTTTCCTTTCAAAAATTTTGGCCTCAAAGAGGTCTGTGCTCTGAAATGAATCCACAGTTTGTAGAAATTAATCTGCTGCAGATGATGAAGTCCTCTAAACCTCAAACAACCAGCCAAGGTAGGTTTAGTTGCTTTTTGCCAAGAAGTCCAGTGCAACTGATGTCTCTGTCCAGATCACAGGAATCTATTAAAGGCCCTCTCTAGTTGCAATTGTGTGCTCTTTTTCAGGGTTGTCACTTGCAGCAAATAAGAAGGGAAGGTGGTGAGTATGCTCTTCAGTAAAGTTATTCTACCTCTATTAGATAGGAAAGAGTTGGTCCAGCAGTTCAATTGAGAGTTAATCTTATCAAGGATATCATCAAATTGAAGTTGCTTGGTCCTTCCCAATGTAAGATAGACTCCCAGGTATTTAAAAGGAGGAGAGTAGAGGAGAAACCAGTATGATCCAGAATCCATTGCTTGATGTGGGCTGGTGTGTGTTTAGAAAATATCATCTGACATTTATCAGAGTTAAGAATCATACCTGACTTTGCTTGAAAGGAGTCCAGGCAGTGTTTTAATTTTTTAACAGTAGTTTTGTGGGCCTTTGAATATAGCATAATATCATCTGCATACATGAGGTGAGATATAGCAATATTAGATCTATGATGGTACTTGGAGTAATCTTGTTGCAGGATATCTGTATCAATCATTCTTGAGAGGTAATCCAATGACATCAACCAATATATATATATTCTCAAATAAAGAAATAAATGATCCCATAAAATATAGTCCCCAAACATCAAATATTTCAACTTCCAATATCAAATTTAGGGGCATTTCATTTCTTCTAGAAATATTACCTACTCACTGACATCGATCACATGTTTTAATGTATCTATTAATATCCCTAAATAGAGTAGGCGAATAGAATCCAGATTGTATAATTTTATGTGCAATTTTGTCAGTTCCAAAATGTCCCTCAAATTCAGAATCATGGCATCTCTGAATAATTGGTTCAATTTCTTCATAAGGCACATATCTCCTAATAACTAGATCATTGCATTATTTATATAAATAAGGTTCATCCCAAAAATAAAATTTGGCATCATACAAAATTTTTGTTGTTGTTGCTTCGTTAAATCAGGTAGTAAAATATCACTAACAATATAGTTCACAATATCAGCATACCACGGTAAATTCCATTCCTTAATATTGTAAAGTTGTTCATCAGGAAAAGTTTCTATAATTTCATCTTAAAAAAAATAGATTTTATTGTTCCAGCCTAGATAAGTGATCAACTTTTTGATTGTCAGATCCTTTTCTATTCACTATAACAAAGTCAAATTCTTGCATTAGAAGTACCCATCTGATTAATCTGGGTTTAACATTCTTCTTTTGGATTAAGTACTTGATAGCAAAATGGTATGTATGCACTATACATTTAGTCCCAATTAAGTACAATCTAAATTTTTCAAAAGCATATAAAATTGCTAATAACTCTTGTTTAGTAGTAGTATAATTAATTTGAGCATCGTTAAGAGTTTTACTAGCATAATATATAAATTTGAAAATTTTATCATATCTTTGTCCTAAAACAACTCTAATTGCATAATCACTAGCATCACACATAAGTTCAATGATTTCTCCCAATCAAGTGAAACAATTATAGGGCCGGTGATTCATTTTTCTTTCAAAAGTTCAAAAGCATTTGAACAATCTTCATTAAAGTCAAATTTCCTATCTTTCTCTAAAAGTTGGCATAAAGGCTTTGTAATTTTTGAAAAATATTTAATATAAATCCTGTAGAATCTAGCATGTCCCAAAAAACTTCTAACCTCTCTCATAGTAGTTAAATGTGATAGTTTAGCAATAATTTGAATCTTTGCAGGGTCTACTTCCATGCCATATTCAAAAATTTTATGCCTAAGCACAATTTCTCCTGCAACCATAAATTGACATTTCTCCCAATTTAGAACTAAATTTATTTTTTCACATAACTCCAAAACTTTTTCTAAACTATTTAAGCAAATGTCTAATGAAGTTTGAAACATAGAAAAATCATCAATAAAAACTTATATTCTACTGTCAATCATATTACTAAAAATTGATATCATACATCTTTGAAATGTTGCAACTGCGTTATATAATCCAAAGGGCATTCATAGAAAAGAAAATATTCCATAAGGACTAGTAAATGTTGTCTTTTCTTGATCCTCAGGAGCAATTGGTATCAGATGATAACCAGTATATCCGTCTAAGAAACAAAAATATTTGTGCCCAGCAAGCCTATCCAACATTTAGTGTAAATAGGTAAAGGAAATTTCTCCTATTCCCAACCTTTTGAAAGTTGATAGAGGCATGAGATTAATGCTGTCACCCATATCACATAAGGCTCTTCTAAAAAATTTTTCTCCAATAGTACAAGGTATAGTGAAGCTATAGGATCCTTGAGTTTTTCAGGAAGCTTTTTTTGAATAATTGCACTACACTTCTCACTGAGTGCATCGGTCTCATTATCTGTAAACTTTTTTTTCTTATTTAATAAATCCTTTATAAACTTCACATAATTGGGAATTTATTCTAACTCTTCAACAAAAGGGATGTTTACTAATAATTTTTGAAGGATTTCAAGAAATTTTGAATTTTTTTTTTCTCTTTTGTTGTTTCAATCCTTGAGGAAACAGAGATAGTGGTCTTTCAACAGTAATTTTCATCTGTTTAAGCGGATATTCTAAATCTAGATTTATGTTATAATGTCCTTTTTCATTTTCCACCTTCTCTTTTTCAAATTCAATGTCTTTTTGCACCATTGATTCCAATTCTTTTCCACTTATTAACTGTATAACCTTAATTTGTTCTTTATTTTGAACGTTTGGGTTAATCTCAATATTATTAGGGAAAGGTCCAGAAGGTCCACTACTAAGTGCAGTAGCAATATGCACCAATTGGATTTCAATATTTTTAATAATAGTTCCTTGACTTTACAGTTGGGTCCCTTGACTTTGCAACTAATTCCCTTGACTTTACAATTGATTATCCATTTTTAATATCAGTTCCTCTATAAACAACTTCTTCTCCTTGAATTGTGGGTTACTATTGAATCCTAGAGGATAAGAAAGTATATAATTTGTGTTTCCCTGGTTGTTTGAATTTCCTAATGGGTTTCACAGAATTGTTCCCCCATTGCGGGTTAATAGAAATAATGTTATTATTCCAGTTTAAGTTTGGGTAGCTCTTCCAACTGGGATTATAATAATTAGCATAAGGATTGTTGGATCTATTATTTATAACATTTCAACTCTCATAAGATGAATGAGAAACTACTATTCTTCCCAATGAGTTTTCCTCTAACACCTGACAGTTCTCCCCAAGTTTTAATAGATCCAGGTGCAAACGAATTTAACCACACCTTAGCTTTATCCCTTAGTGAAAAAGCAAAAATTCTAAGCCTGTCAACATCGTTCGACATTCAATCATATTTAAATATAGCGCACAGTTCTAGAAAACTAGAAAGATGTAAGTTAGGATATTCATTTGGTGTACCACCAAATTGATTATTTTGTAACATTGGGATAATAACGGGTTTAAGCTCAAATGAATTAGCAGCAACATCATGATTTTGAATAGTTAAATGAATATCATCTACTGTAGGGTTCACATAATCTCTTAAAGGTCTAGGTTGATGTAGATTTTTATTTCTTTGATTATCGAGATTCTTTGATATTTTGCTTAAATTTTTAATACTTTTTGTTGTTTTCAAAGTTCTCTAATGGTGTGTTCTAACTCTGAATCGTATGATATCAAACCATCAGATCCAAAAATATGTATACACAACTATGAATTAAAGGTTTTCAGATACTACTAATTTACTATTGACCCTAACCCCGGCAACAACGCCAAAAACTTAATGTAGCGGCTGCAAATACGAAGTAAAATTTTTTTGCAAATAGTTTCAATTTAATTAAAGAATATAATTAGTTTAATAAGGTAGCAGCTGATCTATACACAAGAATACGTATCATTCAAGTAATACAGGGCTCTAGCGGAGTCCTGGTTTTCAATCCCACAGGGAAGAAGAAAACCTTAAAGCATAACACAGAAATCCTATATTCAATTTGCAAAGCACTTAATGTATTACCAAAAATGCTATAGTTTAACGATGCTAGAAATTTTAAAATCGCTAAATTTCTTTCTATGATTCAAAGTAAAGTAACTACTACTATAATAAGTTTTTGTAATGCAAGGTTCAAATTTAGAGAAAGTGTCCTCCCCCTTACAATGATATTATGGTGAGTGAATGATAAAGATTAGTAAGATTCTTATATTGTGCCAAATAGGAGCATACATGTTCTTTACCCTATTCCGAGTGCTATAAAGAACATTGGATAATCATAGGTTTAGTCTCAAAATTCGTGGTTATGCTGGGAGGATATTGGCTCTCACTCCAGAGCTCCCACTTCCCTTTAGCTGAAGGTTAACTCTCATTTTAGTTTTCAAACACTAGGAGCAAATTCGGGATTTTAGCCTGTCAACCTAAAATATCTAATTCTACGCCCAACAAACATATTTCACTATTTATTTGCAACCAACATCCATAAACTTCACCATTCATGAAGTTTGAATGTAATCTCCATTTTTGTTGTAGAAAGCATAGCCCTTTCGGATCATATGTTTCACAACGTATTTTAACAAATCAATTGGGCAGATTGAAAAGTAAATTAAGAATGAAGTGCAAAATCATCACAACTTCTATTCTTTCTTATGGAACATCCACTCTAAACTTTCACATCACCATTTATCATTGCAAGGAGAAAGGCAAAGAAATCAACTCAGAATTCATGGGGAAGATATGATAAAACAAAGATTTTATATATAAAAGCAACGCCATACAAACAATAAGAAGTAAATACAACTTATCTCAACTTCTTCCCCGAGCAAATCCCTTGAAGTTCCCTTGGATCTCCTTCTCTCTTCACAACACACTCAATTCTCTCTTGGAATAGTAGGGAAGAAGAAATCTCTCACTTTCCCTCTCCTCCTGCAACTCTTTTGAGAAGAATCCCTAACAAAACAACACTAAACACCAAACCCTAGACTCTAAACTCTCTCTAAACACTTCCTCTTCACTCACACATTATTTTCTTCACTTACATAGATACACACACACACTTAAGCACACACTGATTTCTGCTGCCCAAAACAAGTTAAATTCGTTTAGGAACGAATTTCTTAAGAGTTGCCTCAAGAATCTCTTCAAAAAGCGTGCAAATACATTGAATCTGGCTTGAACTAACATTAGGCACTGTCGGCAAGTAATATGGTTCCGCCGGCGGCCTATCCCGACTTTTATTTCTGAACTCTCTAGAAAAAATCATCGTCGGCGTCGATTTCAATGTCGTCGATGCTAGAACTTCAAAAATATGGTTTTGACCTTTTTCGCTCCAAATTCATTCATTTTCTCTTATTTTTGATCAATTTTCCTAAAAACATCATACCTACAGCAAAGCTTGAAAAATACATTCAATTAAAGTGCAATATCACAATAAATGAGTACGAAATATATATGAGAAATCAAACATAATTTTGGTGCATCAGTAGCCCCATCATGCTATTATAGTCAGATTACAATTATGAATATTACAACCAAAATTTCTATTATACAATTATATATGTTACAATTATGATTTTAACATCATCTAGCAATCTCTTCTTCCCTAATCCAATGAGGAGTGGACATCTCTAGTCTTGGTCAGACCCCATGATTTTTTCCCTTTCTAGGATTTTTTTTCACACGAAGAATCTTAATGTCTCATTTACCTTTCTAGGATTTTTTTTTTCACACAAAGAATCTTAATGTCTCATTCCATAATGTTTCTTTTATAAATCATGTATAATAGACCATTATGTATGCTAATATGTTATAATACCACTTTATCACCATAAATTTTCTAGCATGAAATATTTTGAAGCAAAATGCATAAAACTCAACCCCAATTATTAATAACCATATGCATAAAACTCTTATCAATGGAGCCTCCCACTCCCTCACCCACCATTCTAGGGGATAATCTAAAACTCCAGATGTTATGCCTCTACTTCTGACATTACTATACTGGGAAAAAGCCTCTTTTTCACCTTAGGAAGATCATATGTGTATACTAAAGGAACTCAACCCTAATTATTAATAACCATATGCATAAAACTCGCATCAATGGAGCCTCCCAATCCCTCGCCCACCATTCTAGGGGATAATCTAAAACTCAAGATGTTATGCCTCTATTTCTGACATCACCATACTGGGAAAAAGCCTCTTTTTCATCTCTCATTGGCCTTCAAATCATTTTATGTTGTCACTCCCACCAAATTAATGAACAACTAAGGATCAAATTAAGAAAAAAATTGTAAAACTATATCGATAGGGATATTTGGTCCAATTTCTGAAAAATAATCATGGTTTTTTGTATACCACTAGAAGCAAAAAACTCAAATATATTAATAAAAAAATTATTAAATTTCTTTCTTGAGTTAGAATTCAATCATATTTCCAAGAAAAAAAGAATAATCCATCTCAACCTATAACATGCACTGAAGAAACACAAAATTTTTTGACACCTTATTTTGGGCTTAATCAAGTTTTTAGGGTGTAAATTTGACCTATTTACGTAGGTTAAAGTCTTTAAGTATGCTCTGACTAATTACTAAGGACATGTAATAAAATCTTGGTGCATTATAATCGATCTTATCCATACATGTTTATTTCATTGTCTCGCACTTCAGCTAACAACCTACAGTGGGTCTACATCTATATCACATTTTGTTCAACCTCATTCACATAGCTTAATATTGTCGAGTGGAACTATTATAAATAATATTAAATAGTTTCGACATCCTTGATGAATTTCTTTTAACTTCTTCCTTTTAAGTTAACCTCGTCGAGAAATACTTTGATAAACAATCTCAGAAGGTCTAACAACCTTGCACAACTAGAGATGCTTACAATCTTTCCTATATAAGTTAATCTCATCCAATAACACTAAAAAAAACTCTAGCAAATTAAATATATTTAATGGATTTCTAACGACCTCTTCCATATAGATTGATATTATTTCATAGCACTCCGAAAAAAGATCTAAAATGATCTAACATCCTTGACAAAGTTTGACCTCATTTAAATAAGTTAATATCATCTAGTAATATGCCGATAAATAACCTCATAAGGCCTAACATCCTTGATAAATTTCTTTTGACCACTTCCATAAATGTTAACTTCATTGAATAACACTCAAAAAATAAACTTGAATAGATCAACACATTTAGTGGATTTCACATGAAAATTTTTCATAGGGATTAATGATGTACAAATGACTTCAAATTGTTTCAAAAAATTGTGGTGTACAATCTCTTCTATGCAAGTTAACATTACTGAATAGGATTCTAAAAAATAGCCTCAAATAAGCCAAACAACCTTAGCAGATTTCATATTACATATTATATATAGATTAATAATATAAAAATGATCTTAAAAAGGTTCAAACATCATTAGTGATTTTCTTATGATCTCTTCAATATAGGTTGTTGTTGTTGATTATACTCTAATAAAAAACCCAGTTAGACCAAACCTCATTATTAAATTTATCATGATATTTTATATATAGATTATTGATATACAAATAATCTAAGATAAATTTAGATATTCTTGATGAATTTTGTATGAGTTCTTTTATATAGATTAATATTATATAAATAAACTCAGATAACATTGTTTTTGCTTAGTCCACGCCATTAAATCACCATAATACTAAATGCTTCCATAAAAAAATAGAAGAAACTTAGACCTACTTTCTTATATGAAGATTTACACTTAAAATAAAATTTAATAAAAATCCTAAGGTTTGAAGGACTTTTGAGCATCAATATTCCATCCCATTTAGGCCACTACTACCTAATTAATGTGTCATCAAATTATCATTACTTAACACTAATGTCAATTCCTAAGACATTTTGCCTATTGATCCACTAAAAATTTGATAGATTTTTAATATCCATTTCATACCTATTTTTGATGATATTACACTTTAAAGAAAGGTATTTTTCGTGATTTCATGCAGGTACAATAATTTTAGGCCTTTGGAGCAAAAGGAAGCAAAAATGAGCAAATTTGGAACAAAATGAAGCAAAATGTATTTTATTAAACTAGCACTAAACAGCGCTGCCACCAGTGCCATACCGCACCAATTTACAGAGAGTTTTGACCAAAAGGCAGAAAATAGTGTCTGACGATGCCCTATCCTGCGCCGAACCGCGTCTTATCCCAATTTTAAACTAGATTCAATGTATTTGATCAGATTTTGGAGGGATGATTGAAGAAACTCTTGGGAAATTAGTTATGACCGAATTCAAACTATTTTGGAGCTAAGTTTAGATTGGGGGAGAGAGTCTTTAGTGTGAGGGAGTGAAGAGTGAGTGGGTCTTTTTCATAGTTTTGGTGTAGAGAGTGCATCTAGGGTTTGTGTGTGTTCTCATTTAAGGATTGTAGGAGGAGAGGAAAAGTGAGAGATTTCTTCTTCCTTACTTATCTCAAGAGGGAATTGCCTGTTGTTGTGAAGAAAGAAGAGGGGTCAAAGGAATTCCTTGAGATTCGCTTGGGGAAGAGTTTGCGATAAGTTGTCTTTTCTTTACACTGTTTGTATGACGTTGCTTTTCTATATAAAATCCATCTTTTGGCATGTTTTCCTCATGAGTCTTGAGTAGATTTCTTTGTCTTCCACCTTTTCATGTGATGTGTTAATGTTGTGATATGGAAATGATGTGCCGATTTATTATGGAGAATTTGTGATGACCTTTTCACTTCGTACTTCATTTACTTTTTGATCTAGCCAATTTAATTATTAAAACTTGTTGGGAAACATTTGTTTCGAAAGGATTAAGAGTTCCACAATAAAAGTGAAGGTCACATTCAATGTCCATGAATGAGTGACGTAGTTCATGGTGGTTGGTTCAAATAAATAGGGAAATATATTTTGATGGGCGTAGAATTAGAGATTTTAGAGTGACAGGCTAAAATCACCAACTTGGTCTTAGGGTTTGGAAACCAAAGCAAGATTTAGCCTTCTGGGGAAGGGAAGTGGGCGCTCTGGAGTGAGAGCTAGTATCCTCCCAGCTTAACCATGAACTGAACTTAGGATTAGCCAATGTTCTTTATGCGCTTGGAAGAGGGTAAAGAAAAGGAATGCTCCTATTTGGCACAATACATTTGTATCACTGATTTATGTCACTAAATCATAACATTATTATTGGAGAGGAGAAAGATTATTTCTTACAATTGACTTTTGTTATAAATTTAGTGCTGTTTTAGTTAACTTTGCTACAAAGTTAGAACGTACTTTGGTAGAATTAGTAACTGCAACTGTTTGTTCCTCCTTTTTGTTATTAGTAACTACTTGCAATTGTGCTGTGATTTGTGAAGTGATTTCTGTGCTACATTATAAATTTAATAGCCTCATCATGTGATTGATAACTAGGACTCCATTAAAGCCATGTATTAGTTAAGCGATACGTATAGTTGCGTTTATTTGTGTGACTCAATAGAAAACTAAATCAATATATATATATATATATATATATATATATATATATATATATATATATATATATATATATATATATATATATGTATAAATACGAGTTCATAAATTTTGGCAATTTTAAAAAGTCACACCAAGATTTTAGCACCGTTGCCGGGGAGGTAGCTGTAAAAATTTTTTTTGTAGTATTTGAAAGCTTATATTTGAATTACAAGTCATAATTTTGTGTGTTTGTTTATTGTGATTGTATGTGTAGTATCAGATATATAGGTTTAGTGCCTTACGATTCTGAATTAAAGTGTACTGTTAGAAAAATTCAAAAACAACAAAACAATATGAAAATCCTCACAAAATGGCGAACAATTTGAACAATCAAAATAATCAAAATGAAAATATACCAAGACCTTTAAGAGATTATGCTAATCCAACAGCAGATGAAATTCACTTAACTATCCAAAACCCTGATGTTGCTGCTAATTCATTTGAGCTTAAACCTGCTATTATCCAAATGGTACAGAATAAACCATTTGGAGAAACACCTAATGAAGATCCTAACTTACACCTCGCTAGTTTTCTAGAACTATGTGCTGCTTTTAAATATGATGGAGTGTCGAACGATGCTGTTAGGCTTAGACTTTTTCCTTTTTCATTAAGGGATAAGGCTAAGGCGTGGTTAAATTCATTAACACCTGGATCTATCAGAACTTGAGGAGAACTTTCACAAAAGTTTCTATCAAAATATTTCCCTCCTTAAAAAACTACTAAGCTGAGGAATGATATCACATTTTTTAGTCAGTTTGATGGAGAATCTATATAAGAAGCTTGAGAAAGATTTAAAGATCTTCTGAGAAAGTGTCCACATCATGCTTTACCAGACTGGTTAATAATTCAAACATTTTATAATGGATTAGTGAGATCTTTGAGATCGATTATAGATGCTGCTACTGGCGGATCATTAATGTCAAAATATTTTGATGAAGCATATTCGTTAATTGAAGAGGTGGCTACTAATAATTTTTAATGGCCCTCTGAAAAGGGTAAATCCTAAGAAAGTAGCTAGTATTCATGATTCTGATATGATAACTATGATAGTTTTTCAAATTACTGCACTTTCGAAGAAAATAGATCAATATGGAATGAATTATTCTCAAACACCCCCAGTGTTAAAAGAAAATTCATCCGGACAGATGATAGAGTTTCAAACAACTAATGAAACCTTGAATGCTATAAATAATAAAGTCAACAATCCTTATTTGAACTATTATAATCCTGATTGGAAGAATTACCCAAACTTCAACTGAAATAATAACAATGCAGTTGTTAACCCACAATGGGGAAACAATTCTATGAATCTAGTTAGAAATCTGAACAACCAAGGAAATACCAATTACAGACCTTCTTATCCTCCTGGTTTTAATAGTAACCCACAATTTAAGGAAAAGAAGTTGTCTACTAAAGAAATAACTCTGAATAAGGGTAATCAAATTCAAGCTCAAAATGATATGATGAAGAACATTGAGACTCAATTGGGACATATTTTTACTATGCTTAATAATAGACCTTCTGGAAATCTTCCTAGGAATGTTGAGATCATCTCAAAAGATCAAAAAAAGGAGAGAATTTAAGCCATTCGATTAAGGATTTGAAAAGAATTGGAAACAAGAGTACAAAAAGAAGTTGACGTTGAAAGAGAGGAAATGAACATTGAAAAATGTTTTAATAAGATATATCCAGACTTAGAATATTTGATTGAACCAATGAAGATTACCGTTGAAAAACCACTTCCTCCCTTTCCTCAAACACTAAAAAATAGAATAGGGATAATAGATTTGCAAAGTTTTTGGAAATCCTTAAGAAATTAACGATTAATATTCCCTTTGTTGAAGCATTTGAGCAGATGTCTGATTATGCAAAATTTATGAAGGATATTCTTAAAAAGAAAAGAAAGTTCAAAGACCACGAGACTGTTGCACTTAGCAGTGAGTGTAGTGCATTTATTCAGAAGAAGCTTCCTGAAAAACTTAAAGACCCTGATAGTTTCACTATCCTGTGTACTATATGTGAGAAATTTTTTGGAAGAGCTTTATGTGATCTGGGAGCTAGTATTAATCTTATGCCTTTATCAACTTTCAAAAGATTGGGAATAGGAGAAATTTCACCTACATCTATGACTCTTCAATTGGCTTATCGTTCTATCAATTATTCTAAAGGAGTTGTGGAAGATGTATTAGTGAAGGTGGATAAATTTATCTTTCATGTGGACTTTATTATATTAGATATGGAGGAAGATAAAGAAATTCCAATTATTTTGGTAAGACCATTCCTTGCTACTGGAAGATCTATGATCGATGTTCAAAAAGGAGAATTAACTATTAGAGTTAATGATCAAGAGTTAACTTTCAATATTCTAAAATCTATGAAATACCTTTTAGCTGAAAAAATGATGAGTGCTTTTGAATGGAAATCTGTGATTATTTGAGAGAAGAACATTTTAAAGAAGTATTTGAAGAGAAATTGGAATGTGAGGATGAAAGTGAAAGTAAAGATGATTTGGATGATATGAAGAATGAAATGTTATAATTTGTTCAAGAAAGATTTGAAAGATTGGATACTATGGAAAGTGAAGATAAAAGTTTAATTCCATCTATCATAAAACCCCCTTAAATTGAGATGAAAATTTTCCCTAATCATTTGAAGTATATTTTTTTAAGAGTATCATCTACCTTACTAGTCATTGTATCTTTGGATTTAAATGAATATCAAGAATAAAAATTACTAGATACCTTGAAAGATACAAAAGGCTTGTGGTTGGTCCTTAGTAGATATTAATGGAATTAGTCCCTTGATCTGTATGCACAGAATTTTGTTTAATTAACAACATAAACCTAGAGTTGATCCGCAAAGGAGACTGAACCCGATGATGAAAGAAGTAGTTAAAAAAGAGATTTTAAAGTGGTTAGATGTTGGAATTCTATATCCTATTTCTAATAGTGTTTAGGTAAGTCCAATTCATTGTGTTCCTAAGAAAGGAGTAGTTAATGTTGATGTAAATGAACGCAATGAAATCATACCGATAAGAAAAGTCACTGGTTGGCGAATATGTACTGATTATAGAAAATTAAATGCCGCCACCAAAAAAGATCACTTCCCTTTACCTTTTTTAGACTAAATGCTAGACAGACTTGCTGAACATAAGTATTATTGCTTTTTGGATGGATATACCGGTTATCACTAAATACCTATTGCTCCTGAGGATCAAGAGAAGACTACATTTACTAGCCCTTATGGAACTTTTGCTTTTAGAATAATACCTTTTGGATTATGTAATGCGCCTGCAACATTTCAAATATGTATGATGTTCATATTTAGCAAATTAATAAATGTTGGAATAGAAGTGTTTATGGATGATTTCTCAGTATTTGGAGTTTCATTTGATGCATGCTTATGCAACTTAAGAAAAGTTTTAGAGGTATGCGAAAGAACAAATTTAATCCTAAATTGGGAAAAGTGATAATTTATGGTTGCAGGAGAAATTGTGCTTAGGCATAAAATATCTGAATAAGACATGGAAGTAGATCATGCGAAGATTCAAATTATAGAAAAATGAACACCTCCAATAACTGTGAGAGGGGTAAGAAGCTTTCTGGGACATGTAGGATTCTACAGCCGATATATTAAAGACTTTTCAAAAATTACTAATCCTCTATGCAAACATTTGGAAAAATATAAGATATTTTATTTTAATGATGAATGCTTAAAAGCTTTCAATTTAATAAAGGAAAAATTAATCGCTACTCCTATAATAGTTTCACTTGACTGGGAGAAACCATTTGAACTAATGTGCGATGCGAGCAATTATGCTATTGGAGTGGTTTTAGGGCAAAGGCACGCGAAAATGTTTAAAGTTATATACTATTCTAGTAAAACTCTTACTGATGCTCAAACTAATTACAGTACTATTGAAAGAGAGTTATTAGCTATTTTTTGTGCCTTTGAAAAATTTAGATCTTACTTAATTTGAGCTTAATGTATAGTGCATATTGATCATTATGCTATTAAATATTTAATGCAAAAGAAGGATGCTAAACCAAGATTGATTCGATGGATACTTTTAATGTAAGAATTTGATTTTGAGACCTTTAATAGAAAATGGGTCGATAATCAAATAGTTGATCATTTATCTAGACTTGAACAACCTAAATTAGCTGAATTTGAGAAAGAAATAATAGAAACTTTCCCTGATGAGCAGCTGTATAATATTAGAGAAGGAAATATACCGTGGTATGCTTATATTGTAAACAACATCGTTAGTAATATTTTACCACCAGAATTAACAATGCAACAGTGGGAGAAATTCTAACATGATGCTAAATTCTATTTTTGGGTTGATCCTTATATGTATAAGCAATGTAAAGATCTTATTATGAGGAGATGTGTTCCTTATGAAGAAACTAAACGAATTATTCAAGAATGTTTTGATTCTGAATTTGGAGGACATTTCAGAATTGATAGAATTGTACACAAGATTTTACAATCTGAATTTTATTCGCCTACTACTTTTAGAGATGTTTTCAGATTTATCGAAACCTGTGATCGATGTCAGAGAATATGCAATATATCTAGTAGAAATGAAATTCCTCTTAATTTTACATTGGAAGTTGAAATTTTTTATGCTTGGAGATTAGATTTTATAGGACCATTTATACCTTCATTTGAAAATTTATATATATTAATTGTTATTGATTATGTATCAAAATGGATTGATGCAATAACTTTACCTAAGTGTGATGCTAGAAGTGTTTCAAGATTTTTAATGAAAAATATTTTCACAATATATGGAATGCCTAGAGTAATCATCACTGATGGAGGATCCTATTTTAAGAATAATCTGATTCAAAGATTGGTAGGAAAATATAATATTATGCATAAAATCTCTACAGCTTATCACTCCCAAACTAATATCTTAGTTGAGATATCTAATCATGAAATTAAATGAATTTTGGAAAAAGTCATAAATCCTGAGAAATTAGATTGGTCTACTAGATTAGACACCGCATTATGGGCATACAAAACTGCTCATAAAACTCCTATAGGAACATCCCCCTATAGATTAATCTTTGGGAAGACTTGTCACTTGCCAATTGAATTAGAATATAAAGCGTTTTGGGTGATAAAGAAATTGAACTTTAATTTGAAAGATGCTGGTGAGAAAAGACTATTGAAATTGAATGAGTTGGAGGAAATCAGAAATGAATCATATGGTAATGACAGAATGTACAAGGAGAGAAGAAAAATATGGCATGTTTGGAAGATTTTTAAAAAGAACTTTGAACCAGGACAAAAATTTTTACTGTACAATACAATATTGAAACTATTTCCTGAGAAACTGAAATCTAGATGAACAGGACCTTTCATTGTCATAAAAATCTATCAATTTGGAGCTGTAATTATCAAAGACCCTAAATCTGGAAGAATATTCAAAGTTAATGGACAAAGATTAAAACCATATTTTGAAGGAAATAGACCTAATTTTAAAGAGGCATTAATGTTGGATCAACCTGAATAACTTGAGGTTATGTCAGGCTAATGATGTTAAACCAAGCTCTTTGCGGGAGGCAACCGATAATTTTTTAGTGTTTGCTTGTTTGATGTGTGATTTTTGTTTGTTTGTTACTTAATTAAGTCCTACCCTTCCTTAAATATCATTCACAACATTAAAGAAATGAATCAAATCGAGGTTTTGAAATGATTTGAACAATATGACGTGTAGCAAAAATTGAACTAGCGTCGGACAGCGCTGCTATTAGCGCAGGACCGTGCTGCTGTTAAGATAACAGTTTTTCATTCTTAAAAACATATTTTGGCAGTTATAGGCTGCAATTCTTCCTTTTAAACTCCCAAAAACATCCACCATATGCCAAAAGTACCAGAGAAACAAAAGTAAGATCCCAAATCTCATCCAAATGGATTCAAGCTTGATTGAAACTTTCAAATTTCAAGTTTTCAACTGTAGAAAGTTTGTCAGTTTCAAAGCACAACATCTATTCAACAAGATTATCTCAAAGAAGATGCTAATTAAGGAGTGAGGTTTCGTGAATCGAGGTATGAATTCTCCTACTACTCAAATTGAAGAAATCATTGTTCAGAGATGTTGGGAAGTGTTACGTTATACTACTGCCGCCGTAGCCGTCCCTATTGTGAAAGAATTTTATGCAAATCTTCATGGTATCAACCAAAGATCAGTCTATGTGCAAGGTAGGTTTGTCACATTTACTCCTGCAAAGATTAATGATTTATATGTGATTGAGAATGTGCCGATCTACCACAATTCAAACTTTGCCCCACCGAAGGACAAAATGAATGATATATACAGATATTTGACGGATGAAAGTGATGATTGGGAGATAAGAGATAACAGATATATGACTTTGTCGACCACAATGTGATGCACGGGACTTATATTTTGCAAGAATTTATGAACTCAAATTTATATATTTATAATAATTTTGTTAAGTTCAAGCATTCAAGGCAAGTATATGTATCATATCAAGTAATACAGGGCTCTAATGGAGTCCTGGTTATTGATCCCACAGGGAAGTTCAAAGTATAATAAAGCGTTCACAATATAAATAATATAGCACTAAAATCAGATATTTAAAAAGCACTTAAGGTTTAACACATAATCCTACTAACAATATGTAGAAAACAGTAACAATTAACTAAACCACAATTTCTTCTAACAACTTTAAAAACAGAATTACCTAACAAACACACTAAACTAAGTATTTGAAAGGTTTTCGATATATGAGAAAAGTATCTTTTCTCTTGCAATGAGAATATGATGTGTGGATTGATATGGAAAAATTATCTATGTTATTGTGCCAAATAGGAGCATAGATGATTCTTTACCCTTAAAAGAGTACCCCCTCTTCTAAGCAAGAAAAGAACATTGACATATCCTAATTTTAGTCACTAAATCTAAGGCTAGGTTGGGAGGATACCAACTCTCACTTCGGAGCTCCCACTAACTATTCACTCGAAGGCTAACCTTTGATATTAGTTACTAATCTTAGAACCAATTTGGGGATTTCAGCCTGTCACCCGGAAATCTCCACATTGAAGTCCATCAAATAATATTTCCCTATTTATTTGCACTTAATTACCATGAACTACGCAATTCATCCATAGAAATTGAATGGATCTTTCATTATTGTTGTAGAATATTAAATCCTTTTAAACTTAATGTTCAACAACATATTTTAACATTTCAATTGGTCAAATCGAAAAGTAAATTAAGTTCGAAATGAAAAACCATCACAATTTCTTCATTACATTAAAAGCACATCAAATTCTCATCAGTCCATCATCACGTCTCTATGCAAGAATAAAGACAAGGGAGACTAATCAGAATTCATGGAGAAGATACAATAAAACATGGATTTTATATATAAAAGAAAAGTCATACAAACCACAAAAAAAAAATACAACTTATCTCTTTCTCTTCTCCAATGCAATTCCCTTGAAGTTCCTTTGAATCTTCTTCTCTCTTTTTACAACACTTGATTCTCTCTTTAGAATGGAAAGAAAGAAGCAATCTCTCAATTTACTCCTCCTTCACTCCTTAGAGAATAATTCCTCTCAAATCCTCACTCTACACAAACTTCTCCTAAACCCTAACACTTAACACACACTAAAACTACACTAGAACCACTAAAGAAGCACACCATTTTCGTCCAAAAATAGTTACTTATAAGATAGGGACGAAATCCCAAGAGTTTCCATAGGCATCCCTTCAAAAAGTCACCAAAACTCTTCAAATTTGAATTCCACCGACTTCGGGCGCTGGTGGTGTTGGCGACTCTCTATTGTGTCATTCTAACGCCGGCGGCGCCCATTCTAACGCCGGCGGTGCCCATTCTAGCACTGGCAACACCCATTCTAAAGCCCGCGGTGCCAGAACCTATTTTCCACCATTTTACTCTTTTTTGCTCCTTTTTGCTTCGAATTCGTTCCTTTTCGTTTCTTTTCACTCCAATCACCTAAAATTGTCATACCTGCAATAAATCATGAAAAATACCTTTCTTCAAATTGCAATATCACCAAAAATGGGTAAAATTATATTGCAAAAATCGTATATATTTTTGGTGCATCAGAATCCCCCAAACTTTAACTATTACTTGTCCTCAAGTAATTTTTTTACTACATAAATTATAACTCTAGGCAATATAATTTTCAACTGTAGGACACAAAAATTTTTCATTCAAAATAATATATTGGTTAGATTTTCAAAAAGAAATTTAGTAACTCAGGTCAATACTACAATTATAAGAATATTCAACAATCAAGTCTAAGAGTTCTAGTCTTCTATTTATTTCAAGATGAACCATTATTTGTCACATTAAGAGTGCCTAAAAAAAACTATGTGAAAAAGGAGTTCATGCAAAGTTCATTAGAATGTAGGCCATTACATAAAACATAAATTCAAAAATGAAATCAAGTTTTCCTTTTAGGTTGACTCAAGTGAAGCCAATTTTTGATTAGGCATCTCCTCAAGCTTCTCCTCATAAATATTTTTTTTTCTTTTTCTTCCCTTTTTTTTCTTCTTTTTTTCTTTTCAGGATTGTTTTTCAATCCTCCTTTTCTTTTCTCTTTTTTTAATGAGAATTATTATATCTGGATATCCTTTAATGATTTTAAACTTCACTCTCCTCTTTCTAAAGTTTAAACTTGAGATACCTCCTTACTTTATAGTCAAGTACAAGGGTCATTATTCACATAAAGTCACAATCTCTTTATAACACACAATACTTTAATTCCCTTAACATTTCAAAAATAGAGTTTTATTTACTTTAAACAATCAACTATAATCAAATTCTTTCATACCAAATATCTTATTTCTATAAAATGAACCTTTATCACTAAAAATTTTCATCATATCCTTCCATAATATTCAACTGAAATAAAAAGTTTTAGTTATCTTACAATGAGGTTTGACTACCAGAAGTTATGCTAATAATTTTTGAAAATATAATAATTGAGAACAAATAAAAGTTAGTATTTCTCTACCCTCCCCCAAAATTAAATTTTTCAGTAAATTTGAAACAATTGAGAGTAAAAGAAAACTAACATTTCTGTGTTGGGATCTTGAAATCTTCAACAACTATCTGGTATTAGTAAAAATTTACAACTAGCAGGCATGAAACAATTAGTAGCAGTGATATAACAATTTTAAATATTTGCATGGGTAAAGAGAAATTAACTTTAAACATCTAAACATCCATCAAAACACTACAACATGAAACAAACTATCATAGTACTGTCGGCATATTTTTAGGTTTGTGTTGTACTTTTAGAAAAAGGGATCGCCTAACAGAAATTGTCGGCGAATTTTTTAGATTTTAAATTTAATTTAAATATGTGTAATTTAGAAAGTAGTATTTGATTTTGAAAATAATTTTAAGTTTGAAATTTTTAAGATATGAAATCAAACCAATCTCACATCCTAAATAGTTTATATAAACGAGCACCGCATCATAAACCGTGTATCTATCCGAAGAATAGACACACTGCTTGACGATGGGGCTCGATTAAATAAGCTAGAATATTTGTGACATCCATTTGGTTTGTGAACAAATTTTATAAGCCGACAAATTCCCATGTTTAATATAAATGAATTAAACAGGGTTTATATTACCTGGGTTCTTAAAGTTCCCTATAAGGGCAAGCCCCTATAGTTAATTACATCTTAAATGTCCCAAGACACTTAAGAAAACTCTCGATAATGATCAGTGGTTTTGCTTTCAAGAATTTCAAAGTTTAAGGTTTTCAAAGGATTGAGTTTTGGAAATTTCAATAAGGATTAGTTCAAATTCGGAACAATTTATTTTGGGAATCCAATGGAAGAGAAGTAGGAGAAGCTGAGGATCCAAGAAAAATCTTGGCAACTTCCCAAACTATCCTATTGTTTGGCTTCAATTTGAAAGAATTATTTAATGTTTCCATCCTGCCAATTTTAATTAATTAGGACTTATAATTGCATGACATGATCATACAAATAGCCTTGAAGATGTGAGGGTTTATGTTGTACCAAACGACTACCTCGGAGTCCTAAGACCGGTTAGGGCTTAATTTTCATAACATTATTATGTAAATGCCTAACGAGAAGTTGAGGATTTATGCTGCACTAGGAAAACTATCTCGAAATCCTATGACTTGGTTATTTAATTCAAAAAATGGTTTTGCTGAAATAGACCCGAGTTTTGCTGATGACGATGGCCGTGCTACCCACCATGCTCCGAGCTCCTTATTGTCGCAGAGGTTTTAGAAATCATAAATCTGGAGATGACAGAAGTGTTTTGGTTTAGAGAAAATCTTAAAATCCATGTGTTTTTTAATATTTTAATTAAAACAAATTTTAAAGTTGTTTAAACAGAACCGATTAAGATCCCAAGGTTCCATCATCCCGGCACCGTTATTTTCATCGAATTCACTTAGTCCAGATGAATTTGCTAAACTCAACTGAATGAGTTCCACACTTTCATTTAGACCGTGGAAATCCCGTTAGCAACACGTGGGTTACATCATCCGAGGTATTCCCGATCATTCAACGAGACGTTTTAATTTAGTTGCATTTGTAGTTTTGTTGTTCTATTTGTGATTAAATTTTGAGTTGTTTTATATTTTGGAATGTTGTGGTGGTGAATTTTATCTTGTGGTGACTTTTAATTTAGTTTTGATTTCAGTTCAGGGACTATCCTAAAGGTTTTGGTTTTCATGCAACAGTCTTGTTTAACATGCAAAAAAAAGTAAAGTACAGTGCATGTAAGTAAATTGCAATAAAGTAAATTGCAATAAAATAAAGGCGTACCTGGAGGGTCTTCCTGTCATCTCAAGCTACACTTAAAACATATGTTAGAGCATTTAAATATTTCAACAAGTACCTAGGTAAAGCTAAGGGCAGGGTTTTGGTTGTCTACCAAATTCCTAATCCTATTGCTAGTCATCTCCTATGACGTCTAGGTTGTTGTGTTTTGTTTAAGGATGATTTTCTTCATCAAAGAACAATTAAATTCAATTGTTCTTCTAAAACATCCCGTCATATTGAGGAAGTGCTTAGGACGAGTCCTAAACATCTTTTCAATACTTTTGGGATTATTTTGAGTCCATGTAAATTTAATCATATTGATGAATCAATCATCCAAGGATTTTTATTTTTGTTTTGTTTCTTGCTCAGTGAACTTAGGACATTTGAATATCTCATGTGTGACGTGACATTTCACTTAATAATCTATTTAAGAGTTATAATAATTAAAACCTTTATGGGCAAGTCGAGTTGTTGAGAATTTTAATCATTCTTAATTTAAAGTTTGAGTTAATGATTTAAAGTAGTTTAATTATGAGGTTTAAGTTTGGAATAATGTTCAAATTATTTTAGATTTAATTTAAATCTTTACACTTTCAATTATCTTAGTATTTCAGATTGATGTTTATGTTTTAAATTTACTTAGATAGAAAGAGGTGTTGAAATTATTGATATGTTTTGATTAACTCTTAATGATTTCATTTAGGTTTGTTGTTAAGTGATTTTAATTTAATTTAATTTAATTTTAATTTAATTTTAATTTAATTTAATATTAATTTTCATTTAATTTTAGTTTCATTATTTTAAATTTGATTTAATTTAATTTTAATTTCAATTTTAATTTCAATATTTTTAATTTAATTTAATTTAAACCTTAAATTGACTTAATTTAATTTAATTTAATTTAATTCCAAGATTTTAAATTTAATTTTAATTATTATTTTAATTTTTAGTTAAGAACTAAATATTGTTAAAGTGATTTATTTAGGGATTTTTAAATTAAAGAATAAATATTCTCTTAATAATATCCCTATTTTAATAATCCAAATTTAAATATATATATTCTTTCCAATATTCAAATTATTTAATTAATTAGAGTTTCACTTTGATATTTTTTTAAGTGTTTAATGGGTTTCTACCCTTTTAATTCCCCTAAGTTTCAATCATCCAAGAGAAAGTTAAAATCAAATATTTTACCCTCCATTCTGATTAAACCTAAAGTTTTAATTAAGGTTAAATTTTTTAATTACCTTTATGCCCTTTTAGGCTTATTTATTTCATAACTCACTAAATTGAGCTCAAATGAATTTGAAATTTTTATGTCACCTCACTCACATGTCAATTAAGACATTAGAGGAGAAAATGTGATTTTTCTGAATTTAATTTATTTATGTAATTATTTTTAGTTGAAAATAGGGGTTTTCAAGGAAAATTCAACAACATGACCAAGGTAAAGTTTCTATCCTTAAGAAAATTATGAGATATTACTAATTACTAGAGGACCACTTGGACCAATTTTTGTGATTTTTTGAATTATATTTTATTTATTATAATTATTTTGAATTTTAGAGTATTAATAATTTTAAAATAAAATAAAAATTGAAAAATGGATTATATATTTTTTTTTGATTTCTCTGACCTCAAGGAGTCCAAAAAAATAAATTTCATAATTTTCTGATTTTTCTTTGATTTATTAGAATTATTTTAGTGAAGAAGGTTGAAAATTCATTTTTTTAATATTAAAAATTACATTAAGCCTTTAAAATTCAATATCATACCCTAGGGACTTAGGAAAAATATTTGTTTTGTTTATAAAAGATTAGGAGTCAAAATGTGACATTTTTATGATTTTTAATATTTTTGTGATTTTTATTATTTTTTTAAATATTAAAATATTAAAATATTGTGAAAAATCAACTTTTTTAAAAAATTCCAATTTTAATTTTCCTGAACTCCCTTGACATCAGAGAAGATCCAAAACCATTTTTATGAATTTTTGAAAAGTATTTTTGGAGTTATGAATTTTTAAAGTTCCAATTTGCTTATGAGGCTTAATTAATCCATTTGGTGGGGTTAATCAAGTCCAATTGATTTCAAAATTTTATGTAAGGTTCCTCTGACCCTAAAGAGCAATGGAGAATTGTTTTCAAGTCAATTTGATGTGTGGTTAACCCTAATTAATTCAAATTCAATTTTGGGAGTTTAGGCCAATTAAGGTTATTAAGAATGAATTAACTCAAAATACATTTTTCATTGGGTCCCCTGGTCCTAAGAAACATCACCAAATTTTCCTAGAATTTATTTTACAACATGCTAATTACTAGAATTAAAATACCTAAAACAGTGACATGAACTTGAAAAATCAATAACTCTTCACAGAGATGGCCTCTGATCTTGAAAAATTCAGGGAATGTTCCCAAGATTAGAGGCTTCAAAAGCTATATGGTCTAATGCCATGGTGAATTGTCTATGCAAATGTTTTGAAACAGTAAATAAATTATTAAAAATAAAATACTTATCCAATTAACTTGATTTCTTTTCCACATTATTTTCCTCTATTCACTGAGCAAGATGGTATTTTTATTTTATTTTTGTGATTTTTCTATGCAAAGATATGAATTTTTGAAGTTCTGGTATTTAAATAATTCAAAAATACCCTAATTTCCTACTTATCCGACTCGGCGCCGCGTCATCCTACAGCGGATCGAAAGCCCACACATCTTCTGTAATTCGGCGCCGCCATCTGACTTAACTCTCTAGGGGCCCGTCGTTCACGTAACATTCCACTGACCGGCTTGATCTCGACCGTCCGCTCGATACACGCGCGATCCAACGGCTCCTGGTCATCGTCTACGACTTGTGTGCACCTGTGGCTGTCCACACTCAAACCCTAATATCTCTCTCGATTCTCAATGGATTTTCGAGTTCTTGTACTCTATCTATTCATCTTGAAGAGAAGAACACTTCCATATGGTTTATAAGCTATGAAATTAACTCAAACAAAATGGGGAATTGCTGGAAGCTCGGGAGGAAGAATGAGTTCATACCTTTGCTCGGAGAAGTGAAGCTTCGATCCGAGGGTTGTGTCACCTTCGATTGAGTCCAAGCAAGCTCCGGATGAAGTCTACGGCTCTGGGAATTGTCTAAGTATGAAAGTGTCCACGGCCGATCACAAAGCTTGGAGGCTGGAAGCAATGGCTGGCCCAGTGAGGGGGCTTTTCTTGGGGAACTTCTCCTCTTGGTACGAGTGAAGGTGTAGGGTCAATTAATTTGAAGATTGGCTCACTATGGTGAAGTGTCCTATTTTTTAGGTGGATTTTCAACTCGAAATTGAGCTATGTTAATGGGGTTTAGGGCGAAGGAACATCGAGGATCAGCTGCTCGCAGGTTAGGAGAAGGTCCTGGAGCAATTTTGGCAGAGTTTCCTCAAGGTTTTGTTCATCACCTCATTTGGCCGAGAGGTAAGTTGGTTTAAATAGAGGTGGCTGGAGGGCCTCCCAGGGGGGTTTAATGGCTTGGATCAACTGCCTTGGCCAAGGGAAGAACAGCTGCAATGGCCATTGGGCATGAGACAGCTCAGCTAATTCAAATTGAATTTTTGATTCAAATCAAGCCTCTCGGCCTGGTGGTTTTCGGTGGCTGTGGTGGCTGGCCGGCCAGGCATGGGTCACCCTCAGGGTCAGGGAGGTCAGTGCTTGAGTTTGGTGCCAATAATTGGCTTTGGACATGTGTAAAGGAGTTGAATCAAAGTGGAAGGGGGAAGGGATCATTTTGGGCTTGGTTTGGTCAAAGGTATGGATTTAGGTTTGGTGCACCCACCAAGGCACGATTTGGGCTGAAGGGAATCATATGGCTCAGCTGAATTGGAGTCGAGAAGTCTCCATCCATGGTGAGGTGGCTAAGCATGGTTTAGTGTGTATCATGGATGAGGTTAAAAAGGCTTAAGGAAGGCTTAAGAAAGGCCCCCCTCCATTTGCCATAAATGATATGGTGAGGTTTCAAAACTTTCATGGCTTCATATGGCTTGTAAGTGGCTCACATTTGGCTTGCATTTGGCTTGGAAAAGGTTGGCTTGTTTCGTAAAAAAGGGTTTTTAGAAATTTTTGGCATTTAGGGGTAATTTGGCATGTGGCTTGATTTGGAATGGCTTGATTATTGATTTAGGACTTAGGGATGATTTCAATTAAAGGTATGATGAGAAGAATTTGTCATGTGGGCTTTGGATTGATTTTGGGCTTTTTGAAATGGTTTTGGATGGGCTTTTAAAGTGGTTTAAGGAAGTGGACTTTTGGATTTAAAATAAATATGGGATGAAAATTTTGTAAAGGATTGTGCCAAATAAATGTTGCAATTGGTTTAGGCATGTGTCATGAGTGGTTTGGAATCAATTTGGTGTGATTTGGAATAGAATTGGCTTGAATTTGGGCTTTTTACTTAAAGGGGCCAAAGTGGGTCAAGTTGGGCTAACTTGGGCTAAGGTTGGGCTAATGTTGGATTTGATGTAAAACTAATGTTGGGAAATGTTTATGGGAGTGTTACAAAGAGTTTTCAACATTGGTTGGGCTCTATTTTTGGGATTTGGGCCCATTTGGGTTAGGTTTGGGCTTAGGTCAATTTAAGGGATTTTGGTTTTGGGTTAGGTTTGGGTGGAGTTTAGTTCAAATTTTGGACAAATCAAGTTAGTGTTTTATTTTTGGGAATGTTAGGAAGGTTTTAGAAAAGATTTGGGGCCAATTGGAGTTAAATTGGACTAGGTTTGGGCTAGGTTTGGGTCATGGGCCAAAATTGGGCCCTAAGACCCAAATAGGAATTGGGCCCAAATATCAATCAATTTGGACTTGAATTTAGTCTAAATTGATATTGGGGATATTGCATTGAAGTTTAGAATTGAATTAGACCAAAATTGGGGTCAATTGGGGTGGTTTGGTTTGACATTGGGTTCACTTGGGTTTAAAATGAGTCAAATTGGGGGTTTCGATAAAAGTGGGGTAAATTGTCCAAATTGGCCCATGGTGTAGTTGAACAAAATGAAATTGGGAATATTTGAGATTTTTTGGAGTTTTCTGGAAATTTTTAGAAGTTTTGGATTTTTGGGGTAAAAGGGTATTTTGGTAATTTTGGGGGGTTTCAGGGGTATTTTTGGAAATTTTGGTATTTTTGGCCAAAGATGGTCAACTTGAGTGGTGGGAAGTGTTTGGGATTGATTTTGAGGAATTTTGGGTAATTCAGGTGATTTTGCAAATTTTGGGTCATTTCTAGGGTATTTAGTAGGTTTGGCGGGTCCGGGGCCCCGGGGGTCAAAAACTGAAATTTTGGAAAAATGAATATTAATCAAGTTTGAGTGAAATGGAATCATTTTGGTTGAGCCATGAAGCCATATTAAGCCCATATGAGCCATGAGAGGACTCATTTGAGGCATTCACTATGTTGTTCCTAAACCTCTTAGCCAGGGGCTTAGGGGTTAAGGACCATCCATATGAATCACCTACATGAGTCAGAAAGTCAAGTTGGGTGAGAGTGTGGCTTTAGGACTTGGGATGTGTGTGAGAGTGTGATGTATGTGCAAGTCAACCCTCACCAGACCAGGCCATCCAGGGTATTCCTAAGGACAAAAAGTCCTATAGGGAACTCATTCTTTAAACCTCCACATTTGATTTCAACCCTCTAGGTGATTAGGGGTCTACAATCAAGCTTGTGGGGTTTGCAGGGAGTTAGGAAGTAGTTTGAATTTCTAAATGGTGGGTTCCATTTCTAGTCCTCTAAGATAGTCAAAGGGAAAGCCTAAGGCTAGATCCTAAGCACTAAGGAGAGAGAGATCAGACCTCACCAAAAATGAGGTCAACAAATGGACCCCCAATAGGTGTGGTGTGCTAACCAAGCACACCGCGCATATTGGCGTTGACCGAAGAGATCAACAAAACCAACATAGATGTCCAAGTGACAAACTTAGGACGAAGTAGAAGAATTTCCCTTGGGGAGTATCGAGTATATCTCCAAGACTGGAGATTCCTGAACTCTCGCTGTGGAATGGAAAAGGAGGTGAACTCCAAATCACAAGATTTGGGGAATTCAATTTAGATTTCATTTTACCTTTAAATTTTAAGTTTCAATGTGTGAGTTTAGATTTCGATTTGTTTTGAGTTTCAATTTCGATTGAAGTTTTTATTTAAAATCAATTTAAGGAAATTTTGAATTTGAAATTTGGATTTGAAATGATAATTAAAACCTGGGTTTCAACATTGGGATTGTGAAGAGAACTGGAATTTAGGTACCAGCCTCGGAGTGAGAATCAGAGTTTAAGTATCAACGAAAAAAAAGGATGAGAATCAGAATTTAGGTACTGATCTCGAAAGGGATGAGAATTGAAATTTAAGTATCAATCACAAAAAGAGAGTCGGAATTTATGTACCGATCTCGGAAAGAGTGTCGGAATTTAGGTATCGACCTCAAAAAGGATGAGATCAGAATTTAGGTACTGATCTCGGAATGAGAACTAGAATTTAGGTACTAGTCTCGAAAGCGATAATTGAAATTTAGGTATCAATCTCGGAAGAGAGTCGAAATTTAGGTATCGACCTCGAAAAGGATGAGAATCAGAATTTAGGTACTGATCTCGGATTGAGAACTGGAATTTAGGTACCAGTCTCGGAAGTTTAGAATTGAAATTTAGGTTTCAATTCGAAAGAGAATTGAAATTTAGGTATCGATCTCAAATGAGAGTCGAAATTTAGGTAACGACCTCGAAATGAGAGCTAGAATTTAGGTACCAGTCTCAGAAGTTTAGAATTGAAATTTAGGTATCAATTCGAAAGAGAATCAAAATTTAGGTATCTATCTCGAATGAGAGTCGGAATTTAGGTACCGACCTCGAAATGAGAGCTGGAATTTAGGTACCAGTCTTGGAAGTTTAGAATTGAAATTTAGGAATCAATTCGAAAGAGAATCAAAATTTAGGTATCGATCTCGAATGAGAGTCGGAATTTAGGTACCGACCTCGAAAAGGATGAGAATTAGAATTTAGGTACTGATCTCAGAATGAGAACTGGAATTTAGGTACCAGTCTCGAAAGTGAGAATTAAAATTTAGGTATCTATCTCGAAAAGAGAGTCGGAATTTAGGTACCGACCTCGAAATGAGAATTGGAATTTAGGTACCAGTCTCGAAAGTTTAGAATTGAAATTTAGGTATCAATTTGAAAGAGAATCGACATTTAGGTATCGATCTCGAAAAGAGAGTCAGAATTTTGGTACCAACCTCAAAATGAGAACTGGAATTTAGGTACCAGTCTCGGAAATTTAATGAGAAATGGAAACTGGTTCCAATCACAAAGATTTATCTGTATGAAGAGGGACCCAGTCTCATGCCATCAGAACCAAATCGAACAAAGTTTGTGGCTCCGTGTCAATAAAACTAGTCGATCCTCTAAGACACAGATGAAAGAGAACTAAAAGGAGCTGGTAAGTGTACCAAGCTGAAAAGACTTGACTTAACGATAAGTCGAAGAAAACATTCAAATTTCAAAAGAGTTCCAAACAAATTTCAATTGAGTAAAGAACTCAAAGGTTCGAATTAGAGGTTTCAGATCGGAATCCAATTCAGAGTTTAGATTCATTTTGTTTGTCCTTTAACGATCCCATTTTTATTTATTTTTTGTTTATTTAGTGTTCATGTGAATTTGTTCTCATTTATTTTCTTTTCTCTTCTGTTCTTCGTTCAAAATTCATTTAACTCTAATGGTGTTTCCTAGTCAATTTGCACAAAAAGAGGTGAAGGCAAAATATGACGTAGTCATTTTCATTCCAACTTGCTGAAAATACATCATACAACTTGATATAATCATGATGACATTTTCCTCAGAAATTTAATGTCTCGTACAATCCATGTAAATCCAAAACGGATTATGTAAACTTCTTGTTGATCCATCCAAAAGCGTCTGTAAAAAATCCATGTCTGAATAGTAAGAGACATGGGCAATAACATCACCTTCCAAGTCATCCTTGGCAGAAATGCCTCATGGATGTGTATTGGAGGTGTGCTATTTCCCATGTAACTCACAGCTCGTAGAGCCGGAGATTCTCCAATTCTGGATCTGGCTGAAAGTGGTAAGGCATTTTGCTGTCGTCCATTCTTCTAAATGTAACTGAGATCCACTCCACAGGCACTCCTGGAATGCAATGCTTTGCAACGTCTGCTCCGTTTCCTTTTAACACCAGGACGGAACCTACCGGTAGTGGCATCTCCACCGGCCCTCGAAACTCTCCGGGGCCTGCAATCCGGAGGTTAGATTCGAACATGATGTTGCACTGGTTGACGAATGACACTGTGCAGAAAGGTCTAACAAAGTCATGATGGTCTATATGTGGAGGTATGCAGTCGCCTTCCTTGTAGGTGTTAATAATGCAGCTGTTGGGTATGCAATTTGCAGGAAATACCCTCCATGTTATCATCCTTTTCATCATTTTCTTAATGATTCTTGGCATCGGATCCACCTCACTGTGATGGAGTATCCCTGGTGGATTTCCTTTTCTGTCTACCGCGAAGTTGTAGCAACATCCGCACTGGATTGTAACTCTTCCTTTTCCTGGCATCCATCTTCGGGGTTTTGAATATGTCTTTTCTCTCAGGCGGCCAGCTCGGCCCATTTTCTGTAATTAGAGGATGCAGTCTACAATTTGTTGTTGCTCATAATGCGAGAAAACATCTCGTATGCAGCTCGAGGCCTTCCAAGATGTTGACCCTCTTGTTTCCAATTCTTTCAAAGTATTCAAAGGTTTTCTTCTCAGCTAGTTGCATTTTCTCCAGCTCGTATTCCGGGATTATCTGAAGTCCTTAGTGTCTAGTAACATACTGCGGGATGTATGGCTCAATCCCAGCACGTTCTTCTGCATTTCTTGGCTCCTCGGGGATAGTCTCTGTAGGGACATCCTCCGGGGTTTCTTTCGCAACAAGAATTTTCAGATCCGGTACATCTGCTCGGCGTCGAGGTACCGACTCTATTTCTGCTTTTCTTGGTATTTCTTTTATCTGTTCTGACCTTCTTGGAGTTGACTTTCTTCTTTCTGGTTTCTGGTGAACTGGTCTCCTTGGAGCATTGCACTAACGGTATCCACTGTCCGTTTATGTTGATCTTCTGCTAACTTGGTCAACATTTTGTGAATGTGATGATTCTTCTTTCTTCGCTGGGTAGCACTGAGAGTAGCACTCCTTACCCATTGAATTTATGCGAGCGTGGCGCTGACAAGCCTACCCTCAGCTGTGGAAACCATGGACTTAACTTTCTTATCTTCTTCGGTTGCATGCGCAGCGTTTGCTTTTCTTTTCTTGCTGCTGGATTGGTGGCTCGGGCCACCCATTTTCATCACTGTGTGGCTATGAAGTTCTTCTCGATCAACTGGGATCCAATCATTTTCTTTGTATCGTAAGCCGGCTGGTGTGAAGTTTGAGTCAATCTCTATCACTGCTTCATCCCTCACCCTCTTTTCATCAAGTGCTAGACTCACGCCATTTCTGAAGTTTAGAACCAACCGCCCGTTCAAAATTTCCCTGCGAAAAAATAAGGAAAGGATCAGGGGCTATACTAAGAACAAGAAAAATAAGAAAAACACTTAAAAATTCTCATTCACTTCTTTTAAATTTAAAGAAAATAGGAAGAGATGAGAAAATATCAGGAATGAATGGATTTAAAAGGAAAGATTGACATTTTATTATTACGATTTCCCATGTCTCTTTTTAACATTTTCGTTGATGAGATTTTTTTTTATCATCCATTTTATTTTGTTTTGGGTTCGGAACTAGTCACAAAGTGATTACTTCACCCGTGTTTCTAGGGATAAGATTCTACTTTAGATGCCACCCTTCGAAACATCAGGTTGCGTAATACTTCTTTAAATACCGTTCATTGATTGGAAGCATGAGTCGTTCTCCAAGGCAATTCATCAGTTGGTAGGAACCTCCAGAGTAGACTGTCTCGATCCAAATGATCCTTCCTATGTCAGTTCAAATTTACCACCTATCTTGCGATGTGCAAGAATAGGTCTTCTGAGGACTAAAACCAAGTCACCGACTTTGAATGTTCTTGGGCGGACCAGTTTATCATGGGCCTGGATCATCTTGGCTTGAAACAGTTCCAAATTTTGCTGTGCTGAAAGTCTTTTCCCTTCCAGGCTTTCCAATTCTTCCAGTCGTCGTTTGGCATTTTCTTCTGTAGTGATCTTTTCTGCAACTGCAATTCTGAGAGAAGGACGCTGAACCTCTAAGGGTAGAACGGCCTCGGACCCGTACACTAAAGTGTAAGGCGTAGACTGAGTAGGAGTCGTAAAAGTCATCCTGTAGGCCCATAAGGCTTCTAACAACTTCTCGTGCCAATTTCTCTTGTTGTCGTCCAAAGTTTTCTTTAAAATTTGAACGAGAGTTTTATTAAAAGTCTCAGCCAAGCCGTTTGCTCTTTGGTAGTAGATCGTCTAGTATCGCCAATCGATCCCCTACCTTCTGACAAAATTGTTAATCTTCGTACATTTAAATGCAGACCCATTATCTGAAATGATCCTGCGCGGTACCCCAAAACGGTAGACGACTTGGTTCTTGAAAAACTGTAGCACATGGTGTGCCTTCACTTCTCTGAGTGGTATAGCTTCTGCCCATTTAGAAAGTAGTCTGTAGATGCAAGAATGAAGCGATGTCCTCTTGAAGAAGGCGGTTCTATCGGACCCACTATATCTGTGCCCCAACACTCAAATGGCCATGACGCGATTGTCGGATGTAGCACATTTGGAGGTTGGTGTACAACCACTCCGTGCACTTGGCACTGGTGACAGCTTTTGGCAATTTTCATGCTGTCGGTCATCATTGAGGGCCAGTAGTACCCTAGTATTTTAATCTTCTTTTTCATTTTCGCACCCGATTGATGAGCGCCACAAAGTCCTGAATGTACTTCTTTAACGATTTCATGAGCCTCGGACCCGCTCAGGCATCTTAGCCACATCTGATCAAAAGACCTTCGTATAATGTATTGTTTATTAATGCGTAAGACGAGTTCTTTTCTTGATTTGATGGGCTAACGACTTATCGTCGGGTAGGTTTCCTTTACGCAAGTAGTTACATTAGTGGCTGCCGCCGATCTTCCGTATTTTCTACGTCATTTGTTGCAATTGTTTCTTCTACTTTTCTTTCTGATTTATGTATTGTATCCATGTCGAGCTGTGATAGGACCTGTCCTCCTTGAACTGACACTTCAACTGACTCATCCTGCAAGCAGGCAAATTCCTTTGCAAGGCGGGCTAACGCATCGGCGAGAGCATTTTCTTTTCTGGGAATCTTGTAGATTGTTACGTTTGGAATCTGTTCCAACAGTTTCATGACATACTGAAAGTACTGCTCGAGCCTTGGCTTTAAAATTCTGTACTGTCCGGCGACCTGTTGAATGATCAACTGAGAATCTTCATAGATGTTGATGTTTGTTATTCTCATCTGAATGGTTAATTCCAATCCGATTATAAGGGCTTCGTATTGTGCCTCGTTGTTTGTACATGGTTCTGTAAAGTGGTAGGAGTATCTTAACATTCCCCGCTCTGGTGTTCAAAAGATTAGTCCAATTCCTGCTTTACCAGACACTATCGTTTGCAATTCTTTGTTCCTCTGTGCTGAGGACGCACCATCGAAATATAGTTCCCAACGTCGATCATCAGGGTCTTCTAGGCTCATTATCTGCTCGTCAGGCAAATCGTCGCGAGAGCGAATCTGCCGGTATAGGGTGTGCTACGAGGAAGTATGCTAGGACTTGTCCCTTTACGGCGCGAAGTGGAACGAAAGTTATGTTGAATTGCAATAGTATCATCGACCACCTGGCAAGTCTGCCAGAAAGCGTCAGTCGGGTCATCAAGTATTTCAACGGATTAACTCTCGAAATAAGGTTGACCTTATGAGAAAGCATGTAATGCCTGAGCTTTTGAGCGGCAAAGATCAGGGCCAAACAATGCTTCTCAATCCGAGGATGCTTCACTTCCGTCGGAATCAGACGACGACTTAAGTAGTAGAGTGCGTTTTCTTTACCCTCGTCATTGACCTGGGCTAACAGGGCTATAAGGGAGTCGTCTAAAGCCGCGGTATAAAGTATCGACGGTCTACCTGAGACTGGGGCTGCTAAGACAGGAGGTGTCATTAAATATTGTTTAACTTCCTTGAAAGCCCGCTGGCATTTCTCATCCCAAACGAATTTGGCATCTTTTTAACCAATGCTGAGAAGGGCTGACACCTACCTGACAAGTTCGAGATAAAGCGTCGAAGATATGCCAACTTCCCTTGAAAGGATCGTAGTTGTTTCAAAGTTTTGGGAGGAGGCATTTCTAAAATAGCTTTAATCTTTTCCGGATCGATTTCAATTCCGCGATGTCGGACAACAAATCCTACGAATTTTTCGGAGGTGACGTCGAAGGTGCATTTGAAGGGATTCATCTTAAGGTTAAATTGTCTTAGTCGCTCGAAAACAATTCTCAAATCATACAGGTGATCTTCTTTTAGTTTGCTTTTGATGACCACATCATCCACGTAGCACTCGACTTGGTTGTGAATGAGATCATCAAAAATCTTCGTCATCGCTCATTGGTATGTTGCTCCTGCGTTCTTTAGTCTGAATGTCATTACTGTGTAGCGATACACTCCTATCGGTGTTCTGAATGTCGTGAGCTTTTCGTCTTCTGGTGCCATCTTTATCTGGTTATATCCCGATGATCCATCCATGAATGAGAAGATTTCATGTGTTGAAGCGATGTCGATCATCAGTTCTGAGATTGGTAGTGGAAATTCATCCTTTGGACATGCTTTATTCAAATCTCTGAAGTCTACGCAGATTCTAATCTGACCATTCTTCATTCTGACTGGTACTACATTGGCTAACCAAGTTGGGTATTGTTCTTCACAGACAAATTTAGTGTCTATCAGCTTCTTAACTTCGGCTATAACTTGTTGTTCAATCTCTAGACGCATTCTTCTTGGAGCTTGTCTAACTGGAACAGCAGTGGGATCCACTCCTAATTTGTGAACTGCGACTTCTGGAGCTAACCCTAGCATTTCATCATGAATCCAAGCAAAACAGTCCTTGAATTCCATTAATAGCTTAATTATCTCTTCGGAGTCTTCTTTATTGAGTAAGGAGCTAACAAAGGTAGGCCTAGGTTCTTCGCTAGTACCTAAGTTAACTTCCGTTAACTCGTCTATTGTAGATTTGATTTCTTCTTTGAATTCTGGCAGAGCATCTCCGATTTGCAGATCTTCAAGATCTTCTGAAGCTTCCAAGCAGTCTTCATTAGGTTCGCAAGTGATAACCAAGAAAAATCCCATATCGTCAATAGACCCTACCGTGCCGAATCAGAGACCATGTTTTGAATTGGGAGCCCGACTGACATTATTCCATAATTTTTCAAGATGTTGTGATTGACCTTTTGTCCATCGTCGAGGTAAGACTCCACGTTGAATTAAATTTTGAACACAGGGAGAGTACCACTCAAAAGGTAGTTCCATTAATTCAGATGAAGTAACATCTTCAAATTGTACATCACTTTTAGTTTTGGAAGAAGAAGCACCACGGTAGAACTTAATCGGCTTAACACCACCAACATGCACTTCCTTGACCACCATACCCTCGATTTTATTAGAATGGATCGGGGTCAGGGTCATAGTATGTACATAATGGTTAATCTTCTCGTACATTGATTTGTATTCTTCATTCTTTTCATCTTCGAGAGAGATCTTGAACTGGGGTTTCTTTTGATTTACTGTTGCTGCTTCTTTCTCAATTCCTTCTTCTTCTTCGGAACTGTTCTCCCAATCAACATCGATGACCGATTTCTTCTATCCAATTTTTCCAACGTTTCTTCCATGTCCTCATCCCCGGCCTCGACCTCGACCTCGAGTGCGAGTCTGGAGAAATCTTCACCATCTCGCCGTAAGAGAGTGGTGAGTAACTGTTGAACTAAAATTTCAGGTAACTCATCATCTCAAATTTCTTTTGCTTCATTTGGTATGGTATTTTTGGAAAAGATTATTTTCTTCGGAGGCGCGTAGTAGGCCACATCTTCATGAATTCCAATTTCGTGCACGAAGAACGGTTACAAGTCACCTTTGATACACTGTTCTCCTCCATCGTAATACTTTATGCACTGGTGTAGAGACGACGGTACCATCCGATTTTCATGGATCCATGGCCGACCCAGTAGAGTGTTGAACGATGTCTCAGAATCAATTATATAGAATTTTGCGGTTGTCTTCGCTAAATCACCGGTCTTCATCAGTAATGTTATCGATCCAAGAGCTCTTTTTCCTTTTTGATTGAAGCTTCTTAAGAACATCTTGTCTTCTTCAAGCTCGCGAGCATCAATCTCCAAATATGCTAGCGTCCGAAGATTCATTATGTTAATTGATGCTCCCGGATCAACCAACACTCTGGAGAGCGTAAACTTTCCAATAGTGACTGAAATGTATAACGGTCGGTTGTGATCAGCTGTTCCCAGTAATAGATCATTGTTCGTGAAGGTAACACCTCGCTGTTCTCTTAACGAGAAAACCTCGCCGAAGGAATCACCAGCCATTTGAGCTAAACAAATCTCTAGATCAAGTAAAGCCTTGATAAGAGCCTCCCTCATCTCCTTTGACAGGATCAGAGCGTCGTATATGCTTAGTTTGGCTGGTAACTTCCTAAGATGGGCTAACACGTTGTAGTCCACTTTATTACCATGTTCCTCGGTTTCTTCCCGAATGGGCAGTTCCTCTGCTGGGGTTGACTCTTCCTGAGCAACCACCTGCTTTCCTTTATCCTTTGGACCCATTCTCGGGGGTAGAACTTTTCCGCTTCTTAGATTGACCTCTGTTATCTCTTCTAAATTTATCGGTGTCTCCTCTTGAATCGGAACAACTGGCTCTTCTGAAGTTGCTTTGGTGTCTGATGGTTCTAATTCTATCGTGATCGGAGCTCCTTGGAATTCACAAATAGACTCGTTGCTTGTCGAGCTTTCGTAGCCTCCTTTGTGAACATCTTCTTCGTCGTGGTCATCGAGGTTATGTATGATTTGAGAATCATTATTTGTATTGGAATCGAGATCCAGATTAAGCCGGTTGTCGCTAGTTACGTAATCGTTAGAAACAGTCAAAACGTAGCCAACATTAAAACCCTTATCATTATAAGATCCTGCCGGGGCGATCAGATAATCATACAGAGTCAAGAGTTCGAGGGATTTCTCCCCCGAATCGGAAACAACCATCCTAGGATAAGCAGCCCCTAGTCTACCCTTCGGAGCCTCGGTCTTCTTTTCTTCCACGATCTTCTGCTCCTTCTGGGGCGGTTCTTCAATCGCTAGTGATAGTGCCGGCTTGACAGGTTTCAATCTCTGAGTTGAAGCGCGTACCGAAGCGGCCTGGATGTGATCCAAAAATTTCTTTGAAGACTTTGTCCAGACGATACTCCATCCATCATCGGTCGTGTAAGGGTCTATCGGAACAATGGGATCCGTTGAAATAACATTGATAGAACCTCCTTTCTGGGGTTCCTTCATGTATTCCTTTGGGATCGTTATGTTCCCTTTCCGGAGATTGTCATCAAGCCAACTCTTGAAAGTGATGCAATCCTCTATCTTGTGTCCGAGCATCTGATGGTAAGGGCAATAGTTCAGATGATCTTTTTTATTGACTTTCTCCGGCTTCTTGGGCTTTGGCAGCTGAAAATCTGGTGTCTTCATTAAGTTACGGAACGTCTTCGCTAATGCTTCAGTTTTGAATGGATTTCTCTATTTAGAAGTTCACTTAAGGTACGCGATGAACGAGGCGGTTGTTCATAATGCTGAGGCGACTGATAGCTTGGACGAGGTTGCTGATAGCCCTGCTGAGGTGGTTGTTGGTATGTCCGTTGCGGTGGTTGATAACTAGGTTGTGGCCGCTCTGGCGGTATCTGCATTGGCTGCTTGCCCTTATCTACTGCCGCGATGATTCCAGATTTCTTTTCAAATGTCTTCACAGTTTTCTGCTTATCGGTCTTGTCCACGAAACTTAACTGCTTTGCCTCCTCTTGCAAGCTCCCGGCCTTGCTAAGCAACTTCTCGAAAGTCTTGATTGTAAATTCTTTAAGGAGAAGTGCTATCGGACCATGGATAATCATGAGCAAGATGCCGACTGCATGTTGTTCTTGAAGTTGTGGTTCACACTTCATGCTTATGTTTCTCCATCGAAGTATGTAATCCACTAAAGTTTCATTCGGATTTTGTTGCTCCACCACTAGATCACCGATAGTGATGTGGTGTTGAGCCCCAGCAAACCGCTTAACGAAGAGATTCTCTAGTTCTGAAAAGGTCTTTACTGAACCATTCGGCAATTCTGCGTACCAGTCAAAGGCAATCCCTGATAAACTGTTGACGAACTGACGGAAGAGTAGAGCGTCACTCCCTCCACCATTGCAGCAACTAGCACAAAAATGTGCAACGTGCTGCCGAGGGTTTCCGGTACCATCAAAATTCTTGAACAGAGGTGGTACGAAGCCTTTTGGGTATTGGACCACATCAAATTCTTCGGGGTAAGGTCTACCCGTCTGAATAGATGCTCCACTCTTAGATTGTGCTAGGGCTTCTCGCACCTGCTGTTCTACCATGCTCTTAATGTCCTTTTCTGGAATCATGCTTTGTGCAAGATCTTTCTTTGGTGGCTCGTCTCCGTTGACGGATGTGATCTCTTTTCCTCCATCTGCAATATGGATAATTTCTGGGGGTGTCTCTTTCTGAGGCTGAACCTGACTCTGGAGAGTGGCTAAAGCAGCAACCATCTCTTCCATCCTTTTTTCAATCTAGGAAATTGTGTCATCTCTTTCCCGAAGCTGTGCTCTCATCACTTCCGGTTCATCTCTTTCCGCAGCTGCCGAAGCACCTTGCCAAGCTGATGATGCTCATGTCTCAACCATATGGACTTCAGCATACTTGTCATCCATGAATTCTGATGAATCAACTTTATCTTCTAGTTTTTCTTCTCTTTCTCTTTCTAACCGTCAGGTATCGGTCCTTAACTTGTCCATGGCATCCTCTAATGGCTTTTCCGCACGGTCTCGTAGTTGTCATATGATGGTTGTTGAACTTCCTTTTCGGGAGTTTCCTTTATCGCAGTAGAACTTCCTTCTGATTCAAGTCCCCTGACGAGACTTTTCTTCTCAGGACATTGTTTTGGTCTTAGCTCACCAGTAGTAGGTCGCCATACCATCCTTCTTGCAGCCGGAAGCTTAGGACCGGATGTTCTGTCGGCTACATGCTGGAAGGTGGTATCCTCCCTAATTTGCAGACTCGATACAACAACGGATGAGCTAGCTTTTATCTTCTTCTTTGGTTTCTCTGTGGCAGCAATAGGCTCTATTCACGGTCCAAGGCGGGATTTAGCTGGCACCCGTCCTATCCTTCTTAAGATTTCTGACACAGGGAATCTTTTTTTCTTTGCCAATCTTTCTATCACAGCTTGCAGTCGAGCAAATGGCGTAGTCCTATTCCCTTTCCTTTTGTAATTTCAGTAGTACACAGGTCGGGGTAATGCAGCGACGATCCTACAGACATCCTCTTCATCTGATGCGGCAGAGAGAGGGTGAAACCTGCTTCCTTCTAACAGAGGTGTATACTCAGGCAGTTCTTCTCTTTCCTCAGGAATTTCTTCTAGAAAAGCAACTTCAGCAGCTCTGGCTTTCTTGATCTTAGCGATCTTTCTGCTTCTATTTCTTCTTTGAGTCCGAGTCAGGGGTGCAACTCTTGAACTGGACCCAATTTCAAAAACAGATGGTATTGTAGCAAAATCTGTACCCTCCACGGTGACAGGCTCATCACAGACTTGGATTTCCTTCCCCTTCAGTTTGGCAGAAGTCGGGGTAGGTGCAGAGATGACTAGACCGGTGGGGGTAGAGACAATAGTTCTCCTACGAGCAGTAATACTCCTTTCAGCTGGAACCTTTTGCAGAGGAGGGAATTCTTGAGCTGACTTCAAGTTGAACTCAATCACGGGCTCTTCATTTTCTGGCACTTTGTCCATTAGTGCTAAGAGAGTGACGCCAGCGAACTTGATATCTGTGTTGTCGAATCCTTGTCCAAAACGGATGATCCCATTGTCAGGCAGCTCATCCTTGTAAACGGTGAAGTCCATTCCATTGGTGAAGGAAAAGATTAACTTCGGGGCAGTCATTTTCTGCAGGGCAGATTCTGAATGTCAGCACCGAATTACGCTTCCTTTCGTCGCAAAATTTAGGGCAAAAAAGAAAGTGTCCGAACACAATTTTGTTTATCTTAGTGTATTTGTGATTTTTAAAAGAGTTTATTTATTAGAAGGTTGTTTATTAGAGGATTTTTTTGTTAAGAACGGAACGTTTAAAGGTATAGAAAAGGTAAAGGATCCGATTCAAAATTGGAAGGGAAGAGAAAGTCTTATAAGACTTCTCAATCCGAAGGACCGCTCCTAAGCTAACGCCTATTGGGGGTCCACCCCACCTCAGGAAAAGAGGTAAAAAGATCTCGGAACCTCTCTATTTAGGGGTGTCTAAACAGTGGCTCCTAAATCCAAGAGGAGTTGGCTATACTCGTTCAAGACAGAAATGAACGGGGTATTCCAACGGAAGAATGGTAGTTTACTCCACTAGGGACATGGATACACTACCGATTTATGAAAGCAAAACCATCTAATCAAAATGGAGAGAGGAACTAGTCCCCAGTGGAGTCGCCAGAAATTGTCGGCATATTTTTAGGTTTGTGTTGTACTTTTAGAAAAAGGGATCGCCTAACAGAAATTGTCGGCGAATTTTTTAGATTTTAATATTAATTTAAATATATGTGTAATTTAGAAAGTAGTATTTGATTTTGAAAATAATTTTAAGTTTAAAAATTTTAAGATATGAAATCAAACCAATCTCACATCCCAAATAGTTTATATAAATGAGCACCGCATCACAAACCGTGTATCTATCCAAAGAATAGACACACTGCTTGACGATGGGGCTCGATTAAATAAGCTAGAAGATTTGTAACATCCGTTTGGTCTGCGAACCAATTTTATAAGCCGACAAATTCCCCTGTTTAATATAAAGGAATTAAACAGGATTTATATTACCTGGGTTCTTAAAGTTCCCTATAAGGGCAAGCCCCTATAGTTAATTACATCTTAAATGTCTGGAGACACTTAAGAAAACTTTCAATAATGATCAGTGGTTTTGCTTTCAAGAATTTCAAATTTTAAGGTTTTCAAAGGATTGTGTTTTGGAAATTTCAATAGGGATTAGTTCAAATTCGGAACAATTTATTTTGGGAATCCAATGGAAGAGAAGTAGGAGAAGCTGAGGATCCAAGAAGAATCTTGGAAACTTCCCAAACTATCCTATTGTTTGGCTTCAATTTGAGAGAATTATTCAATGTTTCCATCCTGCCAATTTTAATTAATTAGGACTTATATTTGCATGACTTGATCATACAAATAGCCTCGAAGATGTGAGGGTTTATGTCGTACCGAACGACTACCTCGGAGTTCTAAGACCGGTTAGGGCTTAATTTTCATAACATTATTATGTAAATGCCTAACGAGAAGTTGAGGATTTATGCTGCACTAGGCAAACTACCTCGAAATTCTATGGCTTGGTTATTTAATTCTAAAAATGGTTTTGCTGAAATAGACCCGAGTTTTGCTGATGACGACGGCCGTGCTGCCCACCATGCTCCGAGCTCCTTGTTATTGCAGAGGTTTTAGAAATCATAAATCAGGAGATGAGAGAAGTGTTTTGGTTTAGAGAAAATCTTAAAATCCAAGTGTTTTTTAATATTTTAATTAAAACAAATCTTAAAGTTCTTTAAATAGAACTGATTAAGATCCCACGGTTCCGTCATCCCGACACTGTTATTTCCATCGAATTCACTTAGTCCAGATGAATTTGATAAACTCAACTGAATGAGTTCCACACTTTCATTTAGACTGTGGGAAATCCCGTTTGCAACACGTGGGTTACATCATCCACGTGTTGAACGATGAGCGGATGCCGTTCGAGCGTGTATCGGACGGACGACCAGGATAGCGTCAGACTTGAGGATGGAATGAGACCGCGGAGTCGCGTGGCATTGAGGTTGATGGCGACAACGAATCAGGAGATGATACATGGGAGTTCAGAGCCGTCGTAGGTTGCCGTGGCACCGCGTCACCTAAGTAGTAAAATCCTCCTTTTCTGATTTAATTAAATACCAGAAACTTCAAAAATGCATATCTCTATGTAGAAAAATCACAAAATTAAAAGAAAAATAACCTCTTGCTCAGTGAACAGAGGGGAGCAATGTGGAAAAAGAATTGATCCTTTTTGTTGAGTATTTAATTTTTAATTATTTTTATACTGATCTGAGTATTTTAATTCTCCACTCACACACACAATTCACCATGACATGAGACCATAGGGCTTTTATAGCCTCTAATCTTGGGAACATTCCCTGAAATTTCCAAGGCCAGTGGCTGTGTCTCTATAGAGTTATCTATTTTCCAAGTATTTATGCTTGTTTTGGTATTTTACTCCCGGTAAGTAGCATACTATTTGGAAAATTCTAGAAAAATTAGGGTAGGTTCCCTATGACCAGAGGAAGTTGTGATAATTATGGTGTGGCTTAAGATACTTTGAATAACCCTAATGGTTTACTTGACCTAAAAGCAACATTGAATTAATTAAGGTAAATTAAAAATCAAAATAACTTGAAATCAATTCTCCACTGATCTCTAAGGTCAGAGGGACCCCCCTAAAAAGTTTGAAATCAATTAAAAATGGTTTAACCCATTAAATGGATTTTTAAGTAACATAGCCACTTTTAAATTTTAAAAATTCATAAAGCTTAAAATATTTTTAAAAAATTCACCAAATTAATTTTAAAGTCTCTCTGTTATCGAGAGGTGTCTAAGAAAATTAAAATTAGAATTTTTCTAAAATTTTCATTTTAAACTTATTTTTGGATATTTTAATAATAAAAAAATAATAAAAAAAATTACAAAAATAATAAAACTCAGAAAAATGTTATATTTGGTCTCCTAATCACTTGGGAACTAACCAAATATTTTTCCTATGTCCCAAGTCAAAGATATTGAATTTTAAAGGCTTAATAAAATTTTTAATATTAAAAATGGATTTTTTCATCCTATTCACTAAATTAATTCTAAAAATTCAAAGAAAAATAAAAAAATATAAAATTTATTTATTTGAGTTCCTTGAGGTCAGAGAGCTTTAAGAAAAGTATAAAACTTAATTTTCAACTTTAATTTTATTTTATAATTAATTAATACTCTAAAACTTAAAATAATTATAGTAAATAAAATATAATTCAAAAAATCTCCAAAATTGGCCCAACTGATCCTCTGGTCAATAAGAACCTCCCAATATTTTCTTAAGAAAGAAACTTCCTTTTGATCATGTTATGAATTTTTCATAAGAAAACCCCCCTATTTTTATTAAAATAATTATATAAATTAAATTAAAAATAGGAAAATCACATTTTCTCCTCTAATATCTTAATGGATATGTGAGTAAGGTGACATAAAAATTTCAAGTTCATTTGAGCTTAATTTGATGAGTTATGAGATAAATAGGCTTAAAAGGGCATAATGGTAATTAAGGAATTTTAACCCTAACCAAAATTTAGGCTAAACCAAAGGGGTGGGGCAAAATATTTGATCTTGGTCCTTATTGAATGTTTGAAACATATGGGATTTAAATGGTAGAAACTCATTAAAATCACCTCGAGCATTAAAAAAGAAACATTAATTAAATCACCTAAGCTTTGGAAGATTAATTAAGGCTTGAATTATTAAGATTAGGTATGTGTTATAAGAGAGTTCTAATTCTTTAAATTAAATCCTTAATCAATAACTTGATCAAACATTATTACATATTAATTAATTAAAATCTAATAATGATGATTAAAAGTAATAATTTAAGAAAAAATGATTTTTTTTAATTTTATAATTAAATTAAAAGATATTTGGATTAATTTGAAATGACCTAAAAATTAAATTGAAACAAACTCAAGATGTTCAAATTAACCTGAAAATGTTTAAGACTTAAATCAAAACAAATTTAAAACAATAAGATAAACTTAGAACAACTCAAGATTAAAACATCATAAATTAAGAATCAAACCAGTTTAAAAAATTAAAATTAATCTAAAATAGTAGGATCATTTAAAACATAAAAACTTAACTGAATTAAAAAACTTGAACACTTTTCCAACTCAAAGTGATTTCAAACACTTAAAAAGATCACTAAAATTTTATAATTAAACCACCTTGAAACCATTAATTGAAACTTTAAATTAAGAGTGGTTAAAATCTTTAATGAATTGATTTTCCCCCTAAAGGCTTTTACCTTCATAACTCTTAAATGAAACATCAAATGAAAACTGTCACCTTACTCATAGAATAATCAAACATCCTAATTCCCTGAGCAAAAGTAACCTGGGTGATTGATTCATCACCACAATGAAACTAACTGAACTTAAAGTAATCCCTAAAAGGTTTAAGAAGATGTTCAGAATTTAGTTCCGAGCACTTCTCTAACTTGATGGGATGTTTAAAAGAACAGTGAGACTTCATTGTTCTTTGATGAAGTAAATCATCCTTAATAAAACACAAGAACCTAGACGTCATAGGAATTGACTAGCAATAGGATTAGGATTTTGGTAGACAACCAGAACCTTCTTTTAGCTTTACCTAGGTATTTGCTGCAACTATATAGATGCTCTGACATGTATTTTAAGTGCAGATGAAAATGACGGGAGTGCCCACCAGGTACGCTTTTAAGTTTATTGCAATTTACATTTAACATTTTATTAAATTTCTTACTTTCCTGTACTTATAAATGCATGAAAATGATCGAACCTAGCATGTTTAAACAACTCAAAATTTAATCACCAACAAAACAAAACTACAACTACAACTAAATTAAAACGACTCGTTGGATGATCGAGAATCCCTCGGAACATGTAACCCACATGTTGCTAATGAGATTTCCCACGGTCTAAATGAAAGTCTGGAACTCATTCAGTTGAGTTTAGCAAATTCATTTGGACTAAGTGAATCCGATGAAAATAGCGGTGCCGGGATGACGAAACCATGGGATCTTAATCGGTTTTGCTTAAACAACTTTAAGATTTGTTTTAATTAAAATACTAAGCCATCTCAATTTTCAAGCTTTCTAAACCAAAACACTTCTCTCATCTCCTGATTGTCACCTTCTAAAACCAATCCTCTGCAATAACAAGGAGCTTGGAGCACAGTGGGCAGCATGGCCATCTTCATCAGCAAAACTTGTATCTACTTCAGCAAAAACTTTCTTAAATTTAAATAACTAAGCCATAGGATTTCGCGGCAATTTGTAGTGCAACATAAATCCTCAACTTTTCGTTAGGCATTTGCATAATCATAACCCTCACATCTTCGAGGCTATTTGTGTGATTATATCATACAAATATGAGTCCTAATTAACTAAAATTGGCAGAATTACAACATTAAATAATTCTCTCTAAATTGAAGCCAAACTATAGGATAGTCAGGAAGTCACCAAAGTTCAATTTGGATCCGAGACATCCCCTACTTCTCTTCCTTTGGATTCCCAAAATAAATTGTTCCAAATTTGAGCTATTCCCTATTGAAATTTCCAAAATCCAATTTATTTGAAACCTTAAACTTTGAAATTCTTGAGAGCAAAACCACTGATCATTATCGAGAGTTTTCTTAAATGATTCCCGTCATTTAAGATGTAATTAACTATAGGGGCTTACCCTTATAGGGAACTTTAAGAACCAAGGTAATATAAACCCGAACTTAATTCCTTTATATTAAGCGAGGGAACTTGTTGGCTTATAAAATTGGTTCGCGGACCAAACGGATGTCACAAATCTTCTAGTTTATTTAATCGAGCCCCATCATCAAGCAACGTGTCTAATCTTTGGGATAGATACACGGTTTGTGGTACGGTGCTCATTTCTATAAACTATTTGGGATGTGAGATTGATTTGATTTCATATCTTAAAATTTTAAAACTTAAAAAATTATTTTCAAAATCAAATGCTACTTTTCAAACTATATATATATATATATATATATATATATATATATATATATATAAATTAAACATAAAATCCCAAAAATACACCGACAGCTTCTGGCGACTCTGCTGGGGACTAGTTCCTCTCTCCATTTTGATCAGATGGATTTGCTTTCATAAATTGGCAGTAAATCCATGTCCCTTATGGATCAAGCTACCATTCTTCCGTTGACATACCACGTTCATTTCTGTCGTAAACGGGTATAGTGAACTCTCTTGGATTTTGGAGCCACTATTAGACACCCCTAAACAGAGAGGTTTCGGAATCATTCTACCTCCTAGAGGTGGGGTGGACCCCCAATAGGTGTTAGCTTAGGAGCGGTCCCTCGGGTTGAGAAGTCTTGTGAGACTTTCTCTTCCTTTCCAATTTTAGATTGGATCCCTTACCTTTTCTATACCCTTCCTCCCTTAATTATTTAACCTTTTAATGAGTGAACCTCTTAATAAACAAACCTTTTTTTTACAAAATTTGAAATACCTTATAAAGAAAACAAAAAAATAAATGAAAATATGTTCGGACTCTTTTTCTAGAGAAATTCTAGAAAGTTTTTTGATGAAAGGAAGCATGTTTTAGAACTGACATTCAGAATCTACTCTGCAGAAGATGTCTGCACCGAAGCTGATTTTTTCCTTCACCAATCGACTGAACTTGGCAGTTGGCAAGGATGCGCTGCCTGATGATGCGATAATTCACTTTGGACAAGGATTTGATATTACGGACATTAAGTTTGCCGATGTTATTCTCTTCGAACTAATAGTCAAGGTACCGGAAACCATTGAACCCATAATTGAGTTCAATTTGAAGTTGAACCAAGAATTTCCTCCTCTGCAAAAGGCCCCAATTGGAAGAAACACCGCTGTTCATAGGAGGTTAGTTGCTACCCCTAGGACTGTCATCTCTACCCCCACTGGTCTGGTCATCACTGCACCTACCCTGGCTCCCGCCAAACTGAAAGGAAAAGAAGTCCGAGTCAGTGATGAGCCTGTTACTGTGGAGGGTTCAGACTTTGCTGCAATACCGTCTGTTTTCGTGATAGGGTCCAGTTCGAGATTTTCATCCTTAACCCGGACGTAAAGAAGGAATAAGAGCAGAGAGATCGCCAGGATCAGAAAGACTCGGGCCGCTGAAGCTGCATTTCTTGAGGAAATTCCTGAAGAGGAAGAAGAACTGCCTGAGATCTCACTGCTGTTAGAAGGGAGTAGGTTTCCACCCCCTCTCTGCTGCATCTGATGAGGAAGATGCTCGAAGGATCACCGCTGCATTACCTCTACCTGCATACTATAGTGATTGCAAGAAGAAGAAGATCAAGACTACGCCGCTCACTCAATTGCGAGCAGTAGTAGAGAAGTTAGCAAGAAAGAAGGGATGCCCCGTGTTAGAGATCCTGAGAAGAATGGGACGAGAACAAGTTAGATCCCACCTCAGACCACGAGTAGACCCCACCGCTACCATAGAAATTCCATGGAAGAAAGTACGAGCTAGTGAAAGAAGTTCGTCGGTTGTTGTATCAGGTCACCATATTAGGGAGCACACCACCTTCCGACGCACAACCGATAGACCATCTGGTCCTAGGCCTTCTACTGCAAGAACGATGGTGTGGCAACCTATTATTGCTGAACTGATACCGACAGAACACTCTGGGAAAAGAAGTCTCGCCAAAAAGCTCGATTCTGAAGAGAGTGCTCCAGCTCTGAAAGAAACTCCTGAAGATGAGGTTCAACAGTCGTCGCCTGACAACCGCAAGACTGTTTGGAAAAGACCACTTGAGGATGTCATAGGAAAGCTAAGAACTGACATCCAACGGTTGGAAAGAGAAAGAAGAGATGGACTGAGAAATGAAGTGGATTCGTCAGAGTTCATGGATTAAGAATTTGCTGAGATCAATGTAGTTGAGACCCGAGCATCGTCAGCTTTGCAGGGAGCTCCATAAACTTCAGAAGGAGACGACCCAGAGGGAATGAAGCTACGTCAATCTACCAAATGGAGAAGAAGAATGAGGAGATGGCGACTGCCTTAGCCACACTCGAGATTCAGCCTCAACCTCAGAATGAAGCACCTCAGGAGATCATTCACATCGCCGATGAAGGAAAAGAAATTACATCCGTCAACGGAGATGAACGACCAAGAAAGATTCAGCCCAGAGCATGATTCCCGAAAAGGATATTAAGAATATGGTGGAACAGCAGGTGCGAGAAGCCTTAGCCCAGTCTAAGATCGGAGCATCTATTCAGATGGGTAGACCTTACCCTGAAGAATTTGATGTCGTACAATACCCAAAGGGCTTCGTACCACCTCTATTTAAGACCAACGATGGAAGGAGTACAGTTTGGACAAAGTCCACGAAGAATATTTTGGATCGCATCCAGACCGCTTCGGTGCATGCTTCAGTTTAGAATTCGATACCTGCCAAACCGGCACTATCTCTTGTGATTGAAGAACCGCCCCAGGAGGAGGAGAAGACCATGGAAGAAGAGAAGACCGAGGCTCCGAAGGGTAGACTAGGGGCTACTTTTCCTAGGATGGTTGTTTCAGATTCGAGGGAGAAATCCCTCGGACCTCTGACTCTGTATGATTATTTGCTGGCCCCGGCGGGATCTTATAATGATAAGAGTTATGGTGTTGGCTACGTTTGACTATTTCTAAAGATTACGTAACTAACGTCAACCACCCTAATCCGGATCTCGATTCCGATACGATAAACAATTCTCAAATCATACGAAACCTCGACGACCACGATGGAGGCAAAGACGTTCATAAGAATGGCGACAAAAGCTTAAGAAGCGATGAGTCCATTTGTGAACTCCAAGGAGCTCCGATCACGATAGAATTAGAACTGTCAGATTTTGAAGCAACTCCAGAAGTGCCAGTCGTTCCTATTCAAGGGGAGACACCGGCAAGTTTGACACCAAATTTAGAAGAAATAACAGAAGTCAATTTAAAAAGTGGAAAAGTTCTACCCCCGAGAGTGGGAGCAAAGGATAAATCAAAGCAGGTGGTTGCTCAGGAAGAGTCAACCCCAGCACAGGAATTGCCCATTTGGGAAGAAATTGAAGAATCTGGTAATAAAGTGGACTATAACGTGCTAGCCCATCTTAGGAAGCTACCAGCCAAACTGAGCATCTACGACACTCTGATCCTATCAAAGGAGATGAGGGAAACTCTGGTCAAGGCCTTACTTGATCCAAAATTTTTTTTAGCTCAAATGGCCGGTAATTTCTGAGACGAGGTTTGCTCGTTGAAAGAACAGCGCGGTGTTACTTTCACTGACAATGATCTTCAACTTGGAACAGCCGATCACAATCAATCATTGTACATTTCTGTCACCATCAGAAAGTTCACGCTCTCCAGAGTGTTTGTTAATCTGGGAGCATCAATCAACATAATGAATCTCTGGACGTTAGCATACTTGGAAATCGATGCCCACGATCTTGAAGCAGACAGAATGTTACTGAGAGGCTTCAATCTGGAAGGAGAAAGGGCTCTTAGATTGATAACACTATCAATGAGAATGGGTAATTTGGCAATGACAACTACAAAGCTCCATATAATTGATTCTGAGACATCGTTCAATGCTTTACTAGGTCGGCCGTGGATCCATGAAAATTGGATGGTACCGTCATCTCTGCACCAGTGCATAAAGTATTATGAAGGAGGAGAAATGCAGTGTATCAAAGGTGACTGGCAACCGTTCTCCGTGCATGAAATTGGAATTCACGAAGATGCAACCTACTACGCACCTCCAAAGAAAACTATCTTTTCCAGAAATGCCATACCAAATAAAGCAAAAGAAGTTCGAGATGAAGGAGAATCTGAAATTCTAGTTCAACAATTACTCACCACTCTCTTACGGCGAGATGGTGAAGGTTTCTCCAGAACTCGCACTTGAGGTTGAGGTCGGGGATGAGGTCGAGGAAGAAACGGTGGAACAGTTGAACAGAAGAAGCCAGTCATCGATGTTGATTGGGAGAACAGCTTCAAAGAAGAAGAAACCAAGAAGGAAGCAATGAAGATAAGTCCAAAGAAACCTCAGTTCAAGATCTCTCTCGAAGACGAAAAGAATGAAGAATACAAATCAATGTACGAGAAGATAAGACATTATGTCCATACTATGACCCTGACCCCGATCTATCCTAATAAGGTCAAAGGTATGGTGGTCAAGGAAGTACATGGTGGCAGTGCTAAGCCAATCAAGTTCTACCATGGTGCTTCTTCTTCCAATACTGAAAATGATGTAAAATTTGAAGATGTTGCTTCTTCCGAATTAATGGAATTGCCTTTTGAGTGGTATTTTCCCTGTGTTCAAAACATAATTTAGCATGGAATCTTACCTAAGTAATGGTCAAAAGGTCAATCACAGCGCTTTGCACAGTGTCTTCAGTTTATGATTCAGAATTTTGCTTGGTTGTCACTTGCGAGCCTAATGAAGACTGCCTGGAAGCTTCAGATGATCTTGAGGATCTACCAATTAGAGACACTCCGCTAAAATTTAAAGAAGAAATTAAATCTACAATAGACGAGTTATTGGAAGTTAACTTAGGTACTAGCAAAGAGCCTAGGCCGACCTTTGTTAGCTCCTTACTCAACAAAGAAGACTCCGAAGAAATGATCAAGCTATTAATGGAATTCAAGGATTGTTTTGCTTGGAGTTATGATGAAATGTCAGGATTAGCTCCAGAAGTCACAGTTCACAAGTTAGGAGTGATCACACTACCGTTCCAGTCAGACAAGCTCCAAGAAGAATTCGTCTAGAAATAGAACAACAAGTTATTGTTGACCTCATTTTTGATGAGGTCTTTTCTCTTCTCTCACCTTAGTACTTAGGATCTAGCCATAGGGCTTCTCCTTGACTATCTTAGAGGACTAGAAATGGGACCCATCACTTAGAAATTCAAACATTTCTTGACTCCCTTCAAACCCCACAAGTTTGATTGTAAACCCCTAAGCCACTTGGAGGGTTAAAATCATATGTGGAGGTTTAAAGGAGGAGTTTCCTATAGGACTCTATGGCCTTAGGATTACCCTGAGTGGCCTGGTCTGGTGAGGGTTGACTTGCACACACCTCACTCCCACACACACACTCCAAACCTTAAAACTACCTTTAACCAATTTGGCTTCCTAACTCATGTAGGTAATTCATATGGATGGTCCTCAACCCCTAAGCACCTAGTTAAGAGGGTTAGGAACAACATATTGAGTGCCTAAGATGAGTCCTCTCATAGCTTTTGTGAGCTTAATATGGCTTCATGGCTCAACCAAAATGATTTCATTTCACTCACACTTGATCAACCTTCATTTTCCCAAAACTTCAATTTTTGACCCCCGGGGCCCTAAACCCACCATGCCTACCAAATGCCCTTGAAATTGCCCAAAATTTGCAAAATTGCCTAAATTACCCAAAATTCCTCAAAAACCAATCCTAAATATTTACCCCCATTCAAATTGATCATCCATGATCAAATACACCAAAATTTTCCAAAAATAACCCCAATACCCTCCAAATACCAAAAATATCCTTTTAGCCCAAAAATTCCAAAAATTCCCATAAAATTCCAGAAAATCCCAAATATTCCCAATTTCATTTAGTTCAACTGCAACATAACCCAATTTTGTCAATTTGGCCCACTTTTACCAAAACCCCCAATTTGACCTATTTTTAACCTAAGTGGACCCAATGTCCAACCAAACCACTCCAATTGACCTCAATTTTTATCCAAGTCAATCCTAAGCTTCAATTTAATATCCCCAATACCAATTTAGACCAAACCCAAAATCAATTTCATCAACATGTGGATCCAATCTCAATTTGAAGCTTAAAGCCCAATTTTGGCCCATGACTTAAACTTGGCCCAAACCAACCCAACTCAACTCCAATTAACCCCAAATCTTTTCCTAAACCTTCCTAACATCCCCAAAAACAAAACACTAACATGATTTGCCCCAAATTTGAAACCAAACTCAACCCAAACCTAACCCGAACCAAAAATACCCAATTTGGCCTAAATCCATCATGAACCCAAATAGGCCCAAATCCCAAAACCAAAGCCCAACCAAAATTGAAAAACTCTTTGTTACGCCCCCATAAACACTTTGCAACGTTAATTTTACATCAAACCCAACATTGGCCCAACCTTAACCCAAGTTAGACCAATTTGGCCCATTTTGACCCCATTACTAAAAAGCCCAAATTGAACCCATTTCAACTCCAAATGGCATCAAATCTCTTCTAAAGTTCTCATGACACATCACTAAACTAAACCTAACATTTATTTGACACAACCCATCACCAATTTTCATCCATTATTTTATTTCAAAACCTAAAAGCCCACTTCCTTAAACCATTTTAAAAGCCCATCCAAAATAATTTCAAAAAGCCCAAGACCTATTCCAAAGCCCACATGAAGTTTCCTCTCATCATCCTTTTAATCAAAATCATTCCCTAAGTCCTGAATCAATAATGAAATAAATCCAAATAAAGCTTCATCCAAATTTCTACCAAAATGCCAAAATCCCAAAATCCATTTCCATGTAAGTGAGCCAAGCCACTCCTAAGCCAAACGCAGCCATTGAGCCATGCACAAGCCACATGAGAGCCATGGAAGCTACTTTACACATCACCAATCCATTAATGGCAAGAAGAGGGGGCTCTTTCTTAAACCTTCATTAAGCATTTTTAACCTCATCCATGCTACACTCTAAACTAAGCTTAGCCACCTCACCTTGGATGGGGACCTCACCACCCTTTCCTAGCTGACTCACCTGACCTTCCTCAGCCCAAATCAAAACTTGGAAAGGTGCACTCAACCCAAACCCATGACTTGACCAAATTGAACCTAAAATGACCCTTCCCCCTTACCACTTAAATCAAACTCCTTTACACATGGCCAAAGCCAGTTGAACTCACCAACTTCCAGCCCTGACCCCACTGAGTCAGATGGTGACCTATGCCTGGCTGGCCAGCCACCAGAGTGGCCGAAAAACACCAGTCTGAGAGCCTTATTTGGCTTCAAAAAATTCAAACCGACTGGCTGAGCTGTCCCAACCCAAATGGACGCTATGGCAGTTCTTCTCCTCCCCGAGCGAGTCGATCCCGACCCTCCACTGCCCACAGGAAGCCCTCCAGCCAGCTCTATTTAAACTCACCACCTTCTCAGCCAAAAGAGATGCTCAACAAAACCTTACCCAAACTCTGCCAAAAGCACTCCAGACCCTTCTCTAAACACAGAGCACTTGATCCCCACTGAAATCCAGCCTTAAAACCCCCTCTGTGAGCTCAATTTCTCAGCTCAAAATCCACCCAAAAAATAGGACACTTCACCACAGTGAGCCAATCCTCAAATTGATTGACCCTACACCTTCACCAGACCAAGAGAAGAAGTTCCCCAACAAAAGCCCCCTCTCCAGGTGAGCCATTTCTTCTATCGTCAAAGCTTTGAAATCAGGCTTGGTGGAGTCTGGTCTAGACAATTCACCAGGGCCAGAGGCTTCATCCCTAGGCTCCTCTAGCTCCAACGAACGTGTCAAGCCCCTCTGATTGAAGCTTCACTTCTCATAGCCAAGTTATGGAACTCCTCCTTCCCGAGAGCTTCCAGTGATTCTCCATTTAATTTGAGTTAATTTCAATGTATGTTAGCCGTATGGATTTGTAGCTCTCTTTTAGACGAACACATAGGATCAAATTTCATGTAAATTGGTTAAGAAATGAGGGAGATATTAGGGTTTTAGTGTGGATGCCTCTTAGCACACACCAGTTGTAGACGATGACCAGGAACCTTCGGATTGCACGTGTATCGAATGGACGATCCAGATCGAGCCGGACGAGGAGATGGAACGAGACCGCGGGACGCTTGGCTGCTGACTCAGGTGGCAGCACCCAATAGGAGCGCGCCGCGTGGGCTTTCGGAGCTTCCGAGGTTGATGCGGCGCTGACTAGGTTAAGAAGATAAATAGGGTATTTTCTATTTATTTAAATACCAGAAACTTAAAAAATCCATATCTTTGTGTAGAAAAATCACAAAAATAAAATAAAAATACCTTCTTGCTCAGTGAATAGAGGAGAACAATGTGTAAAAAGAATTAAGTTACTTTGATGAGTATTTTATTTTTAATTAATTATTTACTGCTTTTAGTATTTTAATTCTCCATGCATGCATACAATTCACCATGGCATGAGACCATAGGGCTTTTGTATCTCTGTTCTCAGGAACATTCCATGAATTTTCCAAGGCCAGAGGCCATCTCTGTGGGAAGATATTGATTTTTCAAATTTATGTGTCTGTTTTTCCATTTTAATTCCAGTAACTAGCATGTTGCTTAGAAAATTATAGGAAAGTTTATGGAGGTATCTTATGACCAGAGGACCCTAGAAAAATTTTGGTTTTGTTAAACTACTTAAGAATAACCCTAATTAGTTCAAATACTTAAAACTGAATTTTAATTAATTAGAATTAAACACAATCAAAATTTCTTAAAAAAAATTCTCCACTGTCACTTAGGATGTAGAGAAGCTCACATAAAAATTTGAAGTCAACTGGAAATGATTTAGCCCATTAAATGAATTAATTAAGTGACATAGCTATTTTAAAAATTAAAAAATTCATAAAACCCAAAATATATTTCAAGAATTCATTAAAGTGGTTTTGGGACATCTCTGATATCAGAGGAGTCTAAGAAAATTAAAATTGGAATTTTCAAAAAAATTTCATTTTTAACCATATTTTTAATATTTTAATAATTAAAAAATAATAAAAATCACAAAAATATTAAAAATCATAAAAATGTCATATTTTACCTCATAATCACTTAGGAACAAAACAAATATTTTTCTCAAGTATATAGGTTAAGATATTGAATTTTAAAGGCTTAACACAATTTTTAATATTAAAAAAAGAATTTTCCTACATTTTCACTAAATTAATTCTAATAAATCAAAGAAAAATCAGAAAAATATAAAATTTACTTCTCTGAACTCCTTGAGGTCAAAGGGACTTATGAAAAATATAAAATCCATTTTTAAATTTAAATTTTATTTTATAATTAATTAACACTCCAAAAATCAAAATAATTATAGTAGATAAAATATAATTCCAAAAATCACCAAAATTCGTCCAAATGGTCCTCTAGTTAGTAAGAACATCCCATAATTTTCTTAAGGATAGAAACCTTACCTTGGTCATGTTGTTGAATTTTCATTGAAAACCCATATTTTCTCATAAAAATAAATATATAAATTAAATTAAAATCAGAAAAATCACATTTTCTCCTCTAGTGTCTTAATTGACATATGAGTGAAGTGACATAAAAATTTTAAATTCATTTGATCTTAATTTGATGAGTTATGAAATAAATAAGCCTAAAGGGGCAAAAAGGTAATTAAAGACTTTAACCCTAATTAATATTTAGGTCTAATAAAAAAGGGAGGGTAAAATATCTGATCTTAATTTTTTTCCATTGGATGATTGAAACTTAAATAATTAAGAGATAGAAATCCATTAATCATCTTGAAAATATTTAAAGTAAACCTTAATTAATTAAATAATTAAACATTTGGAAGAATAATCAAAATTTGGATTATTAAAGTTGGGTTATGTGACTTAGGAAGATACCAATTCTTTAATTTGAAATCCTTAAATAAATTACTTTGATAATATTTATCTCTTAATTAAACTTAAGATGATAATTGGAAACTAATAATTAAAATAATTAAAAGGAAAATAAACCTTAATTAAATTAAAAGCTTAAAACATTAAGTGATTTGATAATCAAATTGAAAAAAATTTAAAACATTAAAATTAATTGGAAATCACTTAAAAAATAAATCTAAAACATATTTGAAACATCAAAGAAAAGCAACCTTAAGACAATTCATAATTAAAAACATAAAAAATCAAACCAATTAAAATTGACCTAAAGTGTTACAATTAAGTCAAATTAAATTTAAATCATTAAAAATTTAATTAAATTGAATAATATAAACACCTCTTTCAAATCAAACAATTTAAGACACTTAAGAGAAAATTAGTTTGAATTTTGAAACTAAATTAAATCATCTTAAATCATCAATTCAAATTTAATCAAAGCGGTTAAATTTTTTAACAAACTGATTTGCCCCCTAAAGGCTTTCATTATCATAAATCTTAAATGGAGCATTAAGTGGAATGTCATTTTACTCACTGGATAATCAAACATCCTAGTTCACTGAGCAAGAGACAGAACTCAACTAATTTTTGGATGATCAATTCACCAATAGAATAAAACTCATTTGGACTCAAAATAATCCCAATAATATTGAAAAGATGTTTAGGACTCGTCCTAAACACTTCCTCAATTTGATGGGGTGTTTTAGAAGAACAATCGAACTTAATTGTTCTTTGGTGAAGAAAATCATGCACAAAAACAAAAGAACCTAGACGTCATAGGGATTGACTAGCAATAGGATTAGGATTTTGGTAGACAACCAGAACCTTCCCTTAGCTTTATCTAGGTATTTGTTGCAAATATATAAATGCCTTAACATGTGTTTTAAAAGCGACTTGGAAATGAAAAGAAGACCCTCCAGTGTACGCTTTTATTTTATTGCAATTTATTTACTTACTCGCATCGCATTTTACTTTTCTTGCATGTTAAACAAGATTGACACCCTGCATGAAAACTGAAACCTTTAGGATAGCCACAAAACTGAAACCCGAAACTAAATTAAAAATCACAGCAAGATAAAATTCACCGCCACAACATTTCAAAATATAAAACAACTCAAAATTTAATCACAAACAGAACAACAAAACTACAACTACAACTAAATTAAAACGTCTCGTTGGATGATCGGGAATACCTCGGATGATGTAACCTACGTGTTGCTAACGGGATTTCCCACGGTCTAAATGAAAGTGTAGAGCTCATTCAGTTGAGTTTAGCAAAATTCATTTGGACTAAGTGAATCCGATAAAAATAACGATGCCAGAATGATGGAACCGTGGGATCTTAACTGGTGTTGTTATAATCAACTTTATGATTCCCCTAACAAAATATTAAATCACTTGAACCTTAATACTATTCTAAACCAAAACACTTCTCTCATCACCTGATTTTCACTTTCTAAAACTAAACCTCTGCAACAACAAGGAGTTTGGAGCATAATGGGCAGCACTGCCATCGTCGTCAGTAAAACTTGTGTCTACTTCAGCTAAACCCTTCTTTAGCATTAAATAACAAAACCATAGGATTTTGAGGTAGTCTGCCTATTGCAACATAAATCCTCAACTTTTCGTTAGGCATTTTCATAATCATGTTATGCAAATTAAGTCCTAACCTGTTTTAGGATTCCGAGGTAGTCGTTTGGTACAACATAAACCCTCATATCTTCGAGGCTATTTGTGAGATTATATCATAAAAGTATAAGTCCTAATTAACTAAAATTGGCAGGATTACAACATTAAATAAAGTCTCAAATTGAAGCCAAACCATAGGATAGTTTAGGAAGTTGCCAAGATTCATCTTGGATCCTCAACTTCTCCTACTTCTCTTCCTTTGGACTCCTGAAAATAACTGTTCCAAATTTGATCCATTTCCTATTGAAATCTCCAAAATTCAATCCTTTAAAAACCTTAAACTTTGAAATACTTGAGTGCAAAACCACTGATCATTATCGAGAGTTTTCTTAAATGATTCCCGTCTTCTAAGATGTAATTAACTATAGGGGCTTGCCTTTATAGGGAACTTTAAGAACCCAGGTAATATAAACCTTGCTTAATTCCTTTATATTAAGCAGGGGAACTTGTCGACTTATAAAATTGGTCTGCAGACCAAACGAATGTCACAAATCTTTTAGTTTGTTTAATCGAGCCCCATCGTCAAGCAGTGTGTTTGTCCTTCGAGATAGATACACGGTTTGTGATGTGGTGCTCGTTTATATAAACTATTAAGGATGTGAGATCGGTTTGATTTCATATCTTAAAATTTTCGAACTTAAAATTATTTTCAAAATCAAATGCTACTTTCTAAATTATATATATATATATTTAAATTAAATTTAAAATCTATAATTCGCCGACAATTTCTGTAGGAGACCCCTTTTCAAAATACAACACATAACCTAAAAATATGCCGACAATTTCTGGTGACTCCGCTGGGGACTAGTTCCTCTCTCCATTTTGATCAGATAGTTTTACTTTCATAAATCGGTAGTGAGTCCATGCCCCTAGTGGACCAAACCTCCATTATATCCATTGGCATACCTCGCTCATTTCTATCTTGAGCGAGTATAGTCAACTCCTTTTTGGATTCTAGAGCCACTGTTTAGACACCCCTAAATAGAGAGGTTCCGGAATCCTCCCACCTCCCTGAAGAGGCGAGGTAGACCCCCAATAAGTGTGTTAGAATATGAGCGATCTTCTAAATCTTGGACTGGGTCCGGTACTTCATTCCACTTTAGGTTTGACTTGTTGTAAACATGTCAAACAGAAATTCCGCTCTAACAACCTTCCAATAAACTATAAATAAAATAAATTTTGTTAAAATTTCAATTCAAAATAAAATTCTCACAATCCATCGAATAAATAATAATAAAATAAAATGCGAAACTTTAAAATAAAAAAATTCACATGAATAAATTTTAAAGACTGCCCAGTTTACAAGATAAATACGTTAACTTGAGTATAACCGTTGAAATTACAAGGCAAAGGACGTCACTGACTTTTGAATGTTCTTCAAAAGACGATCTACACATCCACCAAAGGACTGTCCTACGACGATGCTGCCAACAAGTTAAAATGCCATGGATTGACAAATAAAAAGATAAGAGAAGGATAATGGGTAGTGGGTCCCGACCCTCCCACCACAGAACAGTTAAAAGAGACAACAACTTGATGGATCGTGGGTTCCGACCCTCCCACCGCAGTAAAAATAAAAAAAAATTGATAATACGCTCAAGGACTTTCAAAGTTCGGCAGAAAGACAATCGAGAATGGAATAATCTAAGGCAAAACATCTGGTGTTTTAGCATGATTATGACTTCCAGGGAGAATGAAATTTATCCCCTACTGACTGGGTCCTTCACTTTAAGGAATTCGGACTAGGTCCTAAGTAGATTTCAAAATGAAGCAATGTGGCTGAAATACGAGTAATAGATCTGGGATATCAAGGGTATTTTAATTTTCTGCCATGTGATTGGATCCATATTTTTGGATGAGTTATAATATCCCAAGATTCATATTAAGAAACATTTCAGAATTATTAATTAGGGGAATTTCGACATTCAAAATCTTTATAAAAAATGTCTTACCAGATACAGTAATTTTCAGAAAACAAATGGAGCAAGAGAAAAAAAAGGTAAACTTTTCTTCGTGAAGATCCAACTGAGGAGAAGCTTGAGGTGAGCACAAAATCAAAAATTGGTGTCACAATCCAGACATTCAAAATCTTTAACATGTGCTCCACCAGATATAGTAATCCTCAATAAAAAAAAGAGTGAAAAGCTCAATAAAAAAAAAAGAAGAAAGAAAAAGAAATAAGAAGGCTCCCTGAGAAGAAGCTTGAGGCAAGCATATAATCAAAAATTGGTGTCTTAATCCTCCCCCGATTAATAAAACTTGAAAGGCTACCTTAAGAAGTTTCCTCTGATATTATGCTTTGAAGAGAGTCAAGTGATTTTATGTCTTTTGGTCGGTCATTAATTGACTCAGAAATATCTTTGGACAATGAAAAATATTTCTATCAAATTAGCAGAACATTTGAAATCTGCTTAGGCTCAGAAAGAATGAATTGAAGTAGAGAGGTCTTGTTATTAGCAATTGATGGAAATTCAACCTGAAGTCATATCATTCAGAACCCAGTAAATACAACTCAAACATCAATTCGAAGAACGTCAGATCGACTTCTTAAAGACAACTTGTGCAATCCTTACAGATCAGTGTCAAAGAAACGACGATCGTTGCGACAGAGCTACAAAGTTATAACATTTCCAGTTATGGTGACTGTAGAAATAATACCTCTTTGTAGGTACTTGAAAAAAAATAACAATTTCGATAGTACCTTGAAGAGTGATTTATTTTCTAAACGTAGCTTTAGTCAGTGGACGATACCTCAAGAAGTACTGTGCATCGTTACGTTTCAAAGACAGTCTTGTTTTAAGAAGCACAGATGCTGCACTTGCTTGTAACTGGGTCCAAATCCAAAAAAAAAGTACAACAAAAGAAAAGTCATAAAACATAAAAGAATACAATAAAATTTCACAACAAATAAACAATAATAAATTTCCCAATGAATGAAATAACAAATAAATGAATAATAAAAAAATAATGAGTTCACCAAAAATAAACAAAATAAAAAATGTGTATACAAATCAAAATGAAATTTCAATCTAAACAAAATTTGAAGATCAAAACAAATTGAACATAAAACAACAAAAAGAAAAGAAAAGAAAAGAGAAGAGAAAAGAAAATGAAAAAAGAAAATGGTAAAGAAAATGAACAAAAAATCTTTTAAAAATCTGAATGTCAAAACAAACTCTAAATTAACGTTAACTCTAAAAAAAACAAAAATGAAATTGAATCACCAAAACAAACGAAACGAATCTAAATCTCGAATTGAATTCCGATCCGAATCCGTCGATTTGAATCTTTCAACTGAAATCCATTTGAAGCTCCTCTAAATCCTCTTTTAAGTTGATTCTTCCCCACAGAAGACTTCAACTTCGGTTTCAAACTTCGAAACTCCAAATCAGAAATTCCCGAGCCTCAGGCTATTCTCAAACCTTAATTCCAAGCTTCTAAACTACTTCGTTGTCTTGAAATGCTTTCGACTCTCCGTGATTTCTTCCCTCTTTTGAGAAGGTCGACTGAGTCTACTGACACAGAACCACGAAATTCTCGATTTGGTTCTGATGGCATGGATTCGTATCCTTTGCCATACAATTAAACTTTAATCAACTCTATTGGGATGTGAAACACTTTCATGTCTCATTCCAATCTTCCACTAAACTGAAATTTCTACAAAATCTTCAAAACCAAATCAAATACAAACTTTTGGGATTGATACCTAAATTCCAATTCACATCCATTCGAGACTGGTACCAAATTCCAGTTCTCTCCTTTCGAGGTCGGTTCCAAATTCCGACTCTTTTTCTGAGATTAATACTAAATTTCAATTCTCTCTTTCGAGACTGTTACCAAATTCCAGTTCTCTCCTTTAGAGGTCGGTACCAAATTCCGACTCTCTTTCCGAGATTGATACTAAATTTCAATTCTCTCTTTCGAGACTGGTACCAAATTCTAGTTCTCTCCTTTCGAGGTTGGTACCCAATTCTGTTTCTCTTTCCAAGATTGATACTAAATTTCAATTCTCTCTTTTGAGACTGGTACCAAATTCCAGTTCTCTCCTTTCGAGGTTGGTACCAAGTTCTGACTCTCTTTCCGAGAATGATACCAAATTTCAATTCACATCCTTTCGAGACTGGTACCAAATTCCAGTTCTCTCCTATCAAGGTCGGTACCAAATTCAGACTCCCTTTTTGAGATTGATACCAAATTTCAATTCTCTCTTTCGAGACTGGTACCAAATTCTAGTTCTCTCCTTTCGAGGTAGGTGCCAAATTCCAACACTCTTTCCGAGATTGACACTAAATTTTAATTCTCTCTTTCAAGACTGGTACCAAATTCCAGTTCTCTCCTTTCGAGGTCGGTACCCAATTCCGATTCTCTTTCCGAGATAGATACTAAATTTCAATTTTCTCTTTCGAGACTGGTACCAAATTTCAGTTCTCTCCTTTCGAGGTCGGTACCCAATTCCGATTCTCTTTCCGAGATTGATACTAAATTTCAATTCCCTCTTTCGAGACTGGTACCAAATTCTAGTTCTCTCCTCTCGAGGTCGGTATCAAATTCTGACTCTCTTTCCGAGATTGATACCAAATTTCAATTCTCTCTTTCAAGACTGGTACCAAATTTCAGTTCTCTCCTTTCGAGGTCGGTACCAAATTCCGACTCTCTTCCGAGATCGATACCAAATTTCAATTCTCTCTTTCGAGATCGGTACCAAATTCTAGTTCTCTCCTTTCGAGGTCGGTACCAAATTCGACTCTCTTCCGAGATTGATACCAAATTTCAATTCTCTCTTTGGAGACTGGTACCAAATTCCAGTTCTCTCCTTTCGAGGTCGGTACCGAATTCTGACTCTCTTTCCGAGATTGATACTAAATTTCAATTCTCTCTTTCGAGAGTGGGACCAAATTCCAGTTCTCTCCTTTCGAGGTCGGTACAAAATTCACACTCTCTTTTTGAGATTGATACCAAATTTCAATTCTCTCTTTCGAGACTGGTACAAAATTCCAGTTCTCTCCTTTCGAGGTCGGTGCCAAATTCCAACACTCTTTCTGAGATTGATACTAAATTTCAATTCTCTCTTTTGAGACTGATACCAAATTCCAGTTCTCTCCTTTCGAGGTCGGTACCCAATTCCGATTCTCTTTCCGAGATTGATACTAAATTTCAATTTTCTCTTTCGAGACTGGTACCAAATTCCTGTTCTCTCCTTTCGAGGTCGGTACCCGATTCCGATTCTCTTTCCGAGATCGATACTAAATTTCAATTCCCTCTTTCGAGATCGGTACCAAATTCCAGCTCTCTCCTTTCGAGGTCGGAATCAAATTCGACTCTCTTCCGAGATTGATACCAAATTTCAATTCTCTATTTCAAGATCGGTACCAAATTCCAGTTCTCTCCTTTCGAGGTCGGTACCAAATTCGACTCTCTTTCCGAGATTGATACCAAATTTCAATTCTCTCTTTCGAGATCGGTACCAAATTCCAGTTCTCTCCTTTCGAGGTCGGTACCAAATTCCAGTTCTCTTTCCGAGATTAATACCAAATTTCAATTCTCTCTTTCAAGACTGGTACCAAATTCCAGTTCTCTCCTTTCGAGATCGGTACTAAATTCTGACTCTATTTCCGAGATTGATACTAAATTTCAATTCTCTCTTCGAGACCGGTACCAAATTCCAGCTCTCTCCTTTCGAGGCTCGGTACCAAATTTCGACTCTCTTTCCGAGATTGATACCAAATTTCAATTCTCTCTTTCGAGACCGGTACCAAATTCCAGCTTCTCCTTTCGAGGCTCGGTACCAAATTCTTACTCTCTTTCGGAGATTGATTGCAAATTTCAATTCTCTTTTTCGAGACTGGTACCAAATTCCAGTTCTCTCCTTTCGAGGTTGGTACCAAATTCCGACTCTCTTTCCGAGATTTATACTAAATTTCAATTCTCTCTTTCGAGACTGGTACCAAATTCTAGTTCTCTCCTTTTGAGGTCGGTACCAAATTCCGACTCTCTTTCCAAGATTGATACCAAATTTCAATTCTCTCTTTTGAGACTGGTACCAAATTCCAGTTCTCATTTTGAGATCAGTACCTAAATTCTGATTCTCATCCTTTTCAATCAACTTTAACTCTGACTCTCACTTCGTGGCTGGTACCTAAATTCCAGTTCTCTTTATAAATCTCGAGGTTGGAACCTAGGTTCCAATTCTCATTTCAAATCCAGAATTTTCCTGAATTGATTTTAAATTAAACTTCAATCGAAATTGAAACTCGGAACAAATTGAAATTCAAACTCAACATTAAAACTTAAAACGGAAGATGAAATGAAATCCAAATCAAATTTCTCCAATCTTGTGATCTGGAATTCACCTCCTTTCTTCTCCCCAGCGAGAGTTCTGGAATCTTCAGTCTTGGAGGTTTACCTGTTACTCCCCAGTGGAATTTTTTCTCTGCTTTGTTCTAAGTGTGTCACTTAGACATCTGTGTTGGTTTTGTTGATCTCTTTGGTCAATGCCAATACACACGGTGTGCTTGGTTAGCACGCCACTCCTATTGGAGGTCCATTTGTTGACCTCATTTTTTATGAGGTCTTTTCTCTTCTCTCTCCTTAGTTATTAGGATCTAGCCATATGGCTTCTCCTTGACTATCTTAGAGGACTAGAAATGGGACCCATCACTTAGAAATTCAAACACTTCTTGACTCCCTTCAAACCCCACATGTTTGATTGTAAACCCCTAAGCCACATTGAGGGTTAAAATCAAATGTGGAGGTTTAAAGGATGAGTTTCCTATAGAACTCTTTGGCCTTAGGATTACCCTAGGTGGCCTGGTCTAGTGAGGGTTGACTTGCACACCTCACTCCCACACACACACTCTAAACCCTAAAACTACCTTTAACCAATTTGGCTTCCTGACTCATGTAGGTAATTCATAAGGATGGTCCTCAATAAGAGGGTTAGGAACAACATATTGAGTGCCTAAGATGAGTCCCCTCAAAGCTTTTGTGAGCTTAATATGGCTTCATGGCTCAACCAAAATGATTTCATTTCACTCACACTTGATCAACCTTCATTTTCCCAAAATTTCAATTTTTGACCCCCGGGCCCTAAACCCACCAAGCCTACCAAATGCCCTTGAAATTGCCCAAAATTTGTAAAATTGCCTAAATTACCCAAAATTCCTCAAAAACCAATCCTAAACATTTCCCCCCACTCAAATTGATCATCCATGATCAAATACACCAAAATTTTCCAAAAATACCCCCAATACCCTCCAAATACCCAAAATATCCTTTTAGCCCAAAAATTCCAAAAATTCAAAAAATTCCCAAAAAATTCCAAAAAATCCCAAATATTCCCAATTTCATTTTGTTCAACTGCAACATAAGCCAATTTTTTTAATTTAGCCCACTTTTACCAAAATCTCTAATTTGACCTATTTTTAACCTAAGTGGACCTAATGTCCAACCAAACCACTCCAATTGACCTCAATTTTGATCAAATTCAATCCTAAGCTTCAATTTAATATCCCGAGTACCAATTTAGACCAAACCCAAATCCAATTTCATCAACATGTGGATCCAATCTTAATTTGAAGCTTAAAGCCCAATTTTGGCCCATGACTTAAACTTGGCCCAAACCAACCCAACTCAACTACAATTAACCCCAAATCTTTTCCTAAACCTTCCTAACATCCCCACATACAAAAAACTAACTTGATTTGCCCCAAGTTTGAAACCAAACTCCACCAAAACCTAACCCAAACCAAAAATCCCCAATTTGGCCTAAATCTATCATGAACCCAAATAGGCCTAAATCCCAAAACCAAAGCCCAACCAAAATTGAAAAACTCTTTGTTACACCCTCATGAACATTTTTCAACTTTAATTTTACATCAAACCCAACATTGGCCCAACCTTAACCCAAGTTAGCCCAATTTGGCCCATTTTGACCCCATTACTAAATAGCCCAAATTGAACCCATTTCAACTCCAAATGGCATCAAATATCCTCTAAAGTTCTCATGACACATCCCTAAACTAAACCCAACATTTATTTGACACAACCCGTCACCAATTTTCATCCATCAATTTATTTCAAAACCTAAAAGACCACTTCCTTAAACAATTTTAAAAGCCCATCCAAAATGATTTCAAAAAGCCCAAGACCTATTCCAAAGGCCACATGAAGTTTCCTCTTATCATCCTTTTAATCAAAATCATTCCCTAAGTCCTAAATCAATAGTCAAATAAATACAAATCAAGCTTCATCTAAATTTCCACCAAAATGCCAAAATCCCAAAATCCATTTCCATGTAAGTGAGCCAAGCCACTCCTAAGCCAAATGGAGCCATTGAGCCACGCACAAGCCACATGAGAGCCATGGAAGCTACTTTACACATCACCAAGCCATTAATGGCAAGAAGAGGGGGCTCTTTCTTTAACCTTCATTAAGCATTTTTAACCTCGTCCATGCTACACTCTAAACTAAGCTTAGCCACCTCACCTTGGATGGGGACCTCACCACCCTTTCCTAGCTGACTCACCTGACCTTCCTCATCCCAAATCAGAACTTGGAAAGGTGTACTCAACCCAAACCCATGACTTGACCAAATTAAACCTAAAATGACCCTTCCCCCTTACCACTTAAATCGAACTCCTTTAAACATGGTCAAAGCCAATTAAACTCACCAACTTCCAGCCCTGACCCCACTGGTGACCCATGCCTAGCCGGCCAGCCACCACAGCCGCCAGAAAACACCAGGCCGAGAGCCTTATTTGGCTTCAAAAAAATCAAACCCACTAGGTGAGCTGTCCCAACCCAAATGGACGCCATGGCTGTTCTTCTCCTCCCCTGAGCAGCTGATCCCAGCCTCTAATTGCCCCTGGAAGCCCTCCAGCCAGCTCTATTTAAACTCACCACCCTCTCGGCCAAACGAGGTGCTGAACAAAACCTTACCAAAACTCTGTCAAAATCACTTCAGACCCTTCTCCAAACACAGAGCACTTGATCCCCACTGAAATCCATCCCTAAAACCCCCTCCATGAGCTCAATTTCTCAGCTCAAAATCTACCCAAAAAAAAGGACACTTCACCACAGTGAGCCAATCCTCAAATTGATTGACCCTACACCTTCACCAGACCAAGAGAAGAAGTTCCACAGCAAAAGCCCCATCTCCAGGCCAGCCATTTCTTCTATCAGCTAAGCTTTGAAATCGGGCTTGGTGGAAGTCTGGTCTAGACAATTCACCAAGGCCAGAGGCTTCATCCCTAAGCTCATCTAGCTCCAACGAACGTGCCAAGCCCCTCTGATTGAAGCTTCACTTCTCAGAGCCAAGGTATGGAACTCCTCCTTCCCGAGATCTTCCAGCGATTCTCCATTTCAATTGAGTTAATTTTAATGCATGTTAGCTATATGGATTTGTAGCTCTCATTTAGACGAACACATAGGATCAAATTTCATGTAAATTGGTTAAGAAATGAGGGAGATATTAGGGTTGTAGTGTGGATGGCTCTCGGCACACACCAGTCGTAGACGATGACCAAGAACCGTCTGATCGCGCGTGTATCGAATGGACCATCAAGATCGAGCCGGACGAGGAGATGGAATAAGACCGCAGGACGCGTGGCTGCTGACTTAGGTGGCTGCATCCAATTGGAGCGCGCCGCTTGGGCTTTCGGAGCTGTCAAGGTTGACGCGGCACTGACTGGGTTAAGTAGATAAATAGGGTATTTTCTATTTATTTAAATACCAGAAACTTTAAAAATCCATATCTTTGTGTAGAAAAATCACAAAAATAAAATAAAAATACCCTCTTGCTCAGTGAACAGAGGACAATAATGTGTAAAAAGAATTAAGTTATTTTGATGAGTATTTTATTTTTAATTAATTATTTACTGATTTTACTATTTTAATTCACCATGCATACATACAATTCACCATGGCATGAGACCATAGGGCTTTTGTAGCCTCTGTTTTTGGGAACTTTCCTTGAATTTTCCAAGGCCAGGGGCCATCTTTGTGAGAAGATATTGATTTTTAAAATTTATGTGTCTGTTTTGCCATTTGAATTATAGTAATTAGCATGTTGCTTAGAAAATTCTAGGAAAATTTAGGTAGGTATCTTATGACTAGAGGACCCTAGGAAATTTTGGTTTAGTTTAATTCCTTAAGAATAACCCTAATTAGTCCAGATACTTAAAACTAAATTTGAATTAATTAGAATTAACCACACATCAAAATTACTTGAAAATAATTCTTCACTGTCACATAGGATGTAGAGAACCTCACATAAAAATTTGAAGTCAATTGGAAATGTTTTAACCCAATAAATGAATTAATTAAGTGACATAGCTATTTTAAAAATTAAAAAATTCATAAAACCCAAATATATTTCAAAAATTCACCAAATTGGTATTGGGACTTCTCTGATATCAGAGGAGTCTATGAAAATTAAAATTAGAATTTTTTACAAATTTTCATTTTTAACCATATTTTTAATATTTTAATAATTAAAAAATAATAAAAATCACAAAAATATTAAAAATCATAAAAATATCATATTTTACCTCCTAATTACTTAGGAATAAACCAAATATTTTTCTCAAGTCTATAGGTTAAGATATTGAATTTTAAAGGCTTAAAACAATTTTTAATATTAAAAAATGAATTTCCCTACATTTTTACTAAATTAATTCTAATAAATCAAAGACAAATCAGAAAAATATAAAATTTGCTTCTCTGAACTCCTTTATATCAGAGGGACTTAGGAAAAATATAAAATCCATTTTTTAACTTTAATTTTATTTTATTATTAATTAACACTCCAAAAATCAAAATAATTATAATAAATAAAATATAATTCAAAAAATCCCCAAAATTGGTCCAAATGGTCCTCTAGTCATTAGGAACATCCCATAATTTTTCTAAGAATAGAAACCGTACCTTGGTCATGTTGTTTAATTTTCCTTAAAAACCCATATTTTCTCATAAAAATAAATATATAAATTAAATTAAATTCAGAAAAATCACATTTTCTCCTCTAGTGTCTTAATTGACATATGAGTGAAGTGACATAAAAATTTTAAATTCATTTGAGCTTAATTTGAAGAGTTATGAAATAAATAAGCCTAAAGGGGCATAAAGGTAATTAAAGACTTTAACCATAATTAATATTTATGTCTAATCAAAAAGGGAGGGTAAAATATCTGATCTTAATTTTTTTCCATTAGATGATTGAAACTTAAATAATTAAGAGGTAGAAACCCATTAATCATCTTGAAAATATTTAAAGTAAACCTTAATTAATTAAATAATTAAAATTTTGGAAGAATAATAAAAATTTGGATTATTAAAGTTGGGGATGTGACTTAGGAAGATACCAATTCTTTAATTTGAAATTCCTAAATAAATTACTTTGATAATTTTTAACTCTTAATTCAACTTAAGATGATAATTGGAAATTAATAATTAAAATAATTAAAAGGAAAATAAACCTTAATTAAATTAAAAGCTTAAAACATTAAGTGATTTGATAATCAAATTGAAATAAATTTAAAAATTAAAATTAATTTGAAATCACTTGAAAAACAAATCTAAAACAAATTTGAACCATCAAAGAGAATCAACCTTAAGACAATTCATAATTTAAAACAAAAAAATCAAACCAATTAAAATTGACCTAAAGTGTTACAATTAAGTCAAATTAAATTTAAATCATTAAAAGTTTAATTAAATTGAATAATTTAAACACCTCTTTCAAATAAAACAATTTAAGACACTTAAGAGAAAATTAATTTGAATTTTGAAATGAAATTAAATCATCCTAAATCATCAATTCAACTTTAATCAAAGTGATTAAATTTTTTAAAAACTGATTTGCCCCCTAAAGGCTTTCATTATCATAAATCTTAAATGGAGCATTAAGTGGAATGTCACTTTACTCCCCGGATAATCAAACATCCTAGTTCACTGAGCAAGTGACAGAACTCAACTAATTTTTGGATGATCAATTCACCAATACAATAAAACTCATTTGGACTCAAAATAATCCCAAAAATATTGAAAAGATGTTTAGGACTCGTCCTAAACACTTCCTCAATATGATGGGGTGTTTTAGAAGAACAATCGAACTTAATGGTTCTTTGGTGAAGAAAATCATCCACAAAAACAAAAGAACCTAGACGTCATAGGGATTGACTAGCAATAAGATTAGGATTTTGGTAGACAACCAGAACCTTTCCTTAGCTTTACCTAGGTATTTGTTGCAAACATATAAATTCCTTAACATGTGTTTTAAGTGCAGATTGGAAATGATGAGAATACCCTCGAGGTACGATTTTATTTTATTGTAATTTATTTACTTACCTGCACTACACTTTACTTTTCTTGCATGTTAAACAAGATTGATACCTGCATGAAAACTGAAACCTTTAGGATAGCCACAAAACTGTAACCCAAAACTAAATTAAAAATCACAACAAGATAAAATTCACCGCCACAACATTTCAAAATATAAAACAACTCAAAATTTAATCACAAACAGAACAACAAAACTACAACTACAACTAAATTAAAACGTCTCGGTTGATGATCGGGAATACCTCAGATGACGTAACCTACGTGTTGCTAACGGGATATCCCACGGTCTAAATGAAAGTGTGGAGCTCATTCAGTTGGGTTTACCAAATTCATCTGGACTAAGTGAATCTGATAAAAATAATGATGCCAGAATGATGGAACCGTGAGATCTTAACCGGTGTTGTTATAATCCACTTTAAGATTCCCCTAACAAAATATTAAATCACCTGAACCTTAAGACTCTTCTAAACCAAAACACTTCTCTCATCTTCTGATTTTCACTTTATAAAACTAAACCTCTGCAACAACAAGGAGCTTGGAGCATAATGGGCAGCATGGCCATCGTCGTCAGCAAAACTTGTGTCTACTTTAGCATAATAACAAAACTATAGGATTTCGAGGTAGTCTGCTTAGTGCAACATAAATACTCAACTTTTCGTTAGGCATTTGCATAATCATGTTATGCAAATTAAGTCATAACCGGTTTTAGGATTCTGAGGTAGTCATTTGGTATGACATAAACCCTCACATCTTTGAGGCTATTTGTGTGATTATATCATACAATTATAAGTCCTAATTAACTATTATTGGCAGGATTACAACATTAATTAAACTCTCAAATTGAAGCCAAACCATAGGATATTTTGGGAAGTTGCCAAGATTCTTCTTGGATCCTCAACTTCTCCTACTTCTCTTCCTTTGGACTCCTGAAAATAACTGTTCCAAATTTGATCCATTTCCTATTGAAATCTCCAAAATTCAATCCTTCGAAAACCTTAAACTTTGAAATTCTTGAGAGCAAAACCACTGATCATTATCGAGAGTTTTCTTAAATGATTCCCGTCATTTAAGATGTAATTAACTATAGGGGCTTGCCCTTATAGGGAACTTTAAGAACCCAGGTAATATAAACCTTGCTTAATTCCTTTATATTAAGCAGGGGAACTTGTCGGCTTATAAAATTGGTTCGCAGACCAAACGAATGTTACAAATCTTCTAGTTTATTTAATCGAGCCCCATCGTCAAGCAGTGTGTTCGTCATTCGAGATAGATACACGGTTTGTGATGTGGTGCTCGTTTATATAAACTATTTGGGATGTGAGATCGGTTTGATTTCATATCTTAAGATTTTCAAACTTAAAATTATTTTCAAAATCAAATGTTACTTTCTAAATTATATATATATATATTGAAATTAAATTTAAAATCTAAAATTCACTGATAATTTCTGTAGGCGACCCCTTTTCAAAATACAACACATAACCTAAAAATATGTCGACAGTTATAGCTGAAGTTAAGAAGCTCATCGATGCTAAATTTGTCCGTAAAGAACAATACCCGACTTGGTTAGCCAACATGGTACCGTTCAAAAAGAAGAACAGTCAAATCAGAATTTGCGTGGATTTCAGAGATTTGAACAAAGCATGCCCAAAGAACGAGCTCCCGCTACCAATTCCAGAATTAATGATCGACATCGCTTCGACACACGAAGTCTTCTCTTTAAGGGATGGATCGTCAGGATACAACCAGATAAATATGGCACCAGAAGATGAAAAGCTCACAGCCTTCAGAACGCCAATCAGAGTATACTACTACACAATAATGCCTTTCAGATTGAAGAATGCAGGAGCGACCTACCAAAGAGAAATGACAAGGATTTTTGATGATTTCATTCACAACAAAATTGAGTGCTACGTGGATGATGTGGTCATCAAAAACAAACTAAAAGAAGATCATCTATATGATTTGAGAATTATTTTCGAGCAATTAAGACAGTTTAACCTTAAGATGAATCCCCTGAAATGCACCTTCGACGTCACCTTTGGGAAATTCTTAAGATTTGTCGTCCGTCATCACGGAATTGAAATTGATCTGGAGAAGATTAAAGCTATCTTAGAAATGCCGCCTCCCAAAACTTTAAAACAACTACGATCCTTTCAAGGGAAGTTGGCATATCTTCGACGCTTTATTTTGAATTTGTCAGGAAGGTGTTAGCCTTTTTCTGCTTTAGTTAAGAAGGATGCCAAGTTTACTCGGGACTCCAAATGTCAACATGACTTTTATGACATCAAACTATATTTAATGACACCTCTTGTCCTAGCAGCCCCAATCTTGGGTAGACTGTCGGGTAGACTGTTGATACTTTCTACCGCGGCTTTAGACGACTCCCTCGGAGCCCTGCTGGCCCAGGTCAATGACGAGGGTAAAAAAAACGATCTCTACTACTTAAGTCGTCGTCTAATTCTGACGGAAGTAAAGTGTCCTTGGATTGAGAAGCATTGTTTGGCCTTGTTCTTTGCAGCTCAAAAGCTAAGGAATTACATGATTTCTCATAAGGTCAACCTTATCTCGAAGTTTAATCCTTTGCAATGCTTGATCACCCGACCAACGCTTTCCGGCAGACTTGCGATGTGGTCGATGATATTATTTCAATTCAATATAACTTTCGTTCCTCTTCGTGCCATAAAGGGACAAGTGCTAGCAGACTTCCTTATATCGTAAACTTTACCAGCAGAATCGCGTCTCAATGAAGACTTGCCCGACGAGCAAATAATGAGCTTAGAAGACCTCGATGATCGACGTTGGGAATTGTACCTCGACGGAGCGTCATCAACACAAAGAGACAAGGAATTGCAAATGATAGTGCTCGGTAAGGCAGGAATCGGACTAATCTTTATAACACCGGAGCAGGGCATGTTACGATACTCCTACCATTTAACAGAACCGTGTACGAACAACGAAGCAGAATATGAAGCCCTTATAATTGGACTGGAGTTAACCATTCAGATGGGTATGATAGATATCAACATCTACAGTGATTCGCAGTTGATCATTCAACAGGTCGCAGGATAGTACATAATTTTGAAACCAAGACTCGAGCAGTACTTTCAGTATGCCATGAAATTGTTGGAACAGATTCCGAATGTAACGATCTATAAGATCCCCAGATGAGAAAACGTTCTTGCAGACGCGCTAGCCCGCCTTGCAAAGAAATTTGCCTGCTTACAGGACGAGTCAGTTAAAGTATCAGTTCAGGGACGATAGGTCCTATCACAGCTCGACATGGTGCAATGCACAAATTAGAAAAAGAAGAAACAGTTTCAACAGTAGCTGAAACTACAGAAGATTGGCGACAGCCATTAATAGACTACCTGTAAACAGGAAACCTACCGGACGATAAGTCATTAGCCCATCAGTTTAAGAAAAGAACTCTATCATACACATTATTAAACAATACGTTATAAAGAAGCTCTTTCGACCAGATGTGGCTAAGGTGCCTGAGTGGGTCCGAGGCTCGTGAAATTGTTAAAGAACTGCACTCAGGACTTTGTGGCACTCATCAGTCAGGTCTGAAGATGAAAATGAAAATTAAGAGACTAGGGTACTACTTGCCCTCAATGATGACCGACTGCATGAAAGTTTCCAAGAGTTGTCACCAGTGCCAAGTGCATAGAGTGGTTCTACATCAACCTCTAAATGTGCTACATCCGACAATCGCTTCGTGGCCATTTCAATGTTGGGGCACAGATATCATGGGTCCGATAGAACTGCCTTCTTCAAGAGGACATTATTTCATCCTTGCAGCAACATACTACTTTTCAAAATGGGCAGAAGCAGTACCGCTCAGAGAAGTGAAAGCACATCATGTGTTGCAGTTCTTCAAGAATCAAGTTGTCTACCGTTTCGGGGTACCACGCAGAATTATTTCAAATAATGGACTAGCATTTAGGAGTACGGAGATCAACAGTTTTATCAGAATACACGTGATAAATTGGCGTTATTCGACGATTTACTACCCAAGGGTGAACGACTTGGCCGAGGCTTTTAATAAAACTCTCATGCAAACCCTAAAGAAAACTTTGGACTACAATAAAAGAAATTGGTACGAGAAGTTATTAGAAGCCTTATAGGCCTATAGAACAACTTTCAGAACTCCTAATAATTCTATGCCTTAAGCTCTAGTGGACGGGTCCGAGGCCGTCTTAGAGGTTCAGCTTCCGTCACTTAGGATTGCAGTCGTGAACAAGATCACTACAAAAGAAAATGCTAGACTACGATTAAAAGAACTGGAAATCTTGGAAGGGAAACAACTTTCAGCGCAGCAAAATTTGGAATTGTATCAAGCTAGGATGGTTCAGGCCCACGATAAACTGGTCGGCCCTAGAACTTTCAAAGCCGGTGACTCGGTTCTAGTTCTTAAGAGACCTATTCTTGCACACCGAAAGATAGGAGGTAAATTTGAACCGACTTGGGAGGGGCCATTCGTGGTCGAGACAGTCTACTCAGGAGGTTCCTACCAACTTGTGAATTTCCATGGAGAATGACCTATGCTTCCAATCAAAGGACGATATTTAAAGAAGTATTACGCAACCTAATGTTCTGAAGGATGGAGTCCCATCCCTAGAAGCACGGGCAGAGTGATTACCTATAACTGGGTCCGAACCCAAAATTTAAATAAAAAATGATGAACAAATTTTTTTGATAAAAAAGAAAATATGTGAAAGAAACCATCAGAAATAATGAAATTTTGACCTTTCCTTCTAAATCAATTTCATTTCCGATTATCCCTTACCTTTTCCTATCTTAATAAAACTCAATCAAAATAAATAAATAAATTGTTTCATTAATGAACAGATTTTCTTATTGTACTCATTCTTAGTACAGCCCCTGATCCTTTCCTTGTCTTTCGCAGGGAAATGCCGGGCGGGCGGTCGGTTCTGAACTTCAAGAATGGTTTTAGTCTAGCACTCGATGAAAAGAAGATGAAGGATGGGGTCGTGATTGAGATTGACTCTAATTTCACCCCAGCCAGCTTACAATACGAGGAGGCCGATTGGACCCTGATTGACCGGGATGAGTTCCGCAGTCAGACAGTGGTAAAATTAGGTGGCCCAAGTCAGCCAACTACCGACAGAAAAAAGAAAAGTGAACACCTCTCATGTAACGGGAGAGGACAAGAAAGTTAAGTCCATGGTTACCACAGCAGAGGCAGGCTTGTCAGCGTCGTGCCCACAGAGGTTTAAGGAGTAAGGAGGGCTACTCTCACTCCTACACAGCGAAGAAACAAGAACCGCCGCATTCACAGGATGCTGAGCAAGCTAGCGGCAGACCAGCATGAAGAGACAGTTGCTACCGTCAGTACAAGTACTTCTAAGAAGCCGGTTCGGCAAGAACCATAAAAGGGGAGATCAACTCCAAGAACAGCAGAGAAGATGAAAGAAGTCCCGAGAAGAACAGGAGCAGAATCAGCGCTACGACTCCAGACAGATGCACCAGTTCTAAAGAGTCTTGTTGCGAAAGCAACCCCGGAGGATGTCTTGACAGAGACTATCCCCGAGGAGGTGAAACACATTAGAGAGCGTGCTAGGGTTGAGCCATACATCCCACAGTATGTTACTAGACCCCGATGATTTTAGATAATTCCAGAATACGAGCTGGAGAAAGTGCAGAAAGCTGAAAAGAAGATCTTTGAATATTTCGAAAGAATTCAAGGCAAGAAGATCAATATCATGTAGGGCCTTGAGGTACATACAGATGTGTTTTCAGATTACGAGTAGCAGCAGATTGTGGATTGCATCATCATTCTTCAGAAAATGGGCCGAGCTGGTTGTTTAAGAGACAAGACCTACTCAGAACCCCGGAGATGGATAAAAGGAAAGGGAAGAGTTACAATCCAGTGCAGGTGCTGTTTTAACTTCGCCGAGGACAGGAAAGGAAATCTGCCAGGGAAACTCTGTCGCAGTGAGGTGGAACTGATGCCAGGTATCATCAAGAGGATGGTGAAAAGGATGGTGACATGGAGGGTGCTACCTGCAAATTGCATACCCAAAAGCTGCATCATCAACATATACAAAGAAGGAGACTGCATACCGCCACACATAGATCAACATGACTTTGTAAGACCCTTCTGCACAGTGTCTTTCGTCAACCAGTGCAACATCATGTTAGGATCAGACCTCCGGATAGCAGGCCCTGGAGAATTCCGAGGGCCAGTAGAGATACCTTTACTGGTAGGTTCCGTTCTGGTGTTAAAAGGAAATGGAGCAGACATAGCAAAGCACTCCCGGGCGTACCTTTTCAGCAGATCTCCGTCACTTTCAGGATGATGGACAACAGCAAAATGCCTTTCTACTTTCAGCCAGATCCAGAGTTAGAAAGCCTTCAGCCCTACGAGCTGTGAGCTACGTGGAACATAGCACACCTCCAATGCACATCCGAACGACTTTCCTGTCAAGGATGGCTTGGAAGGTGATGTTATTGCCCATGTGCCTCACTATTTAGACATGGATTTTGACAGATGATTTTGGAAGAAACCTGCAAGAATCTTACACAGTCCTTTTTTCAGATTTATAAGGATTGTATGAGATGCTTAATTTTCAAGGAAAATATCATCATGTTTTGGATCAAGCTATATGATGTATTTTCAGCAGATTGGAATGGAAAAGACCATGTCGTGTTTTCCCTTCACTTCTTCTGCATAGATTTGACTGGAAAACGCCACTAAGTTAAATGAGCTTTGAATGAAGAACAATTTGAAAAAAATGAAGATAAACGAGAACTCTTTAAAAAAATATGTATGCAAAACGAACTTCAAAGTAACTTGAACTCTAATTGAACAAAAATAAAATCGAATCACTGAAACAAAAGAAACAAATCTAAACCTCGAATTGAATTTAAATTTGAATCCGTCAAATTAAATCTTTCAATTCTTCTTCAGATTGAAATCCATTTGAAACTCCTTTGAACCCTCTTTCTAGTTGATTCTTCCCTACGGAAGACTCAAACTTCAATTTCAAACTTCTAAACTTTTTCATCGTTCTGAAACCCTTGCGATTCAATGCGATTTCTTCCCTATTTTGAGAAGGTCGCTGAGTTTACTGACATAGAACCACGAGATTCTCGATTGGGTTCTGATGGCATGGATTCACATCCTTCACCAAAAATCAACCTTTAATTAAATCTTTTGGGATGTGAAACACTTCCATGTCCCATTCCAATATTCCACTGCACTTCTAAATGTCAAAATCTTCACAAATTAATCGTCACCTTTGGGGCTGGTACCTAAATTCCAGTCCTCATTTCCGAGGTCAGTACCTAAATTCTGACTCTCTCCTTTCGGGATCGGTACCTAAATTCTGATTCCCATCCCTTTCGAGGTCGGTACTTAAATTCTGACTCTCTTTCTGAGATTGATACCTAAATTCCAGTTCTCTCCTTTAGAGGTCGGTACCTAACTTCCGACTCTCTTTGTGAGAATGATACCTAAATTTCAATTCTCTCTTTCGAGACTGGTACCTAAATTCCAGTTCTCTCCTTTCGAGGTCGGTATCTAAATTCTAAAACTCTCCCGAGACTGGTACCTAAATTCCAGTTCTCATTTCGAGATCAGTACCTAAATTTTGATTCTGATCCTTTTTGAGGTCGTTACCTAAATTCCGATTCTCTTTCTGAGATTGATACCTAAATTTCAATTCTCTTTTTCGAGACTGGTACCTAAATTCCAGTTCTCTCCTTTCGAGGTCGGTACCTAAATTCCAACTCTCTCCCGAGACTGGTACCTAAATTCCAGCTCTCATTTTGAGATCAATACCAAAATTCTGATTCTCATCCTTTTCAAGGTTGGTACCTAAATTCCGACTCTCTCCCGAGACTGGTACCTAAATTCCAGTTCTCATTTGGAGATCAGTACCTAAATTCTGATTCTCATTCTTTTCGAGGTCGGTACCTAAATTCCGACTCTCTCCCGAGACTGGTACCTAAATTCCAGTTCTCATTTCGAGATTGGTACCTAAATTTTGATTCTCATCCTTTTCGAGGTCGGTACCTAAATTCCAACTCTCTCCCGAGACTGGTACCTAAATTCCAGTTCTCATTTGAAGATCAGTACCTAAATTCTGATTCTCATCTTTTTTGAGGTCGGTACCTAAATTCCGACTCTCTCCCGAGACTGGTACCTAAATTCCAGTTGTCATTTCGAGATCAGTACCTAAATTCTGATTCTCATCCTTTTCCACGTCGGTACCTAAATTCTGACTCTCTCCCGAGACTGGTACCTAAATTCTAGTTCTCATTTCAAGATCAGCACCTAAATTCTGATTCTCATCCATTTCAAGATCGGTGCCTAAATTCCGACTCTCTTCCGAGGCTGGTACCTAACCTCCAGCTCTCCTCTTGAGGCTAGAACCTAAATTCTAGTTCTCTCTTCAAATCCTGAGGCTGGAGCCTAAATTCCAGTTCTCGTTCTGAATCCCGAGGGTTGAACTTAGGTTCTAATTCTCATTTCAAATCCAGAATTTCCTTGGAATCAATCTTGAAATCAATCTTAAATCAAATTTTAATTTCAATCAAAACTCTGATCAAATCAAAATTCAAAACTCAAAATTGAAACTTGAAATAAAAAATGAAACCAATCTAAAATCCAATCTTTCTCTAGATCTTATGATTTGGAATTCACCTCCTTTCTCCCCAGCGAGAGTTCTGGAATCTTCAGTCTTAGAGATTTACCTGATACTCCCCAGTGGAAATTTTCTACGCTTTGTTCTAAGTGTGACACTTAAACGTCTGTGTTGGTTTTGTTGATCTCTTCAGTCAATGCCAATACGCGCGGTATGCTTGGTTATCACCCCACCCTTATTGGAGGTCCACTTGTTGACCTCATTTTTGGTGAGGTCTTTTCTTTCCTTTTGGTGCTTAGGATCTAGCCATAGGACTTCTCCTTGACTATCCTAGAAGAATAGAGATGGAACCCACCATTTAGAAATTCAAACCAAATCTTGGTTCTCTTTAGAATCTTATATAGATGGCCATCAACCTCCAAGTCACTTTGAGGGTTAGGACCAATGTGTGGGAAGACAAAGATGAATTCCTATAGGATGTTCAAGCCTTAGGATAACCCTGGGTGGCCTAGTCCTGATGAGGTCTGGCTTGCACACACTGCACTCTCATACCCATCTTATACGCTGAACCATCCCTACCCAATCTTGACCCCTGGTTCATTGGAGCACTCATGTGGCTAAGTCCAAATCCCTAGCCCTTGGCTAAGAGGGTTAGGAACAACCTATGAGATGTTCAAAGTTGACATTTCTTGGTCCATGGCTCACTCTAAGCTTTTCTACACTTCCCAACCATAACTAAACCCCACTTTTGCTAAAATTTATGGTTTTGACATTGGGTCCTTAAGCCTACCCAAAAATTACCCAAATTGCCCCACAACCACAAAACTTCCCAAAATTTCCCAAAAATTACCCAAAATTCACAAAAATCCTAAAAATCATTTTGAAACAATTCCCACTTCTTAAATCCACCAAAATACCCCAATACTCTCCAAATAACCTCCAAATACCCTAAATAACCCTTTTAGCCCAAAAATTCAAAAATTCCAAAAATTCCCAGAAAATTTCAAAAAATCTCAAATATTCCCAATTTTATTTTGTTCAACTACAACACAAGCCAATTTTGCCAAAATAACCCACTTTTATCAAATTCCCCAATTTTACCCATTTTTTAACCTAAATGGACCCAATGTCAAACCAAACCAACCCATTTGACCTCAATTTTGGTAAAATTCAATTCTAAACATCAATTCAACATCCCCACTACCAATCTAAACCAAGTCCAAGTCCAAATTGATTCACATTTGAGTTCAATTCCATTTGAAACCTAAAACCCCAAATTTGCTTATTTAATCTAAAACCCCCAATTAACCTAATGTAAATCATTTCCCCCAAATTTCAATCCCAAACCTTCCATGATACTCCCATGAAACCCATGCAACTTTCAATTGACCCAATTTGAGCTTAAGCCTAACCTAAATCCACTTGAAATCCAAAATATCCCATATTGACCTAACTTGAATTCATGCCCTAAATCTACCAAATTGATTAGCCTAATCCTAAAATTTCTTCCCAATTGATGTTGGGAACTCTTTAATACATTCCCCTTGAAAATTTGAAACATTCAGTTGGGTCTAAACCTGACCTTAAGCCAACTTGGGCCCAACTTGATCCAACCTTACCTAAATTTATCAAAATCCCAAAAACCATCTAATTGACCTTTCAATTGAACTCAAAACCATTCCATGTCTTCATGAAAGTTATTCATAGCAATTATTTACACAATGTTTCTCAAGAAACTTGGACCCAAATCAAACTTAAACCCAAGTTAGCCCAAGCTAAACCCAAGTGAGCCAATTTGAACTCATGGCCTAACCTAACCAAATTGAACCAAATGTGGCTAAACCAAGCTATCCACAGCCACCATTTAAACCCTAGGAACCACCCTAGATCCACCTAGCCCAAGCTAAGTGAGCCATGGAACAAAGGTCCCCCATTTTAGGGGATCTCTTTCCTTAAATGGATAAATCCACCTTTTACCTCACCCCAAATCATCCCCACAATTGTTAATCATCATTAAACCTCTCCCTGACTCACCTCACCTCAGGGGCCAGTACCCATGTCCTTGCCGGCCGGCCTAGTCACCGGAGGGGGTCAAAACGAGAGCCACCACCAACCTATACACACCCAAACTTACCCAATTGGCCACCTCAGCCAAATTAAACCATGGAGCCTTTCTTCCCTCCCCCTAAGCAACAAAATTCACCCATCAATTGAACCCAAACCCAGCCTAATGGCCCTGGCCATTTAAACACCTCTTCTCAGCCGTGAGAAGGGTGTTGAAACTTTTTTCATCTAAACCCCTCCCAATTGCTCCCAGAGCTCCTCCTAGCCAAGAGAAGCTCATCTCCACTGCTTTCCAGCCTTCATCCCCACTGGCTGAGCTCAATTTTTGAGTTCAATCTTAGGCAAAAAAACAGGAAACTAACCAAATCTCCACGAAAACAAAATTAACTTCTCCCACACCTTCACCAGGGGTAGAGGGGAAGTTCCGCACAGAAAGCCCCCTCACCAGGCCAGCCATTTGCTCCAGACGTGAAAACACTAAATCGGGCTTGGATGAAGTCATACCTAGGCGATTCACCAGGACCAGAGGCTTCATCCGTAGGCTCCTCCAGCTCCAACGAACGTGCCGAGCACATTCAATTGAGGCTTCACCTCTTGAACCAAAGTATGGAAACTCCTCTTGCTCCCGAGCTTCTAGCGATTCCTTATTTGTTTTGATTCAATTTTGATGCGCATTAGCCGTATAGATGTGTAGCCCTTGTTTAGACGAGCATGTAGGACGAAATCGCACTCAATTTGGTTGAGTATCAAGCGAGATATTAGGGCTATAAGGTGGGCGGTTCTCGGCTCGTACTAGTCGGGACGATGAACGGATGCCGTTGGATCGAGCGTGTATCGGACGGACGAACAGGATTGCGTCGGACCAGAAGATTGAATGAGACCGCGGAGCCTCATGGCGCTGATGTGGATAGCGGCGCCGAATCAGGAGACGACGCGTGGGAGTTCGGAGACGCTGTAGGTTGTCGTGGCACCGCGTCACTTAAGTAGGAAAATCCTCCTTTTTTAATTTAATTAAATACCAGAAACTTCAAAAATGCATATCTCTGTATAGAAAAATCACAAAATTAAAAGAAAAATATCCTCTTGCTCAGTAAACAGAGGGGAGGAATTTGGAAAAAGAATTGATCATTTTTGTTAAGTATTTAATTTTTAATTATTTTTATACTGATCTGAGTATTTTAATTCTCCACTCACACACACAATTCACCATGGTATGGACCATAGGGCTTTTGTAGCCTCTGATCTTGGGAACATTCCCTGAATTTTCCAAGGTAAGAGGCTATGTCTCTATGGAGTTATCTATTTTCTAAGTATTTATGCTTGTTTTGGTATTTTAATCTCAGTAATTAGCATACTATTTGGAAAATTCTAGAAAAATTAGGGTAGGTTACCTATGGCCAGAGGAACTTCGAAATAACAGAGTCAATGAAAATCCCGTACCTGACCACATTCGTAACGGTAGGAGAGAAAGGACCCAGACAGGCCAGATAAAATGGACATGTTTGGCTGGGGTTTTGCCTGACCTTAATCGAAACGGCAATATCAATCTGTTTGACCTCATTCGAAACAACAGAATCGATGAAAACCCCATATTTGACCACATTCGAAACAGTAGGGGAGAAAACTCAGTCATCTCCTGTGACCAAATCTCCTATTATGTTTCCTCTGAAAGAGACCCCGATTGCGAGTCTACTCGATCTCCTCGAGACGAAATACCCATCACTTTAATCAGGTGGCTATAAAGCACAACATATCCTGATCAGAGGTGGCGATCAAAACAATGAGTATAAAGTATGGTCGACCCAAAAGGAAAAGGAGAGAGGTGGTTCAAAGGCCGTGAAGGCATGACCAAACACAGTGGTTCAGTGGCCATAAAGGCATAACCACAAAATAGGTTCAGAGGCCTTAAAGGCATAACCTAGGGGTGGGTTCAGAGGCCGTAGAGGCATGACCCAAGGAAAGTCTGAAGAAGAGATACTCTCATAAATGAACCGGACCAAAAGGGACATATGGTCTGAGAAGTATCAAAAGGCTAACGAGCCTGATACGACAATATGTCCTCATAAGAGCTGACTAGAGCGCCATATAGCTCGAGAGGTGTCGTATTAAACGACTACATAGCCAAAAAAAATGTCAAAAGACAGGATGTCCTCGTAACAGAGCCGACTAAACTATCATATGGCTTGAGGAACATGGCTAGAAAGCCAAAAGCGTCTGGAGACGGGATACTCTCTTAAATGAACCGGCCCAAAAGGGACATGTGGTCCGAGAAGTATCAAAAGGCTAATGAGCCGGATACGACAATATATTCTCATAAAAGAGCTGACTAGAACGTCATATAGCTCGAGAGGTGTCGTATCAAACGACTACGGAGCCAAAATGTCAAAGGATGAGATGTCATCGTAACAGAGCCGACTACAGTGTCATATGGCTCGAGGAACATGGCTAGAAAGCCAACAGTGTCTGAAGACGGAATACTCTTGTAAATGAACCAGCCTAAAATGGACATGTGGTTCGAGAAGTATCGAAAGGCTAATGAGCCGGATATGACAATATATTCTCATAAGAGTTGACTAGAGCGTCATATAGCTCGAGAAATGTCACATCAAACGGCTACGGGGCCAAAACGTCAAAAGACGAGATGTCCTTGTACATAGCCGACTAAAGTGTCATGTGGCTCAAGAAACATCAAGGTATATGGCTATGTAAAGCCGAAAAATGCTCTCATAAGAGAACCAGTCAAAATGGGCATGCGGTTCGAGAGACCTCAAAGCCAAATGGCTACGAAACCTCACGTGCCTCATAATAAGGTCTTATCATCAAGGGTTGGCCAAGTGAAGGCAATAGTGCCGTTGATCGGAACATCAAATGATCAAGAATGTATATATCCCGATCGAGGTAGTCCATGAAGTATGTATCCTGACTACACATCAAGTAAAGTAGGAGGTATGTACCCTACTTCACATATCAAATGGCACAGAAGGTATGTATCCTGGCCAAGCATCAAAAAGGATAAGAGTTATGCATCTTGCCTACACATCAAACGAGCGAATCATATGGCGCAACGTACTCGAGGCAACATGCTCAAAGTATAGTCGGATGTCAAAACGCTCCGAAAGAACATGGATCGGTGTTAAAATCGATACAACATGTGACTCGACGTGGTGGATAGAACCAACCTAAGTAGTCGAAAATATCAAATAGGACAGGGGAGGTATCCTGCCTATGCACCGAATGAGCGACCATATGGCTAAAATAGCCCGAGGTATCATGCTCGAAGTATATGTTGGATGCATAGAGCGCTCCGGCCAAACATAGATTGGCGATAAATCCGATGCAACATGTTACTCGATGTGATAGACAGAACTAACCAAATAATCAAAAGAATTAACGGGGTTAGGTAACTGAAATGGTCTAACCAATAAAGTACTTTTATGTAAGCACTAGCGAGACAAATCTTGCAGGGGATTCTCCCATTTAGAAAATAATTATGCTGGGAGGCATCAAATATCCCGGTGTAGACATGGATCAGCTGAGCGACTGATACAACATGTCATTCAATGAGGCGGACCAAACTAACCAAGCTAATCGAAATATCATCGAGGTGGACTCACAAGTCCAAATGTAGAGTGCTTTAAGCAAGCCCTAGCGAAATAAGTCTCGCTAAAGTGGCCCTCAAAACTAGCGAAGTAGTTGTCGCTGAGGAGAGCTTAATGGATATTTCCTGCAAGAACTGGCTAAGGCAATTCCTGTCGGGGACAATACCGAGGCGAATGTCATGCCTCAGAAGTGCAACTGACTAGCGACATGGATCGAATAGAGAATAGATGAAGTCTAAAATCGATACAACATGTCGCTCCAACAAGGAAATGAAAATTGACCGAGTCAAGAATATCAAAGAGGGTGGATGGTCAAAAACGTACCAACCCTATACGATACTGTTACCAGAAATTTGGTAGAATGAATTCCAATGGGGAATTATCACAGTATCCAAGAGTGGTTGGTAAAAAAAATATAGCATTCCAACCGCATGGGTGCATGGATCTCAGACCAACCCAAAAACATCCTCCTAAGAGGGAAAATGCCGCACTCATTCGAAATGAGCGGGAGACTCTAATTCGGACACACACGAGGTGCTCGACCGAATAGAGGAGTCGAGGAAAGAAGTATGGCTTTCCCGCACAAAAGAGGCATCAATCAAACTCGACCTCGGCCGGCCGAGACACCTTAGAAAGGTCGGGAAAAATAGAGCGAACCAACCAAATGATATTTAGCCGAAGACCAAAACATATCCCTTAAGAGGGAATACACCACACTCATCCGAAGTGAGTGGGCCCAAGCATATCCGTAAAAGGTGCTCGGCCTCGACCCTATGTAGAATGGGTAACCGAACAAGAATGCTAGAAAAGGTCATGGCTTTCCTGCATAAGACAAATATCAATCGAAATTGACTGTCAATCGAGATATTGTGAAGGTTAGCTTAGCAAGGTATGATAACCATAACCGCTTAATCATAAAGCTAGGCTCAAATCCTCCAAAAAGAGGGTATCTTCCACTCTCACCGTGACGAGAGGGACAAATGTATCTACCACACTCATTTATGATGGGTGGGACACACTTCGCTCGAACCCACTCAAAGCGAGGAGCCAAAGAGAAAAGATAAGAGAAGTACTTGCTTCTCTTACACCGATCACCGGTCGCACCGGATATAAGCCGCTCGTAAGTCTTCCACTTTATCTCGTTTAGCAATTCAAGAATCGGCTTTAAGAGATGCACAAGACCTCTCATACTCGCAATGAAGCAAAGGAATGGGTGGGTGTACGATGTCGTACAACATACCCACAAAGAAGGCTAGTCAACTTCCGAAGGAAGGACTGCCAGGAACCCGAAGGTCAACACATAAAGTGTACAAGAAGATGGGTAAAACACCCACAAGATGGCAAGCCTTTCTTCCGAAGGAAGGGCCACCGGACCCAGAGGGTCGCCACATAAGTACGTAAGGGTGGTGGGTGAAGAGTCCACACACATGAAGGAGAGTCAACTTCCAAGGAAGGACTCGCCGGACCCGGAGGGTAGACGCATAAAGCGTAAAGATGGTGGGTGAAGAGCCCACAAGATGGCAAGCCTTTCATCCAAAGCAAGGGCCGCCGGACCTGCAGGGTCGACGCATAAAGCATAAAGATGGTGGGTAGAGAGCCCATAAGATGGCAAACCTTTCTTCCAAAGGAAGGGTCGCCGGACCTAGAGGGTTTACACATAGTGCATAAGGGTGGTGGGTGAAAAGTCCACACACAAAAAGAGAGTCAACTTCCAAGGAAGGACTGCTAGACCTAGAGGGTCAACGCATCAAGCGTGATATAATGTGGGTGTACGGTATGTCGTACAACATGCCCACAAAGCTATTGAGAACCTTCCATGCCATTTATATTTTTTCATTGGCATTAAATATTATTTATTTATTTTTTTTTATTCCCAACATTAGTCGTTATAGGGAATGATTTGGTGTGACATGCCAACTCAATCTGGTAAGTGGAGCTCTCAAGTAAGCATCCTAGACTCATGACCAGATATACCATGCAAAATATGAGATTTGCAAAATTCGTGTCCAGTGGGATTTTACTTAATTACTTTTCCTTAGTCCCTATCCTTTAATTCTTTTCACCCTTAGCCTTAGTAGGCCTCGTCGTTCGTATCCAGGTGTAATGAAAATGTTTTCATTTTTGAGATGTCTTTAAATCCATTACTAATTTATCAGTCATCCCAATGTCACTTAAGCAATTATCTGAACCTTAATATTCTAAGGATCTTACCAGGAGAATTTTGAAATCAAAAGGTTCTTTATATCGAATTTTTGATTTCCCACTCACCTCAAGCTTCTTCTCAAGAGTGTTGATCATTTTTTTTTCAATCTTTTTTTTTCTTTTTTTTATTTTGAAGCCTTTCACACTTTTTTTATCTCTCCTGAGAATTACTATACTGGTGAGCTTCTTTTTGTTATAAAGTAATTTACTCTGACTCAAAAATCTCCTGAAGAAAGATTCTTAGAATTTTATGGTACATTACTTGTCAAGCTTCCATCGGTTTAACTGAATGGAAAAGTAAGAGATCTAAATAGTCTCTGAAACTACTCACATCTCAATGACACCCATCTAATCACTCGAGGGTGTTCTCAAGACTTAGGTGAAAGTTCATTAAAGTAAGAGATTCGGTCATCAAGACATAATTCAAATCCCGCGAACCATGAAGATCAGCAAATCCTAAGAAGGTGCATACATGGTCTGGCTTAAACCCATCCTCGAGATCTATCATAGATTCAACCTCAAGAAACAACGAAGGAAAATCCAAGATAAGATCAACTATGGAGCACGAGCTCCTTTCGGAAGCGTCTCAACGGCCTCCGTAAATGGAGACGAAATATCAAGAGGTACGTGGATAAGAAGCCACCGCCTCTTGGTCAAGGTATATCTCGGTTAGATAAGCAGCGAGGTCTAACTGGTAGTGTCAGATATCGAGGTATCACGACTAGTCATGGACTGATTTATCATGACAAAGTACTTTAATCAGTTCAACATGAATATGGACAAGGTGATAAGAATCAACCAAGTCAAACAAAATATCAACGAGGTTGGATATAGGAGATGAATCCATCTCACAGTGATGCTTTCTCACCAAGAACAGACTAAAAATTCAATAAGATTCTAGATGGGTGAGGCACCAAATCCTAGTCAGGTTTAAAGAAGTCTGACTAAGTCAAATGCTTAGACAAAAGTGGTCGTAGCAAAGAAATGCTCTCATCAAGAGCTTAGCCAAAAGGCAAACATAGCTCAAACTGAATGAGGCACTCTCAAATAGCCTGGGAGATGTGCATCACAGCTAAACATGGATCGACTAAGACTAGCAAAATGGTCTAGTCAATAAAACATGTTATCAACAAGAGATTTTTGGGGGTGTCCCCCAATCGGAGTATATAACATCCATTATAACCTTGCTTAATAGGTGGAAAGAGGTAGGGTAAAGCACTCTTCAAAGCAAAGGCAAGTAAACTCCTTGCTGTCAAATGTAGAAAGTTATTCAACATGCAGCGTCGGAATATCAAGAGACATGGTGGCAAGAATTTGCCTAACCCAATGGATATTCGCCGAAGGACGACGATCAACTTTTGTCCCAAAAAAAAGGTGAGAATCGACGGGGTATGCCCTGGATCTCCTTTTATCGACATAGGACAAATTCATCTAGTGCGATAAAAAGGAAGCCATAAAATTTTTCTCATGATTTCAGGAAAGAGTTAGCACATCATGTATGGGCAAAAGCCGCTCCAACAGGATCATCAATGATACCTGGCACAACATCTGGTAAGTGGCACTAAGTACCATGCCAAGGGTTCCATGCAACACATCGGCGGGTCTCATGGCCTGCAAAACAGATGGCAAACATCCAGATTTCGTAGTGGACTGAGAGGTATATCTCGGTCTCCTACTATAAGGATCTTGGGGTATGGTAAATAGAGGAGTTCTTACACAAAATGCTTAGACATTTCAGAGATCTAAGCAAGGAACTCATCTTAAGAAATTGGACCCTATTCTCTCAAAGAGGAAAGTAGAATCTCAGCAGGTAAAGAAACATGTGGCTGAATCAGCCACTATGGTTGCTGCAGTCTGTTCTTATTCTTCTGGACGCCCTTGCCTAATGTAGGGACAGGCGAGACCTCAGAGAAACCAGAACAACTGGGGCTGGGACAGTCGTGAAACCAGAAAAAACATTTCCCCTTAAAGAGGAAGATGCTCCTACGATCTTCTAAGTCAGAGAACTCGTGGTAGCAACAACAGTACGGACTGCAAGGTGAGAATGACTTGCATCCGGAGGAGGGAAGAATCCCAAGAAAACCTGACTAGAGTGTAGTCCACATAACCAGACAGAGGAGAGAAGATGATTTTCAGCTAATGGAATTTGGGCGTTATCCTTTGTTGAATCGGAAACAAGTCATGACGGGGACATGGTCCACATCGCCATAAGATGAAGAGGTGATTCTCAGCCGACGGGATTTAGCACCATCCCGGGCCAGAATCAAAACAAGCCATGATGTCAACATGGTCCACAACGTCGGAGGACGAGAAATGTGATTCTCAACCTTCAAGATTTAAGTATAAATCTTGGGCCGGAACCAAAATAAATCATGGCGGGGACCCAGTCCACACCGCCAGAGGACGGTACCATAACTGGTAACTCTAGCACTCTTACATAATGCAACATCCGTGAGGATGGAAATCCTAAACATATGGAAGGACTAAAATAGTGGCTAGTAAGCAGGAAAGAGCATTATAGCGTATCGCCATCTGGCACTAGTCCTTTGCTTAAGGGAAAAGTAACACCAATGCGGGTTGCTACAACGAAAGTAGTACTACATGCACAACTCCTTTTCAAAGGGGGGGCACGTAGCAAATGTCCAATGAGGACGTGGTCCGCTCAACGGGGACAGTAGCAAACATGACTCAAAACGGGGGCCGAAGGCACCTCCTAAACGGGAGTCAAAATGGGTATAGAAACCTGATACAAGCAATGGTTCTAAATTTGCAGCAATCTATTCCTAGTCCTCATGGCCTTCCTGCCTAATCGAGGGATAGGTGGGTCCTCAGGGAAAACTGGAACAGAAAGAGAGTCGGGACAAATGTCACAACGACGACATTAGTGAAAAACCTACTGCTAAAAGAAAACTCACCTGCCTATGGCAAGGAGACACGTGAGAACACGGAGGGACAAGTCTAGAAAAGACCGTCAGGTGCGGCGGCGCATCGCTATTGAGCGTCGTCCTCTTTTTACAAAAGAAGCGAATGTGATGCGAGCCACCACAGAAAAAATAGCTAAATGTGTACGACTCCCCATTAAAGGGGGAGGACACGGAGGAAACGCCTCAGATAGCGCAGGAACAACTCAATATGCACGTCTCCCCTTTTAAAAGGGAGGGCATAGAACAAAACGTCTGAGAGAGCGTAAGAACAACTCAATATGCACATCTCCCCTTTTAAGGGGGAGGGCATAGAGAAAATGCCTGAAATGGCGTATGAAAGACTCAATGTGCACGTCTCTCCTTTTAAGGGGGAGGGCACAGAGCAAAATGTCTCAAAGGGCGTAGGATTACGTAAGGTAACCCCACAGGGGTGCTCGAAAGAATTGAAGGTTATGACACCCTCAGGAGCACAGAAACGCTTGAGGAGAGGGGAAAGAGTTCTCCCTGGCGGCAGCAATCATATCCATCTTTCTACTCTTCCGCGCAGCGGGCCAAAAAGGGACAATTATCAAAAATAATGAAAGGTCAAGAAACCAATCACAAAACTACAATGACATCGATGCATGCGATAATGCTGCAACCGAAATGTCGAGGGTGAGAGAAGGGACAGAATGCATCGAGTTGCTACCCCTAGCAACCGATACATGGACTGCAAACCAAGGTCTCACCAAAGGCTCAACTGTGACTTGAAGGAAGAGAACCAGGTCACGATAATATGAGCGAAACTCCAAGTATGGATAGAGGCTATAACCCCAGAAAAAGCGAAGCTCTAAGTATGGAGAGAGAGCCTTTTCCCCAGCGGAGTCGCCAGTTTTGTTTTCGCCATTCTTTTCTCTTTTTTTATTTTAAAAGGAGTCGCCAGTTTATCGATCGTCGTATACTTCCCTTATTCGAATAAATCTCCCTCCCGAATCAAATAAGTGATTCTAAGAGGAGAGGAACCGATTAAGAAGGGACATACGACAAAGTGACAAACAAGAGAAAAGAAAAACATGGAGAGTCTACGTGCGATAAACCTCGCAAGGATAAGTCAAGCATGTCCGCCCAAACAAGATCGGGCAGAGGCACCTTGAACCAATATCCACGAAAGAAGTATCTACATAGACTACCCATAACCAGAGAGTCAAGTGTATGTACCTGTTCTGGGGTCAAGAGCACTCCCAGAGGAACGTATTCCTACTGGTTAATTAAATCTTGGGGGATACCCAAGAATACCCTCGATAAAAGGAGTTTCGCTTTATATTATCATAGACCTGGGGTATAGGCAATCAAAGGGAGATTATTCCGTGTTGGAAAGTCTCGACGCTTCAAAGCTCTCGCTAAGCCATCAGGCAGAGTGAGTCTCTCACATCCCAAATGGGGTAGCGGCTCATCGAATACGAAACCCACGAATAACCTAAATCATCTTGACGGGGTATCCCAACACGTCAAAGCACGTCCGGGCCATAAGGGCGAGAGGACAAATCGTCGTATCCCAAACGGGCGGCAGCTCATTGGCATCGGGCCGTTAAAATGATATCAACGAAGTCAAGGAGCGAAAGGGCTCAACAGGGGTAGTCAAAGGAAGGAAGGAGTAATCTTAAAGGGGTAGAGGTAGCCAAGTCAGGGTACCACAGACCCGTCATCCCAAGCAATGGGACCCTAAGTCTACCCGAACGTGAAGGTAGTCGACCCAACACATCTTGAGATCCCTGGTCAGCAATACGAGAATTGCAATATCTATGGGGACCTCGGTAGCCCTAAGGTCAAAGGAAGGAAACTTTATCCTATGACTATAAGCTGGAGCTCCAAGAGGTGGGTCTTACACCTGCCAAAGTGACAAGATGCCTCAGGAAAGGAAGAGAGATGGAGGTTCAGCCTACAAAGCCGCAAATGCTCCAAACAAAAGGACTTACACCCCGTCCGGGTCGGGGAGCCTTCTAACACCACTAGGCGCACTCGACAACCACCTATAAAGGTATGTCTGGGCCGATCGAGTTGGAGAAGCACGGGGACTCCTCCTCGGAACATGCAAATATGAGTGTAGTTATCTAGAGCGGTCCTTAAGTAATGTGGAGGCCCTATTAGTATGACTTGGGTGATAGCCATGCAATGCAACCCATTTAAAATCTGGCCCGAAGGCCATGCAAGAAAGTAAAAGTGCATATTTTAAAATCTTGAATATTTTAATCCTAAAATTCATTTATCTTGAATATTTTATTAGGATTTTTAACATATAAAGTTTACAATTTTCGGGTCCTTAAAGAGCCTAAATGATATCACGAAATCCCAGATCACAGAAAGAAACAAGGAAAACACATGCAGGCATGTAAATATGTAATAAAAGCAAGAAAGAAAGCACTCCATAATAAAATAAAAGAGGCCAAAATGCCGCTGGACCGGCAACATAATCCATAAAAAGAATAATGCGGCCGGACTCCGCATATACATGCCCGGTCCTAATTCTTTACATCAATATAAAAATGTAGAATTAAGATACGGGGCACGAGCATCTGCTCCTAGTCCCCTCCACGTGGTTCCCGCGCAAAACGCCTCGGAATCCGTGCCCGTATCTTATTTCTGCTACAGGACTCTCCTAGACTCTAAAAGTATAAAGGAAAATAAAAAGACTCAATCCTGCATGAAAATAAGTGTTAGCGGGAAAGCTCACATGCAAATGACGTATAATGAGCCATGCTTTATAAATGGGGGAGCTAATAGCACTCGCAAACAAAAATGTCGAAATCATCACTTGCTCCCCCATAGCAGCACTCGTGTGTGTGTATAAATAAGCGTGGCTCCCTGCGTAAAAGCGCCCTAACACACTACCATACATATGAAGCATGCAATCACATCACGAGCAAAGCGCGGAAGAAAGATACCCGGCTAGTGCAACCAATCCATCAAAGAACAATAGCCGAGCATCAAAAAGACTACCTAGCAACCTAAGTCCTAGCCTAGCACACCATCTAACGAAAGTGCACAAACCTAGTGCCTAAGTGCAGGGTAAGTCTGGGTATAGTATGACTTTGACGGGGTCGCCATACCTGCCCCGACCTAAAGATCCGAAGGATCACGAAGAGGGGTGACACAAGTTAGATCCAATGGATCCTTAGCACAATCATACTTGTGCGATCCCAATGACTTAATTTGCATTGCTCAATGGGATCAACCCAACAAGCAATGCTTGTTAAGGCATCGCGACCGACACGGGGTCACTCTCCTAACGAGTAGGACAAGCCATCGAAGAATGGGTAAGCAAACAGTCATGCAAGAAGCCCACATTGTGATTGCTCGACTGAAGTATGGAACAATCACAACAGGCGCCTAAAAGGGCAAGCACACACATCATGCAAAATGCAAGGATGCTACATGCAAAGAGGATGCACCAAAGTGGTGAAGGTGGAGTATACCGTGGAGGCAGTGACTCAGAAAGAGCGGGCATGTCGTAGTGGCAGCGGCCCAAAAGGATTGGTATGCCGGGGAGGCAGTGACCCGAAGGTGGAAAAAATCTCACCAGGGAGAATCATAAAAGTGCGGTGCAAATGGAAATGCAAACACAAAATATGGTGCAATATGCAACCAGACCAACATGCACAAACATACAAACATGCAATATAATGCAATAAGCGGTCACATGCAAAATGCAACAAGATGGAGCATGCACATGCAACACAACCCCAATACTCGACGGCATGTCGAACTCGCCCAAACGACCTCACATAGGTACCTAGGGTTGACGCTCTTGGATGTGCGGCATCGCCTCCTCCAGCTTTGGCATGGCTATGTGGAGGGCTTCCCCCTCCGATTTCTCATAGGGGAAACTCTCCACTGTTCGTAAGGTGGACTAGCTACAAAGCTTTTTCCGCTCTACGAATGCCCCGATCTTATAGGACGGACTAGCTACAAAGCTTTCCCATCCTCTAAGATCGAACTCAACTAATCCCTCCAAGGGAGATTAGGAGCGCCAAAACCGTGGGAAATTGGGATTCCAACCCAGCAGGACTAAAGCCTAAAGCTTACAACAGGAAATCGCTCTGCTACAAATAGGAATTGGCCAACGCACAAGATTCCTAACCTATAGCTCACTCTAGGTAAATCAACGATCCATCACATTGGCGGCTCGACCAGTCGACACATGTCGTCCGGCACCTCCACCCCACGTGGGCGATCGAACCCACGTGCTTAGACCGGACTAAACCTAGGGCTGGCTAAGGGATAAGGAAATCTCACCGCCGCGAAGGTTGAAGACGTGTTCTCTTCATGCTGAAGGAGAGCCCACGTTTCCGGCGAACTACCGGTGTCCAGCCCGTGCGCCAGCGTACCTCACAATGAATCATGCAACGAGAAAAATACGACGCAGTGAGGGCAAGAGACACACCTCGCAACAAAACCACGCAAACAAGGGAGGAATACGTGAGGGATGAGATGTACCAAAAATAAATAATTTTGGCATATAAAAATATGACAAAATATACCTTCGCAAAGAGAAGGGATCGGACGTGCCTCCATATGCTACGATGTCATCGCCACATTGATGATAATGAGAAGATAGTAAGGTCGCCAATCGAAAGTCGACGAGGAGGTGGTTGTCGCCAGTGAGGTGGATCACAGACGGGGAAGGCAAGAAATATGCTTTGGATCACATTTTTTGGCCCAAATGGGGGCTGGTGCATGCATTGCTGGAGGGAAAGCATCTAGCCGGCGGGAAGCATGTCGAGGAGGTGTCGACAGCGAAAGGGAAGCGTCGGCGTAGGTTGGACGTGACCCGGAAGAAGGGCTCTACCCTAGATCTCGCACATGAGAGGGAGGCAACACCAAGGGGTACGTCGCCGACGAGAGCTAGGTCGCCGGCAAGAGCCATGCTGGTAGGAGGCCGACAAAACAGAAGCTCGGTGCGTGAGGTGAGCGTCGGTGCAAGAGGTCACACCTGGAGGAGGAAGAAGGTGGCGTGGGTTCTGCCGGCGGCATGGAGGAGTGGCCGCCCGGAGAAGGGCATCGGCGCCTGAGGAATCGCCAGCGAGGAAGGAGATCCTACGGCGAGGCCGGCGGCCCGACGTACGAAGTGTTTCGGCTAGGGTTCGCGAAAAATCGATGGCGGCTGGGAGGAATCGCGATGGAATCGGGGAGAGGGTTTTAGGCGTAGGTTTTATAAAAGGATAATAATAATAATAATATATATATTATAAAATATTATTATTATTAGTATCATAATTATCTTCCTAAAATTTTTAACACGTATACGTCCTCGAAGCGAAGTACATATCCTTCCTAGCTAAAATTGACGTTCCGGATGCAATGGTGCGGTCCGTTTTGTCATTCGGGGTCTTTCGGGGCCGCTCGGGCCACTTTTTGAGCAAATGGGCCAAAAAAGAATAATTCGCATATTTTAAGCCGGCCCGCCACGTCGTAGCAAAATGAACGTCCTCCGTAGGTAAAATCGACGTTCCGGACACCATCGTGTGATCCGTTTCGTCTGGAGTCGTTCGAGTGACTTTTGACGATCGGGCTGAAAACGATAATTTGCACAATTTTTACCCCGTCCGCAAAGCCGTAGCAAAATAAATGTACTTCCTAGCTAATGTACTTCCTAGCTAATATCGATGTCCCGGAGACACTCGCGTGGTTCGTTTCATCGTTCGAGGTCATCTGAACAAGCTCGCAGGTGGATGAGCCAATTTGAACTAATTTCCCGCGCGACGCTTCGAGTAACACTTGTCGACCCTGGTATGCTCGAATGGACATCCCATGCATGTAATATATAAAAAAAATGATGCCAACATATATATATATATATATATATATATATATATATATATATATATATGAATTGATACTCCTTTTTAATGATATTATAATGTGGTTACTACGCAAGTATATGTATCATTTTATTAGGTAATATAGGACTTTCTGATTAAGCCCCGAGATATCGAACCACAGGGACAGTGATAAACAACGAAAAGAGATAATTAACTTTTTCACTTTTTTAAAGAAAGATCTTACTAAAACTAAAGATAATATTCTAGGATATGAAATTTAATTCTTTTTGTTAATTTTTATAATTTGAATAAAAGTAAACAACAAACTTAACTAAACTTTTATAAGATGTAAGTAAATGCAAATAAAATATCTTTTTTCTTCTTTTAATTCCGTAACAAGTTATGAAATTATGTTGTGAAAGTATACTAAATGTATTATACCAAATAGAAATAATTATATTCTTTACCCTTATTAGAGAGGCTATAAAGAACGTAGGTTAATCCAATATTTTATAAACATTGAAGACGGGTTAGGCAGAAAAGATACTAGCTCTCACTCTAGAGTTTCCTCGATTCCCTCCACCTGGGGGCTAACATCTCGTATCATAACATAAAACAATAAATCAAGTTGGGGGTTTTAGCCTATCACTCTAAATTCCTCTAATTCTACACCCAACAAAGTATATCTCCCTATTTATTTGCACTCAACCATATAAATTACATTCTCATTCATATAATCTCACGTGATTCTTTCCAAATGCTGACTGAGACAAAAACAAACTGGTTCTTACATGTTCTCACAATATATTTTAGCATCTTAATTATCCAAATCTAGAAGTAAATGAAGTGCAAGGTTTTGAATCATCACAACTTCTTCCAACGTTGAAATCCTATACTTCACACAACATACTTTCATATCTTTATTAATTCATCATATTAACAAAAAAGATAAAGAAAACAACTCAGAATTCATGGAGAAAATACAATCAAAACATGGTTTAAAAGAAGAAATCATAGTGAAAACACAAGAAGTCTTAATTAAAAACAAAATGTAATAATAACGATAAAGACTTATCTGATAATCCTCTCCACAACACTTTTAAAGTTCCTATTTAATTTGCTTTGCCTTACCAGACACCTTAGATGTTGGCGCCCAACTTTAAAAACTCCAATTCTCTAATCAACTCTTAATACAAACTAAATTTAAGTAAAAAGTGGTGAAGAGGAGTAGTAGTAAATGAAAGAACACTCTTATACTACTTACACACTCTACAACAACCACACTAAAACACTCAAATAATCTCTAACACTTCTAATTACTACTCTAAAACTCCTCTCAAATCCTCTCTCCTTTTCTAATCTTCAAGTCTTCTTTTTAATATTTTCAAAAGGTTCCTTCTTATCTCTTCAAATTGTGTCCAAATTCAACATATCTTTCAAAAGATGCATCCATTCAAGATTATTTTGAATGAAAATTGGTGCCGATAGGTAGTGACCCACATTCTTATCAATAGATGCTTCAAAACCTCTTCAAAATCGTGCCAAAAATGAAATAAATCCTCTTTTATAATTTTCGCGCTTAAGCACAAGGTCTCGGCGCTTAGCCGCGGTTCATCTGATGTGTATGCTCCTACTCTGACGCATAGCCGCGGGGTCTTGGTGCTTAAGCGCTGGTTCTGACACTTAGCCGGCATAGATCACCTTATTAATCTCCAATTTCGATACTTTTTCACTCTGTTCTTCATATTTATCCATTTAATCATACTTGTAAGAAAATACACAAAATACCTTCCATTAAAGTGCAATAACATTAAAAAGAGGTATAAAAATGTACATAAAAATACTATATGTTTTAGGTTTATCACTAAGCACGTGCCCAAGATGGTTAGAAAGTTTTGATTGACCCTAAGGATGGTTTGGGTGAGGTCAAATGCATGGCTTGAGCTGTAGATAGGGTATAAATGTTTCATGAAGGGGGCAAGTCTAAGTGTTAGGGGGAGAGGGAAGAGTCACCTCCATTTGCCATTTTTGGAAAAATTTGACCTTGGCATGGCCATGGAGGGCTACATGAGTCTTGCCATGGTATATATGCAACCACGGGGAGGTTTCATGGAAAAGGGATTTTTAATTCATGAATATTTGGAATAATATGCCATGATGCCTAATTTGGGTAAAGTGCCATGTAAGCATGGAGAAATTTGGTATGATGCCAAATTGAAAAGATATTATATTCCATGGGATGATGAATAAGGAATTTATCATTTGGTCTTTGATTTGGGCTTTTAAAATTGATCACATGTACTATTAGAAATGCATATGGGTATGAGATTTTAAACATGCATGATGGATTTTAATCTTGGAAATTAATCATGAGCTAATAGAATTGAATTTATATTTGATTAAAATTGGATTTAGACATCACAATTTTCAATATGGATTTGAATTTTGAGATATTTGATTGGTCATGAAGCTTAATTTGAGAGAATTTTGAATTTTAGGTCAATTTGGGGGCAATTCGCTTAGACTTGGATTTCAGGTTTGCAATTGGGTTCAATTGGGCTTGGGTTTGTTTTAAATTGTACTTGCGTATGATGAACTTAATTTTAGGGTTTAAATTGGGTGATATTCAAATCATTTTGGTGGGAATTTGAGGTGATTTGGGTACTTTGGGCACTTAAGGGCAATCTGGGGATTTTGGCAAATTTTGGTAGATTTAAGTGAAATTGAAGGTATTGGGTGTTTCAAATTGATCTTGGGGGCATTTGGAGTGATTTGGAAAATTTTAATATTTTTTGGAATGTGAGGGTAGTTTAGTAATTTTGGCAATTTTAGGTGTATTTTGGAAATTTTGGAAAAATTTAGGTATTTTAGGAAATTTGAGTTTCTTATGATATTTTGAAATGATTCTTGGAGGGAATTTGATAATTTGGAAAATTTTTGGAAGATTATGGTTCCAGAGGTATGTTGGTAATTTTAGGAAAGTTTAGGGGTAATAGGTAAAAAAGAAAGTTTTGGTGAAATTTGGTCCAATGAGGATGCTAATCACAATACCAACCTTTTGAGTGACACAAGATTAAGGTGAGTCCCATTTTAGATCCAACATGTGTTGGTCCTAGCCATCCTAACCAAAAGGCTAAGGGTTAAAGAACCATCCACATGAGTCTCCTAAAGTATGGGGAATCGAGTTGAGCAGGGGTGATTGATTTTATGGTTCTAGGTTGTGAATGCAATCATGGTGAGGAGTGTGAGTGAAAGCATGTACAAAATTGACCAAGGCCACACCATGCAGAGCTAAAATTAAGGCCAAGTAATCATGTGGGGACCATTCTTGAGTTCCCTCATGTTTGGCTCCATCCTATTAAGTGTTAGAGGTTAGTGTCAAACTTATGGAACGCTAAGAAGAGTAAAAAAGTATTTGGAATTTATAATTAGTAAGGTGCCATCACTAGTCCTCTAGGATAATCAATAAGAAAGTCATATGGCTAGATCCTAGGCTCCTAAAGAAAAAAGACCAGATCTCAACAAAAGTGAGGTCAACACATAAGTAGAAAAATAATTTTTTTATTTAAACATAAAGCCATTAAAAGCTGACTCGTAGCATGCAAGGTGACATAAGTTGGATCTCTTGGATCCTTAGTATTTTCATACTTGTGTCGACCTAGATGCTTTAACTTACATTGTGCCCCGGATCCACCCGGTGAACAATGCTCGTTAAAGCATCGCGATCGACATGAAGCCAGTCACCAACCGAGTATTGATCGCTATCGAAACATAGATGCAAAAGAGATTGTGATGAAACATACTAACATATGCAAACATGAAAGCCATACGTTGGCACAAAAGCCCTAATCCTAACATTCTCTAACACAATCCTAGGGCTGGGTAGAAAAGTAACTATAGAAATTTCATGGGATCTCTCTAACGTGGAGGTCGCAGATGAGTTCTCATTGCTCCTGTGAAGCCCGCTCCAACGTCACATGATGGGGTTGGGTCTCTCCTTGCTAGAGAGAATACTATGGTCACTTAAAGCCTTCTTAATTGCAGAGAAGAAACTCTCCTTACCGTAGGAGAGTATGCCTCATCCATCAGAGATTCCCTTCTATAAAAAGATTTAAGCTCTCCTTCGTTGTACAATAGGATGACTATTTCATCGATGTATAACCTTCTTCCAAGCTAGGATGAGATTTTTCAAGGACTTGACTCCCAGAAAGCTAGTCGGAGAAGAAGTGACTCGTCAGAGGAGATGAAAAATTGATTAATGAAGATAAGGAGAGGAATTTATAAGAGAAAAGCCAACCCCTTACCCTTTTCCTGAAGAAGATGTAAGATCTTCTACAAATAGCCTTGCTCCACCCACATTTCTCCAAGCTTCCAAATGCTCTCCCCCTTTCAAGACCAAATGCTCCCAAATCTCTCTCTATCAAAGCATAAGCTCTTTTCTTCCACATAATGAAACTCACCTAGCTTTCCACTTCAATCCAACCAAACTTTTCTTCATCAGTGGTCTGATATCTCCTTTTGGAAGCTTCCTAAACGAAGGGTAAAAGTGGCATAATTAGCCCCCTTTTTGCCTCCCCCTTGTAATTTCTGCTTTAGCCGATAATCTGAAATTTTTGCTACATGAGGAAATGTGAGGGGGTAAAACAACAACAAAAACTAAGCCTTAATCCCACTAAATGTGGTCAGCTACATGAATCATTTTTCTTCAATGCATCCAATTTAGTGTCAAATTTTCATTTAGTTCTAATAAATGAAGATCATTTTTTTGCAATAACCCCAAGTCTTCCTAGTTCTTCCTCTTCCATTCTTAACATAAGTAGAATCTAAAACATCTACTCTCCTAATCAGATCATCAGGTGGTCAACATTTAATGTGGCCAAACGTGAGGGGGTCAAAATGATGTAAAAACCTAAAAAATGGCTCCAAAAAATTGATGGGCTCCTAGCACCTAGGTTCTAGTAGGGTGGCGCCTACTTTTTACAAGTTGAGAAAAGGTAGTTTTAATACACTGTGGGAGCTTAGGTGGCTAAATCTATTGTTTGGATTTCTCATGGGCTCAGGAAAATGGTCCATAATGCAATTTTGGGTGCATAGGCCCCCGAGACTAGCACCTGGGCGGCGATCTGGCCCGAAAACCCTCAAATTAGCATAGATTGTCTCACAATTGCTTTCTTCGATCTTTAAGATATGGGGGTTTAGGTTTGAATGAAATATATTCCCATAACATCAAACGTGAGTGTTTTTATTATCAATTTATCAAAAAAGTCGTCACTGACGATCGTCCAGGTCCACAGTGCAGGTAAGTTGTTCCAAACCATAATTTTTGCCCAGATGACCGTCGAAAAGTCCTTGTCAATCTGGAAGCTCCAAAAAATTTTTTATCACTAGAATATAGCCCTGTAACATAAATAATATTTTAGAGGTTTCAAACTGGGCTTTTGGTGCGAATAGTCATCCCAAATCCCTGATAGGTTAAAATCCGTCTGAATTCAAATATTCTCAAAATCTGCGTGGGAGATCTTGGTGACTACCTTTGGCCTTGGAAGACTTTAGATTGATGGAGTTAGGTCTCTAGACATCCAAACAGATGTAAATAAATTTGAATTCAGGTCTAAAACCACCATACAGTGAATTTTCCTTGGTGGGGTCAAGTTTGTACCAATTCCGATTTTATTTTCAGGGCACATAACAGGAGGTTCAATTAGATATCTTGGATTGCAGGAGGCTAAGCATAGTTTTGTATCTCAAACAAACAACTTACCTAAGGAAAAATGAAAATTGATTCCAACACTTCCATAAGAATAAATTATGATAATTAGATAATAAAATAAACTATTTCAAGAAAAAAATAATATAAATTCACATCATGTCAAGCTATTTTAGTAACATTTATCTATATTATAATATAAACATGATAAATAATTTTAATTCACTAAAAATAGAAACCTCAAAGCTTATAAAATATTAAAAATACAAGCATATTAGCTTAACCAAGATTTTCCCTTAAATTCTGCCCATGAAATTGAGCGTAAAGAAAGAGGGGAAAGAGGTGAGATAGAAGGGCTGATCACAAGGGAAAGGGATTTATGGTGAGTTAGGAGAGATCTGAATTCACTATGAATGTTACATTGAAATTGATAAAATGCTTTATTTGTTGATCACAAAAAAATACATTAAGAAATTCATATCTATTTTTGATGAAATTGTACTTTAAAGAAAGGTATTTTCTTTATTTTACTGCAGGAATAAAGATTTATAAGTGATGGAAGCAAAAAGCATGAAATGGAGCGAATTTGGATCAAAAAGGAAGAAATTCATGTAAATTGAACTAAGTCGCCGACGGCGAGATCGAGGCCGCCAACGGCGAGATCGTGAGGAGAATTTCTGAAGGAATTATAACTGCCTCGCCGACAGCGAGCCCGAGCCCGCCAAAAGCGAGATAGAGCGGTTTGAAGACCTTCTAGAAGCCCCGCTGATGGCGAGGTCGTTTCCCGCCGACGGCGAGACAGTTCAAAATGCAAATACTTTGAACGTGAACACTTTTTGAAGAGGTGTTTAAGCACCCCTTAGACCTTTTCCTACCTCTATAAATAGAGGCCGAATTCTAGTGTCTAGGTGTGTCTATCTTATAGAGTCTGAGTCTATTTTTGGTGTTTTAAGTGAGTCTGTTGTTAGTTATTAGTGAGTTTCTTTAGTTTATTTGAGTGCTATTTAGAAGTTTGTTGTACTAGAAGGAAAAGTCAAAGGAACTTCAAGAGTCTCGCTTGGGAGGAAATTAAGATAAGTATCTTTGTTTATTGTTGTTAACTTTAAATGAAATTCATGCTTAGTTTTATTCTCATGCATTCTGAGTAGTTTTCTTAGTCTTTCTCCTTGTTTATGAAAATTATGCGGATAGATAAAATTAAATAGAAGTACCTAATATATTAAAATAAATTGTGATAATTTTTACTTAAAACTTAATTTACTTTCAATCTGGCCAATTGAGTTGTTAAAATATGTTGAATTATCAACTATAGTAAAAATTACATCCAATATTTAGGGAAGTCAAAAGCCTTGGAAGGCGGGTGCAAATAAATAGGGAAATATTATATATCGGACGTAGAATTGGACATTTTAGTGTGACAGACTAAAATATTCAATTCGGTCCTATTGTTTGAGAGCTGAAGTGTAGATGTTAGCCCTCAGGTGAGGGGAACGTGGGAGCTCTGAAGTGGCAGCCAGTATCCTCCCGGACCTAGCCGCAGATTCGGTAATTAAACATAGGATTAGTCAATGTTCTTTGCACCTGGACCAAAGGGTAAAGAATAGGAATGCTCCCATTTGTCACAATACAATTTAAGAATTCTATTTAAATTCATCATTCACTTAATTTTCTAAAAACAAGGAGAAGGATAATTTTTCTGAATTATTTAAATCAACTTATTTCAAGCATTAGTTTACTTTAGTTTGCTGTAGTTATTTTAAATTTCCGTTTACTATATTAGTAAGTAATTCCTTTAAATTTAGTCGATAACAAATCCGTTAAAAACTTCCCTGTGGGATCGATAACCAGGACACCACTAGAGCCCTGTATTACTTGATACGATACGTATACTTACGTAGAATCCACATTATACATTAAATCATATATATATATTTAAAGCGGGATCAAGTTTTTGGCGCCGTTGCCGGGGAAGTAAAGAAATTATTTACTAGAGTAATAGACTATTTTGTTTTATAAAATTGTATGCGAAAATTTGGAAACAAAAATTTAATACCTTACGATTCAGAATTAGAGCGTACAATTAAAAGATTTAGAAAATAAAAGAGAGAAATTATAAATTTAACACAAATGACAAATATTCTTGAAAATGAAAATATCAATCATCAGATACCATTAAGAAATTATACCAACCCTACATTAGATGAAATTCATTTAACTATTCAAAACCCTGATGTAGCTGCTAATTCATTTGAACTTAAACCTGCAATTATCCAAATGGTACAAAATAATCAATTTAGTGGTTCACCTACTGAAGATCCTAATTTACATCTTGCTAGTTTTTTAGAACTATGTGCTACTTTTAAATATGAAGGAGTATCTAATGATGCTATTAGACTTAGACTTTTTCCTTTTTCTTTAAGGGATAAGGCTAAAATGTGGTTAAATTCGTTAGCACCTGGATCTATTAAAACTTGGGGAGAATTATCACAAAAATTTCTATCCAAATATTTCACACCATCTAAAACTGCTAAGCTTAGAAATGATATAACTTCTTTTAGTCAGTTTAATGGAGAGTCAATATATGAAGCTTGGGAGAGATTTAAAGAACTTCTTAGGAAATGCCCACATCATGCGTTACCAGATTGGTTAATTATCCAAACTTTCTATAAAGGATTAGTAGGATCTTTAAGATCAATCATCGATGCTGCTGCTGGAGGATCATTAATGTCAAAACCATTTGATGAAGCCTATGCACTAATCGAAGAAATGGCAACCAATAATTTCCAATGGCCTGGTCGATAGAATGAATCCGAAAAAAATAGCTAGTATTCATGAAAATGATGCAATATCTATGTTAGCTTCACAAATCGCTGCTGTATCTAAAAAATTAGATCATTTTGGAATGAATTACTCTCCAACTATATCAGAAGAAAATTCATCTAGACAACTTGTAGAATCCCAATCTCAATATGAAACTATAAATGCAATTAACAACAGACCCAATAATCCTTATGCAAATTATTATAATCCTGGATGGAAAAATCATCCTAAATTTAATTGGAATAATAACACAACTAATCAACCATGGATGAATAATATGACACAACCATTAGGAAATCCATCTAATCAAGGAAATTCTAATTATAAACCTAATTATCCACCTGGATTTAATAATTCACAATTTAAAGACAAGAAATTATCTATAGAAGAATTAATATTAAATATGGGTTAACATTTACAAAATCAAGGAAATTAATTACAAATACAAGGAAACCAATTACAAAATCAAGGAACAACTATCAAAAATATTGAAACTCAACTTGGACATATCGCTACTGCACTTAATAATAGAATACCTGGAACATTTCCTAGTAATGTGGAAATAAATCCCAAAGACAAGGGGATTGAACAAATTAAAGCGATATAATTACGAAGTGGAAAAGAATTAGAACCTCGATTTCAGAAAGAACTTGAAAATCAAAAAGAGGAAGTGGAAATTGAAAAGGAAAAGAATCAACAAGATTCAAACTTAGAAAATCCTTTAATACATATGAAAATTTCTGTTGAAAAACCTCCACCACCATTTCCTCAACGACTAATTCAACATAAAAAAGACAAACAATTTGCTAAATTCCTTGAAAATTTGAAGAAATTAACGATAAATATTCCTTTCGTAGAACCATTAGAACAGATGCCAAACTATGTAAAATTCATGAAATATATTCTAAATAAAAAAAGAAAATTTACCGATAATGAAATGGTCGCACTTAGTGAAGAGTGTAGTGCTATTATTCAGAAAAAGTTTCCTGAAAAATTAAAAGATCCTGGTAGTTTCACTATACCTTGCGCTATTGGAGAAAAATTCTATGAAAAAGCTTTGTGTGACTTAGGAGCAAGCATCAATCTAATGCTTCTATCAATTTTTAAGAGATTAGGATTGGGAGAAATTTCACCTACTTCAGTAACTCTTCAGTTAGTTGATCGTTCTGTTACATATCCTAAGGGAGTTATTGAAGATGTATTAGTAAAAGTGGACAAATTTATCTTCCCTGTAGATTTTATTATTCTAGATATGGAAGAAGATAAAGAAATTCCTATCATTTTAGGAAGACCATCTTTAGCTACTGGAAAAGCTATGATTGATGTTCAGAAAGGAGAATTATCTATGAGAGTAAATGACCAAAAAGTAACTTTTAATATTGCTAAATCAATGAAATACCCTACGCTAGAAAAAGATGATGAGTGTTTTCGAATGGAAGTACTCGGTCATTTACAAAAAGAACATTTTAAGGAATATTATGAAGAAAAATTAGAAAAAGAAAATATTGAATTAATTAAAAAATCTGAGATAAATGAAGAACTAGAATATATTCAGGAGAAATTTGAATTTCTGGATAATACAGAAAATACTGAAAAAATATAGTTCCATCAATTATTAAACCTCCTGAACTTGAGTTAAAAATGTTACCTAATCATTTAAAGTATGCTTACTTAGGTAATTCTTCAACTCTACCAGTTATTATTTCATCTAAATTAAATGAATCTCAAGAACAAAAACTTTTAGATACATTAAAAAAATATAAGAAAATTTTTGGTTGAACTTTAGCAGATATTAAGGGAATTAGTCCTTCAATTTGTATGCACAGAATTATTTTAGATAATGAACATAAACCTAAAGCAGATCCACAAAGGAGATTAAATCCAATAATGAAAGAAGTAGTCAAGAAATAAATTTTAAAATGGTTAGATAATGGTATTATATATCCTATTTTTGACAGTGCTTGGGTAAGCCCAATCCACTGTGTACCTAAGAAAGGAGGAGTGACCATCAAAGCTAATGAAAATAATGATCTTATCCCTATAAGACAAGTCACTGGATGGCGAATTTGTATTGATTATAGAAAATTAAACACAGCCACTATGAAAGATCACTTCCCTTTACCATTTCTAGACCAGATGTTAGATAGATTAGCATGACATAAATATTTTTATTTCTTAGATGGATATACCGGTTATCATCAAATACAAATTGCTCCCGAGGATCAAGATAAAACTACATTTACTAGTCCTTATGGAACTTTCTCTTTTCGAAGAATGCCTTTTGGATTATGTAATGCACCTGCAACATTCCAAAGATGTATGATGTCTATATTTAGTAAATTAATTGATAATGGAATAGAAGTATTTATGGATGATTTCTCTGTATTTGGAACAACATTTGACACATGCTTAAATCATCTTGAAAAAATATTTGAAGTATGTAAGAAAACTAATTTAGTTCTTAATTGGGAGAAATGTCAATTTATGGTTACAGGCGGCATTGTATTAGGGCATAAAATTTCAGAAAAAGGCATGGAAGTAGACCTCGCAAAAATTCAAGTTATAGCTAAATTACCACCTCCAACTACGGTGAAAGGGGTAAGAAGTTTTCTTGGACATGCTTGGATTCTACGGACGTTATATTAAAGATTTTTCAAAAATTACTAAACCTCTATGCCAACTTCTTGAAAAGGACAAGAAATTTGAATTTACAACCGAATGCCTGAATGCTTTCAAATTATTAAAAGATAAATTAATTACAGAACCTATAATAGTTTCACCTATGTGTGATGCTAGTGATTATGCTATAGGAGCAGTTCTTGGGCAAAGATATGATAAGATTTTCAAAGTTATATATTATGCTAATAAAACTCTAAATGATGCTGAAATAAATTATACAGTTACTGAAAGAGAATTATTAGCAGTTGTATATGCTTTTAATAAATTTTGGCATTATCTAATAGGAACTAAATGTATTGTACATAATGATCACTCTACTATAAAATATTTAATGCAAAAGAATGATTCTAAACCAAGATTAATTAGATGGATATTTTTAATGCAAGAATTTGATTTTGAGATCATTAACAAAAAGGGAACTGATAATCAAATTGCAGATCATTTATCAAGATTAGAAAATCATGAATTATCCGATACTGATAATGAAATTTTAGACATTTTTCCTGATGAACAACTTTATAATATTAATGAGTTGAGAATACCTTGGTATGCTTATATAGTAAATTATATTTTAAGTGACATTTTACCACCTATGTTAACTTTGCAACAACAGAAAAAATTCATTCACGATACTAAAACATACTTTTGGGATGAACCATACTTATATAAGCAATGTAAGGATCTAATCATTAGAAGATGCGTGCCTTATGAAGAAACTGAACCAATTATTCAAAAATGTCATGACTCTGATTTTGGAGGACATTTTGGGACAGATAAAACTGCATAAAAAATTCTACAATCTGGATTCTACTGATCTACTCTATTTAGAGATGTATATAGATATATAAAAACCTGTGATAAATGCTAAAGAGTAGGAAATATATCAAGGAAAAATGAAATGCCTCTGAATTTTATATTAGAAGTTGAAATTTTTTATGTTTGGGGATTAGATTTCATGGGACCTTTTATTCCTTCATTTGGAAACTCATATATATTAGTAGATGTTGATTATGTTTCCAAATGGATTGAAGCACAAGCTTTACCTAGATGTGATGCTAAAAGTATTTCAAAATTTTTAATGAAAAATATTTTTACTAGATTTGGAATGCCGAGAGTGATTATCACTGACGGAGGAACTCATTTTAGAAACAAATATATTCACAAACTAGTAGAAAAATATAATATTATGCATAAAATATCAACTGCTTATCATCCACAAACAAGTGGATTAGCTGAAGTTTCTAATCAAGAGATTAAGCGTATATTAGAAAAGTCTGTAAACCCTAATAGATCAGACTGCTCTATAAGACTAGATACTGCATTATGGGCATACATGACCGCTTATAAAACCCCGATTGGAATGACTCCTTATAGGCTTATATATGGAAAAACTTGCCACTTACCAGTTGAATTAGAACATAAAGCATATTGGGCTATTAAAGAATTTAATTATAATATGAAAGAAGCTAGTGAGAAGAGATTGTTGCAATTAAATGAATTGGAAGAATTAAGAAACGAATCATATGATAATGATAGGATTTATAAAGAAAGGATGAAATTATGGCATGATCGGAAGATTAATCAGAGAAATTTTGAACCAGGACAAGAAGTTTTGCTATATAATACTAGATTGAAATTATTTCCTAGGAATTTGAAATCTCGATGGTTAGGACCTTTCACCATAACTCAAATATTTTCATATGGAACTATAGAAATTGAAGATCCAAAAACAGGACATAGATTTAAAGTAAACAGACATAGATTAAAACCATATTTCGAAGGTAGAAGACCAAATTTTAAAGAGGTTTTAATGCTTAGTCAATCTGACTACTAACTAAATTAGGTCGGGCTGACGACGTTAAACCAACCGCTTTATGGGAGGCAACCCATAGTAGTCTTTTATTTTAATTATCTACAAATTAGTGAGTCTACATTATTAAAACAAATCTTACTACTCAATTTCTTTTATTAGAATCATCACAAAGTTGAACCTATATGATGAGATCATAAAATATTCGGACCAGAGCGAAATTGGACGATTTTTACGAATCTCGCCGACAGCGTGCCCGAGCCCGCAGACAGCGAGATCGTGCGCATGACTTTAGTCAGTTTTATAACTAAGTCGCCGACGGCGAGGAACTTCCCGCCGACGGCAAGGCAGTTGAAATTTTGGTTTCTTAAAGATTTTTCGTGCGGTTTTTGATGGATCTAAGGCATTCCTTCGTAAGAAATTATCCCAAATCCGATTTTACACCATTTTCTTCCTTAGAAACGACTAGAGACCAATCCTTTCAATCCAAAATGGCCACCAAATTCTTAGAAATCACAAAAACTGAAGTTTTCAATCGAAGAAAATTCGTCAGTTCGGAGGCGCAGCGTATTTTCAACAAAGGCTTGATGAAGAAAAGACTTATTAAAGAAAGAGGATTTGTCAACAGAGGAATAGAGAATTCCACTACAAAAATCGAAGAAATGATCGCACAGCGGCATTGGGAGGTATTTTGTTATACGACATCCGCTGTAGTTATACCAGTAGTTAAAGAGTTTTACTCTAATTTACATGCGATCAACAATGGAAATGTCTACGTTAGAGGAAGATGGGTAACATTTACTCCTTCAAGGGTAAATGAATTGTTTTCTATAGAGAATACCTCTGTTTGTCATTATTCCAACTTTGTGCCTTCAAGATACAATATGAACGAGATCTATAGATACCTGACCGACGAACCTGATGATTGGGAGTTACGCGAAGACGGGTATGTCAGTTTTTCGCATCACTTCTTAACCCTGTCTCGAAGCATTGGCATTTCTTTATATCATCAAAATTATTGCCTACTATAAGGGTAAATAAAGTTTCAAAGGAATGCGCTATTTTAAACTACTGTATTCAAATTGGATTACCTATCGATGTTGGATCAATAATAGTAAAGTCTGCGTTGGGATTAATTGTGCATGGGTCAGTGCATGGACTTGGACACCCATCTATATTTGCTTTATGCATTCAGTACCAAGCTTCTTATGAGGCTTGGGAAAAAGTACTTTTACCATGAAAACCACTGGATCCTACTGATATGTTTCCAACTTTAGATAACAATGATGAGATTACTATTATTTCTAATAGAGCATCACAGAACAATCCTTTAGCAAGGCCCCTTACTGATAAAACTAATTTCATTCTGATGAAGATTAAAGGATTGGAGAAAGAATTGCAAAATGTGATGAATTCCATCGACAATATCTCCGATATGTTTGATCACATTGATTTGGAGAATGAAGGAGCACTTTGATCATCTTGGACATCCGGAGGCCAGTTTTATTCATCTACTAAGACAGAAAGGATGGATTAATGAAGAATCTACTGCAGAATTCCCTTTCAGGCCTTTCTACAATTTATTTGTGCACCTGCGTTGCATAGGGAATATCAGAGAAGATATTAGTTCAGACACTGAAGAGTAGGAAAGATTTCTATGTTTATGTCATATATTTGTATATATATGTGTGTTGATTTGAATTTAGGTTTTATTATGAGTCGAACTTTGATTTGATCATCTCAGATTTGATGTGATTTTATGTAATTGTTATGTCTCAGCATTTAGAGTGTTGTGGTGTGGATTGCGATGCTGAGTTTTATAGATTTGAACATTTAAGTTAAGTATGTGTTAAGTTGTTAGTGTGAAATTTGTAAGTTTCATGGATTTCATATATAAAGTTATATTGTTTGTGTTGTGTGAACTTTTTGTAAGTATAAGTATCTAATCTTCGTATTATTATTAAATTAAGTGATCGGAAGATTGATTAAGGGCAATTCGAGGTTGAAAATGATTGACAAATTTCAAAAATTTAAAATTTTTGGGATCTCACCGACGGCGAGAATTATCTCGCCGACAGCGAGAAAACCCGCTGACAGCGAGACCGAGCTCGCCGACGGTGGATTTTTCCCGAAACTTTTGCCTTATGAAATTAATTAGCTCGCCGACAGCGAGAAAAATCTCGCCGACAGCGAGATCGCGAAAAGACCTATATTTGACCGGTCAACCGACACTATTCATCATCCCTTTCCTCAAAACTTTGAATAAACCGACCTAGGGCTTGAGAGATCTTGGATTTGAGGCGATTTCAACACTTTTTGACACCGGATTTCATCTTTCCCGGGTAAGAGCTTCACTCCTATGCAAAAATTTTTGATTTTCACCATGGATTTCTTCTACATTGGAGAATTTTGAAAAATTTTGAAATGTGGAGAAAATACTTGGAAGAATTTCATAAAAATTGATTTAAATGGATTTTAGATGTTGTAGGAAGCCTTCTTAGTAATATTTTGGAGTTTAGTTAAGATTTTTGCAAATTTCACAGATTGAGAAATGGCTCCACGACAAAAGCGACGAATAGATTATGACGAAACCCGATTCATTAATGCAAGAGCACAAACTCGATATTTTCAAAACATACAAGCAAGAAAATGCATTCAAGATCGAGTTTTCAAGAATCCGGGAGGAGAAGTTGAGCGAATCATTAAGGAGCGAGGATGGGAAAATTTACGTTTCGTGACCAACGAAGCAATTGTAGAAGTAGTAAAGGAATTTTATGCAAATTTAACACGAGTCGAAGATGCACCGGTTAAGGTTAGAGGATTTTTGTATAATTCAACGCTGCTAGAATAAACGCTTAGTATAAAGTACGAGACACCTACACCAGCGAGTATGAAACTTTTGGAACTATGGAAGGACCACTGGAAGAGGTGATCGACTTTCTCACTTATGGGAAAGGAGTCTGGAAGATAAAGCAGCGAGAACGGGTAAACTTCCCTCTTTCTATGCTAAATGCAACATCTAAAGCGTGGCATTATTTTATTTGTTCTACTTTGTTACCTACCTACCACCATAGTGAGGTAACAAGAGATAGAGCATTTCTGAATTTCTTTATTCAGAACCAGAAGAGTATTAATGTGGGAAATGTTATTTATAAAAATATATTAGCCACCACTAGAAATGAAAGTGGTGGAGGACTAGGACATCCTGGTCTTATCTATGCACTCTACCAATTATCTGGGGTAGAGGCAAGAGATGATGAGGAATGGATTGAACCTATGAAACCCCTTACTCAGGCTAATATAAAGAAATATGAATCTCACGAAGGATGGAGATCTGGGACAAGGGATTATGTACCTTCTTCAAGTATAGATATACCCTCTACTAGTTATGATCCACCACCTCAGTACACCACTCCTACCCTTCAAGATCTGGTGAATGAATTAACCCTGAGTAGAAAGATATTTGAGTTATTTGGAGAAAATATGGAAAGAAGATTTGAGCATATAGACCAAAGGATCGGGGGCTTGGAAAGAAGACACGATTATGATAGCGAATATCTCCAGCGACATTCAGAGTACGAAATTGCATACTATGAGGCTGAACGTCGATATAGGAGTGGTGATTTAGATGTTGTCTTTCCTGAGTGCCCCCGTTATTCACAGTACCAGCCTGCTCAGCCTTCTCAGCCTTGAGATCAGGGAGATAACATAACCTGGGACTTTGATGTAGAAGATTAGAGATTTTGTTAGTTTGTTTAGTTTATTTAGATTTGTTGTTATTTTGGGAAACTTTATTATTTTGGATGTAATTATTCTATACTTTCTAGAGACTATGGATGTTGGTATGTTTGCTTATGTTATGATGTTAGACTTCTTGTGTGTTAAATTAGATTGCAATTTTTTATATATATAGGATGTTAGTTTAAGTTTTTATAAGTTATGAATGTCAACATTGTTTAGATTGTTTTAATATGTTTTTAAATAGATTAGTTAATTGTATGTGTAGTAATAGATTAAGTTTTCAATTGTTATGTTTGATACTTATTTTAAAATTTCATCCCTGCACTTTCTTTTAAATACTATATGTGGAAGAATACTAACAGTACAGGTTCTGTAAGTAATGAAAAAGCCAGTAAAAATTTCAAAGAAAAGAAATACCTAAAGCTCAAAGGTTTGATGAATTTTACTATATACTTTCCCTTTTTCACTATTTAGTATAGATAGAAAAATTTAAGTTTGGGGGAAGGTAAAAATACAAATTTAATTATTAAAATTGTTCTCAATTTCTATTTTCAAAAATTATTATTAAATGATTCTCTATAGTAGTTTTTCAATTCAATAAATATGAATTACTTTATTTAATTATTATAGAAAGTTAAAGAAAATGTTTCTAGAAATTCAATTAATTAATGGAATAAGATATTTGGTTAAAAGGAATAAGAATATAGTAAACTATTTGAAGTAAGGAAAACTATATTCTTAAAATTGAAAATTCCTAAGTATTTAAGTGAAAAAGAAAGCATAGAAACTCAATGAAGTAAAAGCTATGAAATATATATAAGCAAGGAAATATTTTAATTTTCAAATTTAGGAAGAGAAATTAAAGTTCAAAATTATTAACAGGCTATCCAGATACAGTAATCCTCACTTGAAAAAGAAAAAGAAGAAAAAGGATTGAAAATCAATCCAAAAAGAAAAAGAAAAGAAAAGAAAAGAAAAACATAAAGTGAGGAGAAGCTTGAGGAGATGCCTTATCAAAAATTGGCTTCAATGAAATCAACCTAAAGGGTAAAACTTAATTATATTTCTAAACTTATATTTATGGATTAGTATTTTACTAAATAGTGTTTTCTTGAACTTCCTATCATCTAAATATCTTAAGTAATTTACTATTTTAAATATAGTCATTCTTGAAATAAATAGAAAGCTAGAAATCTTAGACCTGATAGCTAAATAATCTTATATCTATAAAGTTAATTTAATTACTCAGAAATATTTATATTTAACTTTATTATAATGTTATTTAAATTTAATTCATATTATCTAAATTGAAAATTTCTATTATAGAAATCATTATTTTTATTTAGTATTAAAATTACTTGAGGACAAGTAATAAGTAAGTTTGGGGGATTTTGATCACAGAAAAATACATTAAGAAATTCATATCTATTTTTGATGAAATTACACTTTAAAAAATGGTATTTTCTTTATTTTACTGCAGGAATAAAGATTTATAAGTGATGGAAGCAAAAAGCATGAAATGGAGCGAATTTGGACCAAAAAGGAAGAAATTCATGCAAATTGAACTAAGTCGCCGACGGCGAGATCGAGGCCGCCGACAGCGAGTTCGTGAGGAGAATTTCTGAAGGAATTATAACAACCTCGCTGACAGCGAGCCCGAGCCCGCCGACAGTGAGATAGCGCGGTTTGAAGACCTTCTAGAAGCCCCGCTGACGGCGAGGTCGTTTCCCGCCGACGGCGAGACAGTTCAAAATGCAAATACTTTGAACCTGGACACTTTTTGAAGAGGTGTTTAAGCACCCCTTAGACCTTTGCCTACCTCTATAAATAGAGGCCAAATTCTAGTGTCTAGGTGTGTCTATTTTAGAGAGTCTGAGTCTATTTTTGGTGTTTTAAGTGAGTCTGTTGTTAGTTATTAGTGAGTTTCTTTAGTTTATTTGAGTGCTATTTAGAAGTTTGTCGTACTAGAAGGAAAAGTCAAAGGAACTTCAAGGAGTCTGCTTAGGGAGGAAATTAAGATAAGTATCTTTGCTTATTGTTGTTAACTTTAAATGAAATCCATGCTTTGTTTTATTCCCATGCATTCTGAGTAGTTTTCTTAGTCTTTCTCCTTGTTTATGAAAATTATGCGGATAGATGAAATTAAATAGAAGTACCTAATATATTAAAATAAATTGTGATAATTTTTACTTAAAACTTAATTTACTTTCAATCTGGCCAATTGAGTAGTTAAAATATGTTGAATTATCAACTATAGTAAAAATTACATCCAATATTCAGGGAAGTCAAAAGCCTTGGAAGGCGGGTGCAAATAAATAGGGAAATATTATATATCGGACTTTAGAATTGGACATTTTAGTGTGACAGACTAAAATATTCAATTTGGTCCTATTGTTTGAGAGCTGAAGTGTAGATATTAGCCCTCAGGTGAGGGGAACATGGGAGCTACGAAGTGGCAGACGGTATCCTCCCAGGCTTAGCCGCGGATTCGGTAATCAAACATAGGATTAGTCAATGTTCTTTGCACTCGGACCAAAGGGTAAAGAATAGGAATGCTCCTATTTGTCACAATACAATTTAAGAATCCTATTTAAATTCATCATTCACTTAACTTTCTAAAAACAAGGAGAAGGATACTTTTTCTGAATTATTTAAATCAACTTATTTCAAGCATTTGTTTACTTTAGTTTGTTGTAGTTACTTTAAATTTTCGTTTACTATATTAGTAAGTAATTCCTTTAAATTTAGCTGATAACAAATCTGTTAAAAACTTCCTTGTGGGATCGATAACCAGGACTCCACTAGAGCCCTGTATTACTTGATACGATACGTATACTTGCATAGAATCCACATTATACATTAAATCATATATATATATTTAAAGCGGGATCAAGTTTTTGGTACAGTTGCTATAAACATAAATTGTAAACATATTAAAAGTGGGTCATTTGTCATGAAATATTCCTTGCTTACTTTTAGCATTCTCTATTTATAATGGTTGACCATTGTAAAATTATATATAAGGGCCTGTCCCCCAAAATTAGTAGGTGTAATTCTCGAGCCCCTAATTTTTTGACCCCTATCATGATTAAGGGTTCACTTAAAGGTTAACTTTTCGTTGAATCACTAGGACTCAAATGCTTATTCTTTAACACGAAACATTTAGTTTTTGGTCATTCAACCTATATCGTCTAGCCTTGATCATCTTACCTTGATAAACAATCCTTTATTGATTGTAATCAATTGGCCTAGATCATTTAAGTTAATTTCCATTCTCAACCTTGGTGGGTCATTCATGATATTTATTGGGCATCTACCAAGCTTATCTTAAAATTTATTTTATGAATTAATAGAATTATGAGTTTTATTAATTTTAATGATCCTGTTGGCAAAAAAATTTTATGCTGTGAGTGTAGCATGTTCACTCGAGCACTATGAAGCCTTGCTCGATGCATGTCTTAGTTCTCGTAGTTCAAGACATCCGCCTATGACCCTCTAGCACTTGTTGAATGACAAATTGCTAGGATTGTTCTGCTAGAATTTGAACATTGGTTAGGCGAAGGCTAGTCAACATTTTGTCTAACATGCAGCTTCAATTAGGCCAACAGATCTCATCCACCATGCCATGTGCAAAACTGGTTTAAATTTGACCATCAATCGGTGAATTTGTCCAGATGACCTCAGTTGAGAAAATGGACCATGAGAGTGTGTTTAGAATGCTGATTTTTCCTAGGGAGCAAATCCATATTATTTGGGTTTAGTACACGATCAAGTAACGTGTAAATAAATATATTTAAATTATAAAATAATAAAAAAGATAAACCCTTTTATAAAGGATCTTACACGTGAGGGCCCTCCTCGTTCGATAAATGCTCTAGCTGACTCCTTGCCTCAAGCTCAACTGCACACTCCTCTTCCTATGTCGGTGCTCTACTCCACTGGTTACCTCACCAAGCTGCCAATGAATGCTCCCAACCACCGGTGAGTACTCCTCTCACTTGCAGTAGACCCTGGGTCTCCCTCTCTCACAAAGTCTTTGCTTGGTTCACCCACTCCTTGTTGCCGACCATTCCACTTAGCCTCACGCATCGTCGATAGAACTCTCCTTTGGCAAAACCCTTGTCGTCAGTGCTATCCTTCTAGATCTTTAGGCAACCCTTTGCATTTTTTTTATTTGATGCCCTATCCAAGCCCAAACATCCCAATTTTTTTAGTGTGCCAACCCTAGGAATTTGCTCCCACTTCTTAACTGGTGCTCCCTTCCACTTGGTCGAAGGGCATTGGTGCTATGCCAACATCCTCACACAATCTCCTTTTATTAGCCCTACCTGAGAGGCTTAGGCATCTCTCCCCCTCTTATGCAGTGAATTCATGTAGCCACCTCTCCCCCTCTTGGTACTTTGGTTTGATCGACTGTTCCAGGTAGATACATGGCCATTTGGGTTTGATCTGCTGTCTTGGGCCGATCACCCTATCTTTTGGTTTAATTGACTGTTACACATCGATCACCCCGCTTTAGTTTTAATCAGCCACCTGGGCCAATCACCTTATCTTTTGGGTTTCAATCGACTAGTACGTGTCAATCACTCGCTTTTGGTACAATCGGCCATCCTGAGCCAATCACTCTATCTTTTGGATTGATAGGCCATTCTAAGCCGATCACCTAGTCATTCGGGTTTGATTGATTGCCCTTGGCCAATCAACCTGCCTCTTTCATTTGACCTGCCACCACATCCCAGTTAATAAATAACTTGCATGATCTTATGCTTTTGCATCATATTCCATGTTCATTTGCATGTGCATGAATATCTTATTTTGACTTGATGTTTATGCTATGTCATTTCATGTAAAAAATACATTTTTTGCCTTGTATGCTTTGCATGTGACATTTACTAGTGACTGCCTCCAAGGCATACCCACTTTGTTGGACAACTGCCGTCACAGCATGCCCATCGTATTGCTTCACTGCCTCTATGACACATAGATCTATCGGGCAACTGGCTCTACGAAACCACAACTCCTTTGGATCACTGCCTCTATATCATACCCATCTTTCAGGTCGTTTCCTAAATAGTACACTCACTCTTTCTGGTGACTACCTCCATGGCACACCCCGGGCCACTGCCTCCATGATATGCCCACTATTTTGGATCACTCCCTCTAAGATATACCCATGTATTAAGTGATCCACTTAAAAAAATACCCATTTTTATGCCTTATTTATGATTCAATTCTTAAGGATATTATGCTTTAATGAAAGGTATTTTTATGTTTTTGGATGTAGGTGATAAAAAAGAGTTCAAGAAGGAAAAATGAGCAAAAAGGAGCAAAAATAGAGCTTAAAAAGTAATGTTGTCGAAATTATAGGCCTGGCGCTTAGGCGCCAGAATCCGGCGCCTAAGCGCTAGTTCGATACAGACGCAAATAAGATTTTTGACGACTTTGGGCAGTTATTTTGACGGTGTTAAGCAGTTATCAGAGCTTCTAGAAGACTGGATGTTACTCCTAATATATAGGACATGTGATACAACACATTTGGACATAGGGAAACAGTTTTAATCGCGAAGAGGTGCGATCCAAAGTGAAGAGGTGCGAAGACTTGGTCACAGAGTCCGGCGTTTAGGCGCCAGATCCCGGCGCCTAGGCGCGACAGTTACCTTCTAGAAGATACATTGTATTTGGATGAATTTTGAAGAGGCGCCTTAAGCAACCCCTATTCAAATTCAGATCACTATAAATAGGAGCCCATTCTACAGAGAAAAGGGCCCCCTCTAGTCCCCTTTTAGCACCATATAGCCATTATACCCCCCCTTAGCATCCAATTATTTTAGGGAGCCACCTTATTTAGTATTTAGTGAGTTTATTTTTAGTTTATTTTGAGTGTTGAGTGTGAGTTTATTAGTGTTGTTGTTGTTGAAGTCTTTCATCACTGCATTGAAGTCAGTAGGAGTCAGCGGATCACTTGAAGGAACATTCCAGATAAGTATTTGTAACTTGGTTCAAAGTTTTATAAATATGTTTTTTTGTGTGAATTTAATGTGTTATGAGTAGTTAGTTTTCTCTCTCCTTTAAACTATGAAAAGATAATAAGATAATTAAATTTTGTTGGAGAATTTAACTTAAAATATTTATAAAATTTGTTATGATATTAATACCTGATCTTAGTTTACTTTTTAAACTGGCCATTTAAATTGTTAAAACCCATTGAAGAATTTTCTGACCTATCCGGAGATGAGTTCTTAACTAGTAGATATCACATGAATCCTTGGGAAGTCGAAGGTTTTATGCGGGTTATTCAAGGTGAGGTGCAAGTAAATAGGAAGATATGATTTATTAGGCGTAGAATTAATTAGTTTTTAGAGTGATAGACTAAATTTTAATAATTTAGTTTATAGAAAGGGAACGATTCACTGGTAGGGCCGATCATAGCCACCCTTAGACATCTAGTAGCGTGAGCCTAGATTAACCCATTCTAATAATAAAACATCCTGAACCGATCTATAGATTAGTCAATGTTCTTTATGTCTGGACCAAAGGGTAAAGAATAGGAATGCTTCTATTTGGCACAATACCATAATCTAAATTCTCCACAAATGATAATTATTCTAAAAATCTTGGATTAGTTGAAAAGGAGAAAATTGTTTTGTTTATACCTGCATTAATCTTTATTTAATTACTGCTTACTTACATTTAGTATAAATTTTATTAAATTTAAAATCTATAATTTTGAAAAGAAATAAAAAATAATAATTACTTTTAATTTGAAAAATCTAAAAATATTTCTTAATTTTCGCAAAATCTTTCGCTATGGGATCCATAACCAGGACTCCACTAGAGCCCTGTATTACTTGAAATGATACATATACTTGCGTTTGAAATTATGACTTTTACAATAATTATTATAAAATCTAAATATAAATTCATAAATTCTTACATAGGTAAAAGTCAGGTCACATCAAGTTTTTGACGCTGTTTGCCGGGGATTAAATCTTCTAGCAGTGGTATCAAATTCTTGCATTTGAAAGTATATATAACGCCCCAATAAGCAGTTATTCATTAGGCCGCTGCCTAAATGACATGTTCATCCTTCAGGTCACTGATCCGCAATTTTAAATATACTTAAAAATGTAAGAATTCGACACCACTACTAGAAGATATAAATCCTTAGCAACAGTGCCAAAAGCTTGATTTGGAGCGTAATTTTAATTTTAGTAACAATAAAATATTATAATCTTTTAATTACAGAGTTACCTTTAAACGCAAGTATACGTATCACTCAAGTAATACAAGGCTCTAGTGGAGTCCTGGTTATTGATCCCACAGAGAATATATTAAAGCCTACAGACTAGGATTATATAAACCAATTTAGAATCACAACAAAATCGAAATTGCTTATCTGTTACTAATACGCAAACGATAATAATATGAAATTTATATCTAAACTAGTTCTACTAACAAATTACTAATACTACTAATGTTAAGTTCAAATATATAATTGTAAGAATTATTATTCTTTGCTAAGATATCTAAGTGAAGCGATAATTACAATTAGTTTTTATATGTGTTCTGCCAAATAGGAGCATACCTATTCTTTACCCTTTGGTCTAGGCATAAAGAACATTGACTAATCCTATACTTGGTTACTGAATCTCCGGCTAGGCTGGGAGGATACCAGCTCTCACTTTGGAGCTCCCACATTCCCCTAGTCTGAGGGCTAACAATCTACACCTCAGCACCCAAACGATATGACCAAATTGATAATTTTAGCTTGTCACTCTAAAATCTCCAATTCTACGCCCGATTAATATTATTTGCCTATTTATTTGCACTTCTCCTTTCAAGGATTTACCCATCTACCTTTTAAAGAGAAATATGATACATACTAGTTAAGAACCCTTAGCCCACGGTCAGATCTTAAGAATTCTTCATATATTTTAACATTACAACTAACCAATTTGTATAGTAAAGTAAATTTAGGTATAGTATCATCACAACTTCTTTATACTAGATTTGATACACTAATTCATATAATCATTTCACAAAAACATCAAAACAAGGAGAAAGACAGATCAACTACTCAGAATTCATGAAGAGGATGCAATAAAACATGGATTTTATATAATAAAGTAAAGTTCTACAAACTAAAGTAAATAAACACAACTTATCTTAAATTCCTCCCCAAGCAAACTCCTTGAAGTTCCTCTGAATCTCTTCATTTCTTTACAGTACATGGAATTCTCCTTCGAAACGGTAATGCAAAATAGATCTCTCACTTCCCTTTCACTCTTAAAATCTCTCGAAGAATTCATCACAAAATCTATATTTAAACTCACTACTCACTAAATAACAACACTAAAATAACTATCTACTCACTAATAGACTCTATTGTACACTTTGGACTCTCTAGTAAACACGTAGGAGACCACTTTTTCGGCCTAAATTGGTTCTTTGTAAAGTTGTAGAAGAGTCTCTAAGGGTTTTGCAGGCACCTTTTCAAAAATCGTCTACATTCAACGTATTTCTGGAAAGAATCGTCGATCCCGCCGTCGGCGGCCTCAAGCTCGTCTTCTGCAATCTTCTAGAAACAGTACTTTTAAACAGGCCCTGCCATCGGTGGCCTTGATGCCCGCCGTCGGCAGCCTTCCTTGGAATTAATTCTGAACTCTCAGGAAAATCACGTCGTCAGCGCCATCATCCTCGGAGTCGGCGCCCTAGGTCAAATTTGCATAATTTGGTCTTTTTGCTCCAAAATAGCTCCTTTTTGCATATTTTCACTCCTTTGTTCTTAAATCTTCGTACCTACATAAAAACACCAAAAAAGTCCTTCTTTAAAGTGCAATATCATCAAAATCAGTATAAAATAGGCATGAAAACCTTAAACTTTTTTTCTTGGGTCAAAATCTCCCTAACTTAACTATTACTTGTCCTCAAGTAATCCCTAATACTACATAAAAGTTATGATTCATTGTGGTATAGTTTCAATTCGTAAATACTATAATTTTGATTTAAATAAATATCATAGTAATAATTCTTATAAAGAATTTCAAAAAATTAGATTAATTCTGCATGTATAAGGCTATCTAGTCATCAAGTCTAAGAGTTCTAGTTTTCTTATTCATTTCAAGAATGACTATATGTTGCAATATTAATTCACTCAGAATATTCAGAAGATAGGAACTTCATGAGGAACTATAAGTAAGAAACTAGTCATAAATATAAGTTCATAAATGCTTTTAGTTTAACTTTTAGGTTAATACAAGTGAAGCAAATTTTTGATAAGGCATTTTCTCAAGCTTCTCCTCACTTATTTTCTTTTCTTTTTCTTTTCTTTTCTTTTTAGGGATTTTTTTCAATCCTTTTTCTTTTTCTTTCTTTTTCTTTTTCAAGTGAGGATTACTATATCTGGATAGCTTGTTAATAATTTTGAACTTCACTCTTCTTTTCCTAAATTTGAAACTTTCAAACATTCTTTACGTTATATATACTTCATAGTTTTTACATAATTGAATCCCAATCTTTTCTTTCTCAACTAAATTTCTAAGATTCTTAATATTTCAAAATATAGTTTTCTTTATTTTAAACAGTTAACTATAGTCTTATCCTCTTATACTAAATATCTTAATCTACAAAATTAATTTTCATTATCAAAATTATTTCTTTGATTTTTTTTTATAATATTTTGATAAAATCTAAACATAGTTATCGGAATTAAATTTTATTACAAAAAATCATATTAATAATTTTTTAAAATATGGTATTTGAGAACATATAATAGTTAAGATTTTTCTTCCCTCCCCCAAACTTAAAGGTGTTTGGAAAGAAAAATTCTAAATATAAAATTCATATATTTGCACTTTAGGCATTTTTGTCTTTTTGAAATTTGTAGGTTCTTCTCAAAATTTCTAACTTCAACTGACCTGTAATATTAAAATCCTTTCTACACACATAACGGTTTAGAAAATTTTTGCTGGGGTAATGAAATTTTAAATTAAGTATATAAAAGTAAACATTAAACAAAAACAATTAACTACACTACACGAGACATATGCATTTCACAACACAAAACAAACAGTTTATTATTTTAAGACTTAACAAGTTACAATTACAATTACGATCACATATATCACAAACATCTAGAAATGAAAATACAAACTACCAACTAAACACATATCACAGAAAATAAAGCATAGTCCACAGAATACAATCAATAAAAGTATTATAACAAAAATAAAAACAAACAAATACAACATTTCACTATCAAATCATCAAGCATAAAAATCCCATAAAATGTCGTCATAATTGGGCTGATACTAAGTATACCGGGGGCATTCTGGAAAAATGACATCAGGCTCTCCTCTGTAGTATCTAGCTTGAGCATCGTAAAAAGCCATCTCAAAAACTGAGAGCCTCTAAAGATTCTCGCTATCATGATCATGTCATCACTCTAATCCTTCAATCCTGTGATCAATTCTTTCTAATTTTTCATCCAATTGTTCAAAACTTTTCCTCTGCAGAGTCATGGAATTCATCAGATCATATAAGCTAGGGGTACTAGAGGCAGGATGGTCATAGCTAGTAGAAGGAATATCTCTACCAGTAGAAGATCCTTTGCTCCTACTCCCTGATCTGCATTCCTCATGGGATTCATAAGTCCTTATATCTCTTTTACTAATGGGTTTCATAAGATAAACCTATTCCTCTTCATCTCTTGCTTCAACTCCAGATAGTTGACAAAGTGCATAAATGAGGCCAGGATGCCCTAAATATCCACTTATCTTACTCTTGGTAGTGGCCATAATATTCTTATAGATTATTTTCCTTACATTAACGCTTCTGTTGTTTTGAATACATAAATTCAGAACAGCTCTCTCTCTCGAGACTTCACTGTGATGGTAAGTGGGTAGCAGAGTCAAACAGATGAAATAATTTCATGCCTTAGTAGTGGCATTCATCATGGATAATGGAAAGTTAATCCGTTCACGATTTTTAATTTTCCAAACACCTTTCCCATCAGTGAGAAAGTCAATAACATCATTCAATGGAGCTTCCATTGTTCCAAAAGTTTCATACTCGCTAGAAAAATAGTCGTGAAGCTTGTAAAAAGAGTTAATGCGATTAGCACTAAAGTCGACAGAAAATCCCCTTACATAGACAAGCTCGTCCTCAATTTGAGTAAGATTGGAGTAGAACTCTCTAACAACTTTAATAGTAGCCTTGTTTGTTGTGTAGTAGAAGTTCTCCCATCCTCTCTCTTTGATAACTCGTTCCACCTCTACTCCAGGATTCTTGAAAAGTCTATCTTGTATACACTTCTTACTTTGATAGACTGAATTATACCTCGATTGTGCCTTCGCATTTATGAATCAAGTTTTGTCGAATTCGAGTCTTCACTTTTGTCATGGAGCCATTGTTCGATCTATCAAATCACAAAAATTCCAAACTAATCTCCAAAATAACAATACAATGGCTTCTAAAGAGGGTTTAAAACAATCAAAATCAATTTCCATGAATTCCTTCCAAGTCTTTTCTCCATATTTTCATTTTCAAAAATTTCTTATGTGGAAGAAATTCATGGTGAAAATAAAAATTTTTTGCATAAGAGTGAAACTCTTACCAAGGGAAGATGAAATCTGGTGTTAGAATTTGTTGAAATCTCTCCAAATCTGAGATCTATCAAGCCTAGGTCGACTTTTCGGGTAAAAAGGGGAAGAAGATGATAAATAGTGGCATTTGACTGGTCAAAATTGCAGTAAATAGGTAATTTTCACGATCGCGCCGTCGGCGGGCTCGTTAGCGCAGTTGGCGGGCTCTATTGAATTAAATTTCTATTCTTCTCGGGAAAATTGCGTCGTTGGCAGCCTCGAGCGCGCCGTCGGTGATATTCTAAAAAATTGATCATTTTTAAAATTTTTGCGATTTCGATCAATTTTAAGCCCCGTCGTCATCCGTTCGATCCTTTTTATCATATATTTTAACACACACACAACAAACTTCACATTTATATATTGAATCCAAGTGTTTGCAACACACAATACATAACACACATAAGTAGGTATTCTTTCAACTTAAATCCATCTAATCAGCGTCGCAATCCAAACCACAACACTCAAAAGCTGAAAACAAAAATTTCAAACTGAATCTAATCTATACTGAGATTAAAAAGCAAACTAAAGAAATCAAACACACAAACATACAAACATTGTTCAAATCAAACATAACGTAATCAAGTCTACTACTCTTCAAAACTAGCGCTAGTCTCTCCTTTGATATCACCCGTTGCTTGAACATGGACGAACAAGTTGTAAAAAGGTTGGAATGGGAATTCTTCAGTTGAATCTTCATCAATCAATCCCATCCTTCTCATCAATCGCGCCAAACTCGCTTCAAATTGCCCAGTATGATCAAAATTTTCTTTCATTCTCCAATCAATGTGATCGAAGAAATCAGACATGTTGTTAACTATACTCATTAAGTTTTGTACCTGATTCTCCAGATTCTTGATTCTATGGTGTCTTCTCTGCTACTAAAGGTTGAACAGGAACAGAATTCTGTGATGCTTGATCCATAATCAAGCCTACATCACTCTCTCCATCATTTGTTGGGAATATATGAGTTGGGTCTAAGGGTTTCTAGGGTAGCATTATATTTTCCCAAACCTCGTATGATACTTGAAACAAACTGCATATTGAACAATTGTAGAAGGATGTCCAAGCCCTTGGGATGATCCTTGAACGATCAGGCCATAAACAGACGTCACAATAATCGATCCAATATCAATGGGCCATCCCATTTGAATGCTAAGTAGTTCAAAATTGCACTTTCTTTTGTGACTTTGCCAATTTTCATCGTCGGCAATAACTTGGCAGAGATGATAAAGTGCCAATGTTTCGAAACGGGATTTAAAAGTGTTACAGAGAAACTAACATACATGTTCTCTCTAACTTCCCAGTCATCGGTTTCGTTCGTCAAATATTGGTATATTTCATTCATCTTTTCTTTCGTCGTCATGAAATTCAAATAATAACAGATTGGAACATTCTCAAGCATATATAACTCATTAATTCTTCCAGAATTGAATGTTATCCACCTACCTCACACATAGACGCCTCCTTGGTTGATTCCATGTAAATTGGAGTAGAATTCCTTAACCACTAGAACGACTACTGCGGTAGTAGTGTAGTAAAAAACTTCCCATCTTCTTCAGACGATCATTTCTTCAATTAGTGATGAAGAATTGCTTTGTCCTCTATTGAAAAATCTACTTTCTTTAATCAATCTTTTCTTCGAGATTACCTTGTTGAAAAGTCGCTGCGCCTCCGCACTGACGAACTTTCTCCAGTTGTATACTCAAAATTTTGGGTTATCAATCGAATTGGAAGCCATTTGAGAAGCATTTGATAGAATATCCATTCGTTTTTGGCAGTTTGGAGTGTTTAGGAACCGTCCATAGGAGTTTATATAAGTCAAATTCGCTAAAAACAACAAAAAACCATCTTTTTGAACAAAAAAAACTGCCCACTCGCCGATCCTGCTGTCGGTGGCCTCAAAGGCACCGTCGGTGAGCCTTATGCAATTAAATACTAGAGCTCTCGGAAAAAACCCGTCGTCGGCAGCGTCGAGCGCGCCGTCGGTGCCCTAGGCAAATTTTTGCACAAAAACATCGTGGTCCAATATGTTCCAAATTTTCTCTATGGATTCAAATTCTATGATAAGCAAAGGGTAAATATAATTAGTAGGACTTAATATTACTACAAATTAATAATAATTTCAGGCAAACACATAATTATTAAAGATAACTATGGGTTTCCTCCCATAAAGCGCTTGGTTTAACATCATCAGCCCGACCTATTCTGGTGTTATTCAGGTTGACTGAGCATTAAAACCTCTTTAAAATTTGGTCTTTTACCCTTAAAATATGGTTTTAATATATGTCCATCTACTTTAAATCTATTCCCAGTCTTCAGATCTTCAATTTCAATTGCTTAATAAGTATAAACTTTAGTCATTGTAAAGGGTCCTAACCAAAGAGACTTCAATTTCCCAAGAAATAATTTTAGCCTTGTATTGTAAAGCAAAACTTCTTGCCCTGGTTCAAAGTTCTTTCGGTTAATCTTCCAATCATGTCTTAACTTTAGTTTTTCCTTCTAAATTCTGTTATTATTGTAAGATTCATTTCTTAATTATTCTAATTCATTCAATTGCAGTATTCTCTTCTCACCAGCATTTTTTAAATTATAATTAAATTCTTTAATCGCCCAAAATGCTTTATGCTCCAATTCTAATAGTAAGTGACAGTTTTTTCAAATATAAGCTTGTAAGGAGTCATACCAATAGGAGTTTTATAAGCAGTTTTATATGCCCATAATACAGTATCTAGTCTCATAAACCAATATACTCTATTAGGATTTACAGTCTTTTCTAGAATTTGTTTAATTTAACGATTAGAAACTTCAGCTAAACCACTAGTTTAAGGATGATAGGTATTAGAGAATATATGAACAATATTAAACTTTTCTGACAATCTTTGAATAGTTTATTCCTAAAATGGGATCCTCCGTCAGTGATAATAACTCTCGGCATATCGTATCTTGTAAAAATGTTTTTCTTTAAGAAATTTGAAACACTTTTAGCATCACGACAAGGTAAAGCTTATGTCAATCCACGTTGATACATAATTAACCGCAATCAAAATATATAAGTTCCCAAAACAAGGAATAAATGGTCCCATAAAATCTAATCCCCAAACATCAAAAATATCAACTTCTAATATGAAATTTAGAGGCATTTTTTTTTCTTCTAGATAAATTACTTACTCGTTGGCATCTATCACATGTTTTGATATATCTGTAAACATCTCTAAAAAGAGTAGGCCAATAAAATCCAGCTTGTAAAATTTTATATGCAGTTTTGCCAATACCAAAATGTCCTCCAAAATCAGAATCATGACATTTCTGAAGATCTGTTCAGTTTCTTTATAAGGCACACATCTCCTAATAATAAGGTCATTACATTGTTTATATAAATATGGTTCATCCCAAAAATATGATTTTGAATCATGAACAAATTTTTTCTGTTGTTGCAATGTTAGTGTAGGTGGCAAAATATTGCTTACTAAATAATTTACTATATTTGCATACCAATGTATTTTCCACTCATTAATATTATAAAGTTGTTCATCAGGGAAACTGTCTATTATTTCTTTGTCAGTGTTAGATAATTCATTATATTCTAGTCTCGAGAAATGGTCAGCAATTTGATTTTTCAGTTCCCTTTCTATCAATCATGACAAAAGCGAATTCTTGCATTAAAAGTACCCATCTAATTAATCTTGGTTTGGTATCCTTCTTTTGCATCAGATATTTAATAGCAGAATGATCAGTATGCACAATACATTTAGTTCCAATTAAATATGATCTAAATTTATCAAAAGAATACATAATAGCCAGTAACTCTTTTTTAGTAACTATATAGTTAATTTGAGCATCATTAAGAGTTCTACTAGCATAGTATATAACCTTAAAAATTTTATCATATCTTTGACCAAGAAGATCTCCAATAGCATAATCACTAGCATCACACATTAGTTCAAATGGTTTCTCCCAGTCAGGTGAAACTATTACAGGTGTTGTGATTAGTTTTTCCTTTAATAATTCAAAGGCATTCAAGCAGTCTTCAATGAATTCAAATTTCTTATCTTTTTCTAAAAGTTGGCATAGAGGTTTGGTAATTTTTGAAAAATCTTTAATATAGCGCCTGTAGAAACCAGCATGTCTCACTGTAATAGAAAGTGGTAATTTAGCTATTACTTGAATTTTTGCAGGGTCTACTTCCATGTCAGTTTCTGAAATTTTATATCCTAATACAATTCCTCCTGCAACCATAAATTGACATTTCTCCCAATTTAGAACTAAGTTAGTTCTTTCACATAGCTCCAAAACTTTTTTAAGATGATTTAAGCATGCGTCAAATGATGTTCCAAACATGGAGAAATCATCCATAAATACTTCTATTCCGTTATCTATTAATTTACTAAAAATAGACATCATACATCTCTAGAATGTTTCAGGTGCATTACATAGTCCGAAAGGCATCCTTCTAAAAGCAAAAGTTCCGTAAGGACTAGTAAAAGTTGTTTTCTCTTGATCCTCAAGAGCAATAGGTATTTGATGGTAACCAGTATATCCATCCAGAAAATAGTAGTACTTATGTCCAGCAAGTCTATCCAACATTTGGTCTAGGAAAGGAAGAGGAAAGTGATCTTTTCGAGTGGCGGCATTTAATTTTCGATAGTCAATACAAATACGCCAACCAAATACATGTCTGATAGGTATTAAATCATTATTTTCATTTTCTTCAACAGTTATTCCTCCTTTCTTGGGAACACAATGAACTGGACTTACCCAAGTACTATTTGAAATAGGATATATAATTCCAGCATCTAACCATTTTAAAATCTGTTTTTTAACTACTTCTTTCATAATAGGTTTAGTCTCCTTTGAGGGTCAATTCTAGGTTTATGTTCTTCATTTAATAAAATTTTGTGCATACAAATCGAAGGACTAATTCCTTTAAGATCAGCTAAAGTCCATCCAAAACTTTTTTTGTTTTTTTAATGTATCCATTATTTTTTGTTCTTGAATTTCATTTAAGTTTGAAGATACAATTACTGGTAATGTAGAATACCCTCCTAAAAATACATACTTCAAATGAATTGGAAGTTTCTTTAATTCAACTTCAAGTAGTTTTACAACAGATGGAATTAATATTTCATTTTCTGGTGTTGTTGAATTGAGTGTTTCATATTTTTCCTGAATATAATCAGCTTCTTCACTTTCTATTTCATCATAATTATCTTTTTCTATATCTTCTTTTTCTTCATAATTTTCTTTGAAATATTCTTTTCTTTGATAATCACATATATCCATTCTAAAACATTCATCATCTTTTTCTATTGATGGATATTTCATTGACTTTGAGATGTTAAAGGTTACTTCTTGATCATTTACTCTCAAGTCAATTCTCCTTTTTGAACGTCTATCATGGCTCTTCTTGTAGCTAGGAATGGTCTTCCTAAAATAATTGTAATTTCTTTATCTTCTTCCATATCTAGAATGATAAAGTCCACAGGAAAAATAAACTTATCAACCTTGACCAAAACATCTTCTACGACTCCTTAGGATGTGTAATAGATCGATCAGCTAACTGTAGAGTTACAGAAGTTGGTGCAATCTCTCCAATTTCTAACCTTTTAAAAGTTGATAGAGGCATCAAATTTATGCTAGCTCCCAAATCACATAATGCTCTGTTGACCTCATTTTTGATGAGGTCTTCTCTTCTTCTTTTTAGTACTTAGGATCTAGCCTTAGGCTTTTCCTTTGACTATCTTAGAGGATTAGAGTTGGGACCCACCACTTAGAAATTCAAACCACTTCTTAACTCCCTGCAAACTCCAAAAACTTGATTGTAGACCCCTAATCACCTAGAGGGTTGAAATCAAATGTGGAAGTTTAAAGGATGAGTTTCCTATAGGACTCTTTGGCCTTAGGACTACCCTGGGTGGCCTGGTCTGGTGAAGGGGCTGACTTACACACACACTACACCTATACACTACACTTTCACACACCTCCTAAAACCACACCCATACCCAACTTGATCTCCTGACTCATAAAGGTGATTCGCATGGATGGTCTTTAACCCCTAAGCCCTCGGCAAGAGGGTTAGGAACAACATAGTGGGTGCCTCAAATGAGTCCCTTCATGGCTCATGTGGGCTTAATATGGCTTCATGGCTCAAAAAAAATGATTTCATTCCACTTACATTCACCCAAGCTTCAATTTTCCAAATTTTCAATTTTTGACCCCCGGGACCCTACACCCGCTTAGCCTACCCAAAACCCTTGAAATTACCCAAATTTTTCAAAATTCTCCAAAATCACCCAAATTCCTCAAAAACAATCCCAAACATTCCCACATCACTCAAATTGATCATTCATAGCCAAAAATACCAAAAATTCCAAAAATACCTCCCAATACCCTCCAAATACCCAAAATGCCCCTCTTAGCCAAAAAATCCAAAAATTCAGAAAATTCCCAGAAAATTCCAGAAAATCCCAAATATTCCCAATTTCATTTTGTTCAACTACACCATGGGCCAATTTTGTCAATTTTCCCCACTTTTGTCAAAACCCCCAATTTGACTCATTTTTAACCCAAAGTGAACCCAATGTCAAACCAAACCTACCCAATTGACCCAAATTCTGGTCCTATTCAATTCTAGACTTCAATTCAACATCCCCAACACCAATCTAGACCAAATCCAAGCCCAATTTGATTGGCATTGGGATCCAATTTCACTTTTGGCCTTAAAGCCCAATTTGGACCCATGACCCAAACCTAACCCAAACTAACCCAATTCAACTCCAATTAACTCCAAATCTTTTCTAAACCTTCCCTAACATCCCCACAAACAAAACACTAACATGATTTGCCCAAAATTTAGACCCAAACCCCACTCAAATTCAACCCAAAGCTAAAAGGCCCAATTTTGACCTAAACCTAAACCTAGCCCAAATAGGCCCAAACCCCAAAGTCAAAACCCAACCAAAGCCAAAACCTCTTTGAAACACTCCCATAAACATTTCCCAACATTTATTTTACATCAATTTCAACCCTAGCCCAACATTGGCCCAAGTTAGCCCAATTTGACCTATATTGACCCATTCACCAAGGAAGCCCAAATTCAACCCAATTCAAACCCAAATCACTCCCAACTTGCTTCAAATCACTCATGACACATCCATAAATCAAACCCAACATTTATTTGGCATGGCCCTTTGCAAAAATCTCCACCTAAAAGCCCATTTTGAAACTTAAAAGCCCACTTACATGAAACCTCCTAAAGCCCATCTCCACCAAAATCCAAAGGGCCAAAATCAATCCAAAACCCATATGACAATTGCTCTACACCATATTTTCAATTAAATCAATCCCTAAGTTTAAAAAACTCATCATGAAGCCATTCCAAATTAAACCCCATACAAAATCCCATCAAAATGCCAAAATTTTCTTAAACCCATTTCCATGAAATTGACTTGACTTTTCCCAAGCCAAAGATGAGCCATGAAGCCATGCATGAGCCACATGGAAGCCATGAGAGCCTCTTTACATGTCACCATGCCATTTTGGGCAAAAGGAGGAGACTCTTTCCTTAATTCCTAAAGGTGATTAACCTCACCCATGATACCCCTTAACCAAGATTTAATCCAAATATTCTTGGATAAGGACATCACCACCTTCTGACCAGCTAGCCTAACCGATTTTCTCAGCCAAGGCCGACCATGGGGAGGTGAACCCAGCCCAAACAAATGGGTTGACCAAACCTAGCCAAGTATAGCCTTCCCCCATTCCATTTCAATTCAACTCCTTTACACATGTCCATGGCCAATTGATCGCACTAAGCCCCAGCCCCGACCTCCCCGACCTCGAGGGTGACCCGACCACGGCCGGCCGGCCACCACGTACCGCCGAAAACCACTAGGCCGAGAGCTCACATGTGAGCCCAAACATGGAATTCTCACCTGCTGAGCTGCCCCATGCCCAATGGCCACCATGGCTGTTCTTCTCTTGCCAAGAGCAGCTGATCCCAAGCCCTAACTCCCCATGGGAAGCCCTCTACCCTCTCCTATTTAAACACCACCCCTTCTCGGCCATGGGAGGTGCTGCACCAAACCTTAAGGAAACTCTGCCAAAATCATTCCAGATCACTCTCCACACATAGAGCACTTGATCCCCACCGGATTCCAGCTCGATTCCTCCAAGTGAGCTCAATTTTGAGCTCAAACTTCAAGACAAAAACCGGGACACTTCTCCACAGTGGGTCAATCCCCAAATCGACTGGTCCTACACCTTCACCATACCAAGAGGAGAAGTTTCCCACCGAAAGCCCCATCTCCGAGCCACCCAATTGTCCAGCCTCCAAGCTTTGTGATCGGCTGTGGTCACTTTCATAGCTAGGCAATTCACCGTGCCAAGGGACTTCATCTGGAGCTTGCTTGGGCCCAATCGAAGGTGACACAACTCTCAGATCGAAGCTTCACTTCTCTGAGCAAAGGTATGGACTCACTCTTCTTCCCGAGCTTACGAGAGATTCTCCATTTAATTTGAGTCAATTTAAATACATGTTTACCGTATGGATGTGTTCGTCTCCTCGAGACGAATCCACAGAGCATAAGAACACGAAAATCCGTCGAGAATCGAGCGAGAAATTAGGGTTAGAAGGTTGACGGTCACGGTGCACACCCGGCCGTAGACGATGACCATGAGCCGTCGGATCGAGCGTGTATCGAATGGACGGTCCGGATCGAGCCGGACAGCGCGTTGGTACGTGACCCGCGGGGCCCCGGATCGTCGAGTCGATGGCGGCGCCGAATCGGGAGACGCCGCGTGGAGCTTCGGAGATGCCTAGGTTGCGCGGCGCGCGTGGATAAGTAGAAAATTAGGGTATTTTCTTATTTATTTAATTCCCTAAACTTAAAAAATGCATAACTTTGTGTAGAAAAATCAGAAAAATAAAATAAAAATACCCTCTTGCTCAGTGAACATGAGGAGAATAATGTGGAAAAGAAATCATTTAATTTCATCAAGTATTTTATTTTTAATGATTTATTTACTGTCTGCATTGTTTTAATTCTCCATGCATATAGGAAATTCACCATGGCATGAGACCATAGGGCTTTTGAAGCCTCTGAATTTGGGAACATTCCCTGAATTTTTCAAAGTCAGAGGCCATCCCTATGAGAAGTTATTGATTTTTCAAATTCGAAGTTACTTGTTTTGAGTATTTTAAATCCAATAATTAGCATGTTGTGAAATAAATTCTAGGAAAATTTGGTGATGTTTCTTATGACTGAGAGGACCCTAGGAAAAATAGGTTTTGAATTAATCCACTTGAAATAACCCTAATTGGCTTAAACACCCAAAATAGCTCTTTAATTAATTAGAGCTAATCATACATCAAATTGACTTGAAATCAATTCTCCACTGACCTTTAGGATCAGAGGAACCCACCATAAAAGTTTGAAGTCAATTGGACTTGGTTAGCCCTATTAAATGGGTTGATTAGGCCATTTAGCCAATTTAAACTTTAAAAATTCATAACTTTCAAAATACTTTTCAAAAATTTACCAAATTGGTTTTGGAGTCTCTCTGATATTAGGGGAATTTAAGAAAATTAAAATTTCAATTTTATAAAAAAGTTGAATTTTTGTATTATTTTAATATTTTAATAATTAAAAAATAATAAAAATCACAAAAATAATAAAATTCACCAAAATGTCACATTTTGAATTTTAATCACTTAGGAACAAACCCCATATTTTTTCTTAGGTCTCTATGATGAGTTATTAAATTTTAAAGCTCTAGAGGTAATTTTAAAATAAAAAAATGTATTTTCTAGCATTTCCATTAAAATAATTCTAATAAATCAAAGAAAAATCAGAAAATTACAAAAATTGATTCTCTGATTTCCTTGATATTAGATAGACTTTTGAAAAATATAAAATTCTTTTTTCAACCTTTATTTTATTTTTAAATTAATTAATACTCCAAAACTCAAAATAATTATAATAAAAATAATATAATTCAAAAAATCACCAAAATTGGTCCAAGTGGTCCTCTGGTCATTAGGAATGTCCCATAATTTTCTTATTAACAGAAACTTTTCCTTGGTCATATTATTAAATTTTCCTTGGAAATCCTTATTTTCCACCAAAAATAATTACATAAATAAATTAAATACAGAAAAATCACATTTTCTCCTCTAATGTCTTTATTGACATATGAGTGAAGTGACATAAAAATTTCAAACTCATTTGAGCTCATTTAGTGAGTTATGAAATTATTAAGTTTGAAGGGCAAAATGGTAATTAAAATTTTAACACTTAATTAAAACTTTAGGTTTAATAAAATGAAAGAGTAAAATATTTGATCTTAATCTGATTTGGATGATTGAAATTTAAATAATTAAAGGGTAGGAACCTATTAAACAATTCAAAAATAATTGAAATGAACTTTAATTAAAATATTTAATTAAATTTGGAAGAATAATAAATTTGGAATTATTAAAATAGGGATGTCATTAGGAAGAGATTTATTCTTTAATTTAAGGATCCCTAAATTAATCATCTGAATAATATTTAATTCCTAATTAAAATGATAATTCAAACTTAAGACTTAAAATGCTAAAAGACTTAATCATTAAATTAAATTAAAATTAAATTATTTAAATCAAACCCTTTTAAAATAAAATATTAAATTAAAATTAAAAAACTAAATTAAATTAAATTAAATTAAATTAAATTAAATTAAATTAAATTAAATTAAATTAAATTAAATTAAATTAAATTAAAACACATTAAATTAAATTAAAATTAAATCAAATTAAATTAAATTAAATTAAATCATATTATATTAAATTAACTTAAATTAAATTAAATTAAACCACATTAAATTAAATTACATCAAATTAAATTAAATTAAATATAACATCACCAAAGACATAAAGAATTCAAAAATAAATTTAAAACAACTTCAACACTATTCCAAACTTAAGCCCATTAATTGAAATTAAGTTAAATCATAAATCATTTGAACATCCATTTGCCCTCGAAAGCTTTTGTTGTCATAACTCCTAAACGGAGCATTAAGTGAAGTGTTACTTCACTTATAGGATATTCAAATATCCTAGTTCACTGAGCAAGATAACAAACTTAAACTCCCGGACGATTAATTCATTTGTATAATTAAATTCTCTTGGACTTAAAATAATCCTAGAAATGTTGAAAAGATGTTTAAGACTCGTCTTAAGCACTTCCTCGATATGATAGGATATTTATAAGAACAATTGAACTTAATTGTTCTTCGATGAAGAAAATCGTCCTCAAACCAAAATACAAGAACCTAGACGTCATAGGAGATGACTAGCTATAGGATTAGGAACTTGGTAGAAAACCATAACCCCTCCCTTAGCTTTACCTAGGAATCTGCTTTAAATACTTAATTATTCTAATTGTGTTTTAAGTGTAGCTTGGGATGACGGGAAGACCCTCCAGGTACGCTTTTATTTTATTGCAATTTACCTTATTGCAATTTATTTAATCGCATCGCACTTACTATTCTTGCATGATAAACAACCGTTGCATGAAAACCCACACCTTTAGGATAGTCCCTAAAACCGAAACCAAAACTAAATTAAAAGTCATTACAAGATAAAATTCACCGCCACAACATTTCAAAATATAAAACAACTCAAAATTTAATCACAAACAGAACAACAAAACTACAACTACAACTAAATTAAAACGTCTTGTTGGATGATCGGGAATACCTCGGATGATGTAACCTACGTGTTGCTAACGGGATTTCCCACGGTCTAAATGAAAGTGTGGAACTCATTTTGTTGAGTCTAGCAAATTCATCTTAACCGGTGTTGTTATAATCAACTTTAAGATTTGTTTTAACTAAAACACTAAAAACACTTGGATTTTAAGACTTCTCTAAACCAGAACACTTCTCTTATCTCCTGATTTATGACTTCTAAAACTAAACCTCTGCAACAAGGAGCTCGGAGCATGGTGGGCAGCACGACCATCGTCATCAGCAAAACCTGAGTCTACTTCAGCAAAACTTTCCTTAGAACTAAACAACAATGCCATAGGATTTCGAGGTAGTTTGCCTAGTGCAACATAAATCCTCAACTTTTCGTTAGGCATTTGCATAATCATGTTATGCAAATTAAGCCCTAACTAGTTTTAGGATTCCGAGGTAGTTGTTTGGTACGACATAAACCCTCACATCTTCGAGGCTATTTGTATGATTTTATCATACGAATATAAGTCCTAACTAATTAAAATTGGCAAGATCAAAACATTAAATAAACATTAGGACTTTTCTAAATTCAAGCCAAACAATAGGATAGTCGGGAAATTACCGAAGTTCGCTTTGAATCTGTGATTTCACCTACCTTTCTTCCTTTGAATTCCCAAAACAAAATGTTCCAAATTTGATCCATTCCCTATTGAAATTCCAATATTCAATCCCTTGAAAACTTAAACTTTGAAATTCTTGAGAGCAGAACTACTGATTATTATCGAGAGTTTTCTTAGGTGATTCCTATCACTTAAGATGTAATTAAATATAGGGGCTTGCCCTTATAGGGAATTTTAAGAACCCAGGTAATATAAACCCTGTTTAACGTCTTCATATTAAGCAAGGGAATTTGTCGGCTTATAAAATTGGTTCGCAAACCAAACGGACGTCACAAACTTTTCTAGTTTATTTAATCGATCCTCATTATCAAGCAGTGTGTCCATTCTTCGGGATAGATACACGGTTTGTGGTGTGGTGCTCGTTTATATAAACTATTTGAGATGTGAGATCAGTTTGACTTCATATCTTAAAATTTTTAAAAATTATTTTCAAAATCAAAATACTACTTTTCAAATTATATATATATGTAAATTAAATTTAAAATTCGCCGACAGTTTCTGTAGGCGATCCCCTTTTCAAAATAAAACACATAAACCTAAAAATATGCCGACAATTTCTGGCGACTCCGCTGGGGATAATTCCTCTCTCCATTTTTAATCAGATAGTTGCTTTCAAAAATCGGTAGTGCATCCATGTCCCTAATGGATCAAACTACCCTTCTTTCCGTTGGAATACTATGTTTATTTCTTCCTTGAACTAGTATAGCCAACATTCTCTCGGATTTAGGAGCCACTGTTTAGACACCCCTAAACAGAGAGGTTCGGAGATCCTTTTACCTCATTTCTGAGGTGGGGTGGACCCCCAATAGGTGTTAGTTTAGGAGTGATCCTTCGAGTCGAGAAGTCTTGCATAAGACTTTCTTTTCCTTTCCAACTCTGAATCAGATTCATTACCTTCTCTACACCTTTCAACATTCCGTTCTAAATAAACAAACCCTCTAATGAATGACTCTTTTAACAAATATACATGAACAAGAATGTGTTCAGACTCTTTTCGATTCCTTTCTTTTCGTCCCGATGAGAAGAAGCATAACTCGGACCGAAAATCGAATCTACCCCGCAGAAATGGAAGCCCCAAAGCTGATTTTCTCCTTTACCAATGGACTGGACTTCGCTGTTTACAAGGATGAACTGTCCGATAATGGGATCATCCGGTTTGGACAAGGATTCGAGAACACAAATGTCAAGATCGCCGACGTTACCCTTTTCGCACCGACAAACAAAGTATCCGAAATCGAGAGACCTTCGATCGAGTTCAACCTTAAGTCAACTCAAGAGTTTCCTCCCCGCAAAGGGTTCCAGTCGAGAGGAATACCGCCGTCCAAAGGAGGACTGTTATCTCTACCCCCACTGGTCTAGTCGTCTCTGCACCTACCCCGGCTTCCGCTAAACTGAAGGGGAAGGAAGTTCAAATTTGTAACGAGCATGTTACCGTGGAGGGTACAGATTTCCGTGCAAGACCTTCTGTTTTTGAAATTGGGTCCTGCTCAAGGGTTCCACCCCTAACACGGACTCAGAGAAGAAACAGAGGTAGGAAGATTGCCAGGAAGGCCAGAGCTGCTGAAGTCGCTTTCTTAGAAGAAATCCCTGAGTACACACCACTACCTGAATACATACCATTGTCTGAATATACACTCCTTTTGGAAGGAAGTAGATTCCATCCCCTTTCCGCTGCAGCTGACAAGGAAAATGTCCGCAGGATTGCTTCTACATTACCTCGACCCGCATACTATAGCGACAACAAAAGGAAAAGGGCTAGGGTTACACCATTTGTCCGACTACAAACTGTGATCGAGAAGTTAGCAAAGAAAGAAAAATGCCCCGTATCGGAGATTTTAAGAAGGATAGGGCGGGTGCCGGCCAAATCCCGTCTTAGGCCACGAGTAGAACCTCGCTATCGCCGCGGAAGAGCCAAATAAGAAGATGAAGGCTAGTCCACCCGTTGTTGTTTCAGTGTTTACGGATCGTGGAGGATACCACCTTCCAAAGCATTCGAGCCGACGTACCATCCGGTCCTAGGCCTTCCATCGCTAGAAGGATGGTATAGCGTCCCACTACCGCCAATTAAGACCGAAACAACGACTCGAAAAGGAAAGTCTCGTCGGGAGACTTGAGTCCGAAGAAAGTGCTACCGCAGTAAAGGGGACTCATGAGAAGGAAACCCGACAATTATCACATGACAACTGCAAGGATACACAGAAAAGACCACTAAAAGATGCTATGGAGAAGCTAAGAACTGATATTCGTCGACTAGCAAGGGAAAGAGAAGAGAAATTCGGAGATGAAGTTGACTCGTCAGTGTTCATGGATGATGAATATGTAGAAATTAACATGGTTGAGACCGAGCTTCGTCAGCTTCACAAGGTGCCCCTGCAGCCGCAGAAAGAGAGGAACCGGAAGTAATGAGGAGGCAGCTTCAAGAGAAAGATGATACGATCGCCCAAATGGCAAAAAGGATGGAAGAGATGGCTATAGCCCTAGCCACTCTCCAGAGTCAAGTTCAACCCCAAAGAGAGACACCCCGAAGTCATTCACATCGTAGACGGAGGAAAGGAGATTACATCCGTCAACGGGGATGATCAATTAAAGAAGGATGCAACACAAAGTATGATTCCGGAAAAGGATATCAAGAGCTTGGTGGAACGAAGAGGTGCGAGAAGCCTTGGCACAATCAAAGAGCGGGACATCCATTCGGACGGGTAGACCTTACCCTGAAGAATTCGACGCTGTCCAATATTCGAAAGGCTTTGTACCACCTCTGTTCAAGACCTTTGATGGAACCGGAAACCCTCGGCAAGCATGTTGCACATTTTCGTGCCGCTGTTGCAACGCCGGCGGAAGTGATGCATTACTCCTCGTACAATTTGTCGACGGCTCGTCGTGGATCGCCTTTGATTGGTATGCGGAATTACCGAACGGATCGGTGAAGACATTTTCAGAATTAGAGAACCTCTTCATCAAGCGATTTGCCGGAGCTCAGCACCACATCACTATAGGTGATTTAGTGGTAGAAAGCAGAAACCCAACGAAACCTTGGTGGACTACATACTTCGATGGAGGAACCTAAGTATGAAGTGTGAGTCGCAGCTACAAGAACAACATGCAGTCGGCATTTTACTAAAAAGCATCCATGGCCCGATAGCACTTCTCCTCAAGGGATTTACTATTAAGACTTTCGAGAAGTTGTTAAGCAAGGCCGGAAGCCTGCAAGAGGAGGCGAAGCAATTAAGTTTTACCGACAAAACGGATAAACGAAGCCCGTGAAAACTTTTGAAAAGAAGTCCGGGATCGTCGCAGCTAGTCGATAAAGGCAAGCAACCGATACAAATATCGTCGAACGGCCGCGAAGAACCTCAACGAGTACCGAAGAACCCCGACCCAGCTATCGATCATCTCAACAAGTATGAACAACCGCCTCGTCCACAACGTACGTCGAGGGAGCTTCGAGCGTGGAGTATCCGTTCAAGAATGAGGCAAGTGCCGAAAATGTTCCGCAGTTTGATGAAGACTCCATATTTCCAACTGCCATAGCCTAAGAGACCAGAAGAAGTCGACAAGAAAGGTGATCCCAACTTTTGCCCTTACCACCGGATGCTTGGGCATAAGATAGAAGATTGTATTACCTTCAAGAGTTGGCTCAACGACAATCTTCGAAAAGGGAACATAACGATCCCGAAGGAATACATGAAGGAACCCCGTAAAGGAGGTTCCGTCAATGTTATCTCGACGGATCTCATTGTTCCGATAGAACCCTATGCGACTGACGATGGGTGGACTACCGCATGGACAAAGTCTTTGAAGAAGGTTTTGGATCACATCCAAACCGCTTCGGTGCGAGCCTCAATTCAAAGTTCGAAAACTGTCAAGTCGGCACTATCACTTGCGATAGAAGAACCACCTCAACAAGAGACGACTGAAGAAAAGAAGAAAATTGACGAAGAAGAGAAGACCGAGGCTCCTAAGACTAGACTAGGGGCTGCTTATCCTAGGATAGTTGTTTCCGATTCGGGGAGAAATCCCTCGAACCTCCGACTCGTATGATTATCCGCTCACCCGGTGGGATCTTATAATGATGAGGGTTATGGCGTTGGCTACGTTTTGACTGTTTCTAACGATTACGTAACTAGCCACAATCAACCTAATCCGGACGTCGATTCCGATACAAATGACAATTCTCAAATCATACACAAGCTCGACGATCACAATGACAAAGAAGACATCCACCAAGGAGGCTACGAAAGTTCAACAAGCAACGAATCTATTTGCGAGTTTCGAGGAGCTCCAGTCACAATAGAGTTAGAGCCTTCAGACTCCGAAGCTAATCCTGAAGAATCTGTCATTCCAATTCAGAAGGACACATCAGCAAACTCAATACTAGATTCAGAAGAAATCACATAAGTCAACTTAAGAAGTGGAAGAGTTCTACCTCCAAGAATGGGTCCAAAGGACAAAGGAAAACAGGTGGTTGTTCAGGAAGAACCAACCCCGGCAGAAGAAATACCCATTCAAGAAGAAAACGAGGCACATGAAAACAAAGTGGACTACAACGTGCTAGCCCATCTTAGGAAACTACCAGCCAAACTGAGCATCTACGACGCCCTCATCTTATCAAAGGAGATGAGAGAAGCTCTGATCAAGGCCTTACTTGATCCAGAAATTTGCTTAGCTCAAATGACCGGAGATTCCTTAGATGAGGTTTGCTCGTTAAAAGAACAACGAGGTGTCACCTTCACGGATAAAGACCTACTACTTGAGACAGCTGACCACAACCGACCGTTGTACATTTCAGTTACAATTGGGAAATTTACACTCTCCAGAGTATTGGTGGATCCAGGAGCATCAATTAATATAATGAATCTTAGAACGCTAGCATACTTGGAAATTGATGCTCGCAAACTCGAAGCGGACAAAATGTTATTAAGAGGATTCAACCAGAAAGGAGAAAGAGCCCTCGGATCAATAACACTGCTAATGAAGACCGGTGACTTAGCAAAGACAACCACGAAATTTCACATAATTGATTCGAAACGTCGTTCAACGCTCTACTGGACCGACCATGGATACATGAAAACCGGATGGTACCATCATCTCTACATCAATGCATCAAATACTACGATGGAGCGGAACGGTTGCATCAAAGGTGACTTACAACCGTTCTCCGTACATGAAATTGGAATCCATGAAGATGCGGCTTATTATGCACCTCCGAAGAAAACAATCTTCTCCAGAGATACCATGACAAATGAAACAAAGGAAATTTGGGACGACGAAGAACCTGAAGTTCTAGTCCAACAGTCACTCACCACTCCCTTACGGCGAGATAGTGAAGGTTTATCCACAACTCGCATCCGAGGTCGAGGCCGGGGACGAGGTCGTGGCAGAGACGTTAGGACAGTTGGACAGAGGAAACCAGCCATCAATGTTGAATGGGAAGATAGTTCTGAAGAAGAAAAAGAAATCAAGCAAGAAGCAGCGATAACACGTCGGAAGAAGCCACAATTTAGGATCTCTCTCGAAAATGAAAAGAACGAGGAATATAAATGGATGTACGAGAAGATTAACCACTATGTACATACTATGACCCTGACCCCAATCCATTCTAATAAGATTGAGGGTATGGTGGTCAAAGAGGTACGTAGCGGCGGTGCAAAGCCAATCAAATTCTACCGTGGTGCTCATTCCTCCAAAACTGAAAATAATGTACAATTTGAAGATGCTACTTCATCAGAATTAATGGAATTACCTTTTGAGTGGTACTCTCCCTATGTTCAAAATTTAATTCAGCGTGGTTTCTTACCTCGACAATGGACAAGAGGTCAATCACAACATTTTGAAAATTTATGGAATAACTCCGGTCGTCTACCCAGTTCAAAACATGGTCTCGGATTCGGCACAGTAGGATCAGTTGACGATACTGAATTTTGCTTGGTTGTCACTTGTGAGTTTAATGGAAACTACATGGAAACTACAGAAGAACTCGAAGATTTACAAATTGGAGACGCTCCACCAGAGTTCGAAGAAGAGATCAAATCTACAATAGATGAGTTAACGGAAGTTAACTTAGGTACTAGCGAAGAACCTAGACCTACCTTTGTTAGCTCCTTACTCAATAAAGAAGACTCCGAAGAAATAATCAAGTTGTTGATGGAATTTAAAGACTGTTTTGCTTGGAACTACGATGAGATGCCAGGATTAGCTTCAGAGGTCGCAGTCCATAAGCTAGGAGTGGATCCTACTTCGTTCCGATCGGACAAGGTCCCGGAAGAATGCGTCTAGAAATCGAACAACAAGTCATAGCCGAAGTAAAAAGCTAATAGATGCTAAATTTATCCGTGAAGAACAATACCCGACTTGGTTAGCCAATGTGGTACCGATCGGGAAGAAGAATGGTCGGATCGGAATTTGTGTGGATTTCGGAGATTTAAACAAGGCATGTCCGAAAGATGAATTCCCTCTACCGATCCCGTAATTAATGATCGACATTGCTTCAACACATGAAATATTCTCATTCATGGATGGATCTTCGGGATACAACCGGATAAAAATGGCTCCAGAAGATGAAAAACTCACATCATTCAGAACGCCGATCGGAGTATATTGCTACACAGTGATGCCATTCAGACTGAAGAACGCAGGAGCAACCTACCAAAGAGCGATGACAAGAATTTTTGATTATCTCATCCACAATCAAGTCGAGTGCTACGTGGATGATGTGGTCCTCAAAAGCAAAGTAAAGGAAAACCACCTGTATGATTTGAGAATTGTTTTCGAACGATTAAGACAATTTAACCTTAAGATGAATCCCTTAAAATGCGCCTTCGGCGTCACCTCCGGGAAATTCTTAGGACTCGTTGTCCGACATCATGGAATTGAAATCGATCCGGAAAAGATAAAAGCCATCTTAGAAATGCCGCCTCCCAAAACCTTAAAACAACTACGATCTCTTCAAGGGAAGTTGGCATATCTTCGACGCTTTATCTCGAACTTGTCGAGTAGGTGTCGACCTTTCTCGGCATTAGTTAAAAAGGACGCCAAATTTATTTGGGAAGAGAAATGCCGGAGGGCCTTCGAGGACATTAAATAATATTTAATGACACCTCCTGTCTTAGCAGCCTCGAGTCTCGAGTAGACCGCTAATACTTTATACCGCGGCTTTAGACGACTCTCTCGCAGCCCCGTTAGCCTGTGTCAATGATGAGGGTAAAGAAAATGCTCTTTACTACCTAAGCCGTCGTTTACTTCCGACGGAAATAAGGTATCCCGCATTTGAAAAGCATTGTTTGGCCCTGATCTTCGCCGCTCAAAAGCTCAGGCACTACATGCTTTCTCATAAGGTCAACCTGATTTTGAAATTTAATCCATTGCAATACTTGATGACCCGTCCAACGCTTTCCGGCAGACTTGCCAGATGGTCAATGATATTATTGCAATTTGATATAACTTTCGTGCCTCTTCGTGCCGTAAAGGGACAAGTCATGGCGGACTTCCTCGCAACGACACCCTTTGCCGGCGAATCGCCTCTCAATGACGACTTGCCAGATGAACAAATAATGAGCTTAGAAGACCCTGATGATCGACGTTGGGAATTGTATTTCGACGGAGCATCTTCAGCACACAAAGATGAAGAATCGCAAGTGATAGTGCCCGGTAAGGCAGGGATCGGATTAATCTTTATAACACCGGAGCGGGGGATGTTAAGATACTCCTATCACCTGACAGAGCCGTGTACGAACAACGAAGCGAATACGAAGCCCTCATAACGGACCAGAATTAACTATTCAAATGGGTATAACAGACATCAACATCTACGGGGATTCGCAGTTAATCATTCAACAGATCGCCGGACAGTACAGAATTTTAAAGCCAAGACTCGAGCAATACTTCCAGTATGCCATGAAACTGTTGGAACAAATTCCGAATGTGACGATCTACAAAATTCCCAGAAAAGAAAACGCTTTAGCAGATGCGTTAGCCCGCCTCGCAAAAGAATTTGCCTGCTTACAAGATGAATCAGTGGAATTTTCAATTCACGGACGTCAGGTCCTATCACAGCTCGACATAGACATAATACACAAATCAGAAAAAGAAGAAGAATCAGTTGCAACGAGTGACGTAAAAACACGGAAGATTGGCGACGACCATTAATCGTACTACCCGCAAACAGGAAAACTACCGGACGATAGGTCGTTAGCCCATCGGATCAAGAAAAGAACTCGTCCTACGCATTAATAAACGATACGTTATACGGAAGGTCTTTCGATCAAATGTGGCTAAGGTGCCTAAGCGGGTCCGAGGCCCGTGAAATTGTTAAAGAGGTGCACTCGGGACTCGTGGCGCTCACCGGTCGGGTCCGAGGATGAAAATGAAAATTAAAAGACTAGGGTACTACGGCCCTCGATGATAACCGATCGCATGAAAATCGCCAAGAGCTGTCACCAATGCCAAGTGCACGGAGTGGTTCTACACCAACCTCCAAATGTGCTACATCCGACAATTGCGTCGTGGCCGTTTGAATGTTGGGGCACAGATATAGTGGGTCCGATAGAACCACCATCTTCAAAAGGACATCGCTTCATTCTTGCGGCTACAGATTACTTTTCAAAGTGGGCAGAGGCAGTTCCACTTAGAGAAGTGAAAGCACACCATGTGCTACAGTTTTTCAAGAACCAAGTTGTCTACCGTTTCGGAGTGCCGTGCAGGATTATCTCAGATAATGGGTCAGCATTCAGAAGCACACAAATCAACAATTTTGTCAGAAGACACGGAATCGACTAGCGCTATTCAACAATTTACTACCCGAGAGCAAACGGCCTGTCTGAGGCTTTTAATAAAACTCTCGTTCAAATTTTAAAGAAAACTTTGGACGATAATAAGAGAAATTGGCACGAGAAATTATTAGAAGCCTTATGGGCCTACCGGACAACCTTCAGAACTCCTACTCAATCTACACCTTACGCTCTGGTGTATGGGTCCGAGGCCGTGTTACCTTTAGAGGTCCAGCTTCCTTCACTCAGGATTGCAGTTGCAAACAAAATCACGACAGAAGAGAATGCCAAATTACGACTAGAGGAATTAGAAAGCCTAGAAGGGAAAAGACTTGCAGCGCAGCAGAATTTAGAACTATACCAAGCTAAGATGGTTCAAGCCCATGACAGATCGGTCCGCCCAAGAACCTTCAAAGTTGGTGACTTAGTTCTCGTTCTCAAGAGACCTATTCTTGCACACTGCAAGATAGGAGGAAAATTTGAACCCACTTGGAAAGGACCGTTTGTGGTTGAGGCAGTTTACTCAGGAGGCTCCTACCAGCTAGTGAATTGCCAAGAAGAAAGACATATGCTTCCGATCAACGGACGATACTTGAAGAAGTATTACGCTACCTGATGTTTCGAAGGAATGAATTCTTCATCCCTAGAAGCACGGGCAAAGTAATTACTTATGACTGGGTCCGAACCCAAAAAAAAAATAATAATAATAATAATAAATGTGCTAAAATAAATAAAATCATGATGATAAAGTTTTCCTTGTTTCCTCTTCCATGTCAAAATCTCTTTCCTAATCTTATCCCACTTCATTCCTGTTAAATTGAAAAATACAAAAGTAATAAAAAAAAAAAATATCTTTAATAAACATTTTCTTAATGTTCTTGTTCTTAGTACAGCCCCTGATCCTTTTCCTTGTCTTTTCGCAGGGAAATGTCGAACGGGCGGTTGGTCCTGAACTTTAGAAATGACGTAAGCCTTGCACTTAATGAAAAGGAGCGATAATCGAGATTGACTCAGACTTCGCACCAGCAGGCTTGCAATACGAGGAAAGTGACTGGGTCCCAATTGACCGAGAGGAACCGCCCGACGCGACACGTAATGAAAGTGGGTGGCCCAAGCCACCAATCCAAGCGAAGAAGAAAAGAAAAACAAAGACCGAAGAAGACAAGAGAATCAAATCCGTAGTCGCTACGACGAGAGGCGAGCTTGTCGGCGCCGCGCCCACGTAAACTCGGGAAGTACGAAGAGCTACTCTCACAAGCAACTCAACGAAGAAATAAAAATCACCGTATCCGCAAGATGTTAACTAAATTAGCAGCAGACACCGGCGCGACGAGGCGATTGTTACTCGCCAGGTACATACACTTCAAGGACACCAATTCACCGAGAACTCCGAATAAAGGAGACCAGCTCCGAGGATAACGAAGAGACCAGGGAAATCTCAAGAAGAACGAAGAAAGAAGGCTACAACGCCACCGGACAAAGCCACCGTAATGCATAACCTTGTTGCGAAGCAACCCCGCGAGGATGTCCCGACGGACACCATCCCCGAGGAGCCGAGGTATGCGGGAGAACGTGAAGGGATTGAGCCATATATCCCACAATACGTCACTGTGCCTCGCCATTTGCAAATTATTCCGGAATACGAGCTAGAAAGGATGCGGAATGTCGAGAAGAAAACTTTTGAATACTTCGAGAGAATCGGAGGCGGGAGGATCAATATACTAGAGGGCCTCGAGCTACATACGTACGTGTTCTCGTAATAAGAACAACAACAAATTGTGGATCGCATCCGAGATTTGAAAAAGATGGGCCGAGCGGTGTCGCTTAAGAGAAAACACTTACTCGAACCCCGGAGATGGATGCCAGGGAAGGGGATAATTACAATACAATGTGGATGCTGCTACAACTTCGCAGAAGACAGGAAGGGAAACCCACCGGGGATACTCCGTCATGGACAGGTGGATCCAATGCCATTAGTCATCAAAAGGATGGTAAAAAGAATGATAACATGGAGGGTACTGCCAGCAGATTGCATATCCAACAGTTGCATCATTAACATTTACAAGAAGGGTGATCGCATACCCCCGCACATAGATCACCACGACTTTGTCGACCTTTCGCACAGTTTCTTTTTGAACGAGTGTAATATCATGTTCGGATCCGACCTCCGGATAGCAGGCCCGAGTGAGTTCCGAGGGCCAATAAAAATACCATTACCGGTAGGTTCCGTCATGATACTGAAGGGCAACGGAGCAGATGTCGCTAAACATTGCATACCAGGAGTACCAGTGAAGCGGATCTCAGTTACTTTCAGAAGGATGGACGACAGGAAAACACCTTACCACTTCCAGCCAGACCCGGAGCTAGAGAGCCTCCGGCCTTACGAGCTGTGAGTTACATGGAAAATATCACACCTCCAACGTACATCCATACGGAATCCTTGCCAAGGATGGATTGGAAGGTGATGTTATTGACCATGTACCCCACTATTCAGTACATGGATTTTTGACGGATACCTTTTTGGATAGATCGACAAAGATCATACATAGTCCGTTTTGAGTCTATATGGATTGTATGAGATGTATTCCGGATCGAGTTGTATGATGTATCTTCAAGCATGATTGGAATGAAAGTGACCATGTCACATTTTTGGCCTTCACCTCTTTTGTGCAAGTTGACTGAGAAACGCCATTAAAGTTAAATAAACTTCGAACAAAGAACAGAAAAGAAACAAAAAAAAAAGAAAACTTTCCTTAAAAATCTAAAAAATAATAAACTCCAAATTCACGATAAAATAAAATTTGAATCGTTAAAGGACAAACAAAATGACCACAAATTTTAAATCAAATTTAAAATTCAATTTTTACAAATCTCAAATCAAATCTCAAATCAGATTTCAAATCAAATCTCAATCAAATTTCAAATTCGATCTTTCCAAATTTCAAATCAAATTTCAATCAAATTCAAATTCAACTTTCCAAATTTCAAATCAAATCTCAATCGAATTCAAACTCAACCTTCCAAATCTGAAATCCAATCCGTTCTACTCTCTCCCTTGTCTGGGATGCAAACGGTTGATTCCATTGACGCGGATCGAATCTGATGGCGAGGAATTGTATCCAATCCAAACCAATAACTTCCGATCAGCTCTTTTTGAATGGGATATGTAGCACCTACATATTCCCTCCTAATTTATTTCCTTCCATGAAAGTCTTTTACAACTTTCATGAAATTCTCGAAACACCAAAATTCCACACTTTTCAAATCAACATTACAAATCTTTGCAAAATCAATTACCATTCAAAAATCAAACTTTTGGGGTTGAGGATTTTACATCCAAGACTGCATTGCTTTAGGATTCTTTCCCTATAGCAATGAAATACATCAAAATCAAACTTTTGGAGTTGAGGATTTTACATCCGAGACTGCATTGCTTTAGGATTCTTTTCCTATCGCAATGAAATAAATTAAAATCAAATTCTTGGGGTTGAGGATTTTACATCCGAGACTGCATTGCTTTGGGTTCTTTCCCTATCGCAATGAAGTACATCAGAATTAAACTTTTGGGGTTGAGGATTTTACATCCGAGACTGCATTGCTTTAGGATTCTTTCCCTATCGCAATGAAATACATCAAAATTAAACTTTTGGGGTTGAGAATTTTACATCCGAGACTGCATTGCTTTAGGTTCTTTCCCTATCGCAATGAAGTACATCAGAATCAAATTCTTGGGGTTGAGGATCTTACATCCGAGACTGCATTGCTTTAGGATTCTTTCCCTATAGCAATGAAATACATCAAATTCAAACTTTTGGAGTTGAGGATTTTACATCCGAGATCGCATTGCTTTAGGTTCTTTTCCTATCGCAGTTGAAATACATCAAAATCAAATTCTTGGGGTTGAGGATTTTACATCCGAGACTGCATTGCTTTAGGTTCTTTCCCTATCGCAATGAAGTACATCAGAATCAAATTCTTGGGGTTGAGGATCTTACATCCGAGACTGCATTGCTTTAGGATTCTTTCCCTATAGCAATGAAATACATCAAATTCAAACTTTTGGAGTTGAGGATTTTACATCCGAGACTGCATTGCTTTAGGTTCTTTTCCTATCGCAGTGAAATACATCAAAATCAAATTCTTGGGGTCGAGGATTTTACATCTGAGACTGCATTGCTTTAGGATTCTCTCCCTATTGCAATGAAATACATCAAAGTCAAACTCTTGAGGTTAAGGATTTTACATCCAATACCACATTGCTCTGAGATCTCTCCTCATTGTAATGATTTAATCTAATCAATTCAATTTTCTTTTGAGGTTGAAGATGTTACATCTAAAACCACAAAATTCCAATTTTCATTTCAAGTTCAAATCCCTTCAAATTAACCTTAACAAAACTTCAATCTAAATGGAAACTCAAGCTAAAATCTGAACTTACACATCAAAACTTAAACTGAAACAACTAAAATCTAAATCGAAATTCCCCCAAATCATGTGATTTGGGATTCACCTCCTTTTCTTTTCCCCAGCGAGAGTTCAGGAATCTCCAGTCCCAAAGATATACTTGACACTCCCCAGCGGGAATTCTTCTACTTCGTCCCAAGTGTGTCACTTGGACATCTGTGTTGGTTTTGTTGATCGCTTCGGTCAATGCCAATACGTGCGGTGTGCTTGGTTAGCACACCACACCTATCGGGGTCCATTTGTTGACCTCATTTTTGATGAGGTCTTCTCTTCTTCTTTTTAGTACTTAGGATCTAGCCTTAGGCTTTTCCTTTGACTATCTTAGAGGATTAGAATTGGGACCCACCACTTATAAATTCAAACCACTTCTTAACTCCCTGTAAACTCCACAAACTTGATTGTAGACCCCTAATCACCTACAGTGGTCGAAATCAAATGTGGAAGTTTAAAGGATGAGTTTCTCATAGGACTCTTCGGCCTTAGGACTACCCCAGGTGGCCCGGTCCGGTGAAGGGGCTGACTTACACACACACTACACCTATACACTACACTTTCACACACCTCCTAAAACCACACCCATACCCAACTTGATCTCCCGACTCATAAAGGTGATTCACATGGATGGTCTTTAACCCCTAAGCCCTCAGGCAAGAGGGTTAGGAACAACATAGTGGGTGCCTCAAATGAGTCCCTTCATGGCTCATGTGGGCTTGATATGGCTTCATGGCTCAACCAAAATGATTTCATTCCACTTACATTCACCCAAGCTTCAATTTTCCAAATTTTCAATTTTCGACCCCCGGGACCCTACACCCGCTTAAACCTACCCAAAACCCTTGAAATTACCCAAATTTTTCAAAATTCTCCAAAATCACCCAAATTCCTCAAAACCAATCCCAAACATTCCCACATCACTCAAATTGATCATTCATAGCCAAAAATACCTCCCAATACCCTCCAAATACCCAAAATGCCCCTCTTAGCCAAAAAATCCAAAAATTCAGAAAATTCCCAGAAAATTCTAGAAAATCCCAAATATTCCCAATTTCATTTTGTTCAACTACACCATGGGCCAATTTTGTCAATTTACCCCACTTTTGTCAAAACCCCCAATTTGACTCATTTTTAACCCAAAGTGAACCCAATGTCAAACCAAACCTACCCAATTGACCCAAATTCTGGTCCAATTCAATTCTAGACTTCAATTCAACATCCCCAACACCAATCTAGACCAAATCCAAGCCCAATTTGATTGGCATTGGGATCCAATTTCACTTTTGGCCTTAAAGCCCAATTTGGACCCATGACCCAAACCTAACCCAAACTAACCCAATTCAACTCCAATTAACTCCAAATCTTTTCTAAACCTTCCCTAACATCCCCACAAACAAAAAACTAACATGATTTGCCCAAAATTTAGACCCAAACCCCACTCAAATTCAACCCAAAGCTAAAAGGCCCAATTTTGACCTAAACCTAAACCTAGCCCAAATAGGCCCAAACCCCAAAGTCAAAACCCAACCAAAGCCAAAACCTCTTTGAAACACTCCCATAAATATTTCCCAACATTTATTTTAGATCAATTTCAACCCTAGCCCAACATTGGCCCAAGTTAGCCCAATTTGACCTATATTGACCCATTCACCAAGGAAGCCCAAATTCAACCCAATTCAAACCCAAATCACTCACAACTTGCTTCAAATCACTCATGACACATCCATAAATGAAACCCAACATTTATTTGGCATGGCCCTTTGCAAAAATCTCCACCCAAAAGCCCATTTTGAAACTTAAAAGCCCACTTACATGAAACCTCCTAAAGCCCATCTCCACCAAAATCCAAAGGGCCAAAATCAATCCAAAACCCATATGACAATTGCTCTACACCATATTTTCAATTAAATCAATCCCTAAGTTTCAAAAACTCATCATGAAGCCATTCCAAATTAAGCCCCATACAAATTCCCATCAAAATGCCAAAATTTTCTTAAACCCATTTCCATGAAATTGACTTGACTTTCCCCAAGCCAAAGATGAGCCATGAAGCCATGCATGAGCCACATGGAAGCCATGAGAGCCTCTTTACATGTCACCATGCCATTTTGGGCAAAAGGAGGAGACTCTTTCCTTAATTCCTAAAGGTGATTAACCTCACCCATGATACCCCTTAACCAAGATTTAATCCAAATATTCTTGGATAAGGACATCACCACCTTTCGACCAGCTAGCCTAATCGATTTTCTCAGCCAAGGCCAGCCATGGGGAGGTGAACCCAGCCCAAACAAATGGGTTGACCAAACCTAGCCAAGTATAGCCTTCCCCCATTCCATTTCAATTTAACTCCTTTACACATGTCCATGGCCAATTGATCGCTCTAAGCCCCGACCACGACCTCCCCGACCTCGAGGGTGACTCGACCCCGGCCGGCCGACCACCACGACCACCGGAAACCACCGGGCCGAGAGCTCACATGTGAGCCCAAACTTGGAATTCTCACCTTCTGAGCTGCCCCATGCCCAATGGCCACCATGGCTGTTCTTCTCTTGCCAAGAGCAGCTGATCCCAAGCCCTAACTCCCCCTGAGAAGCCCTCCACCCTCTCCTATTTAAACACCACCCCTTCTCGGCTATGGGAGGTGCTGAACCAAACCTTAAGGAAACTCTGCCAAAATCATTCCAGATCACTCTCCACACATAGAGCACTTGATCCCCACTGGATTCCAGCCCCAATTCCCTCCAGCTGAGCTCAATTTTGAGCTCAAACTTCAGTACAAAAACCAGGACACTTCTCCACAGTGGGTCAATCCCCAAATTGACTGGTCCTACACCTTCACCAGACCAAGAGGAGAAGTTTCCCACTGAAAGCCCCATCTCCAGGCCACCCAATTGTCCCAGCCTCCAAGCTTTGTGATCGGTTGTGGTCACTTTCATAGCTAGACAATTCACCAGACCAAGGGACTTCATATGGAGCTTGCTTGGGCCCAATCGAAGGTGACACAACTCTCAGATCGAAGCTTCACTTCTCTGAGCAAAGGTATGAACTCACTCTTCTTCCCGAGCTTACAGAGATTCTCCATTTAATTTGAGTCAATTTAAATACATGTTTACCGTATGGATGTGTTCGTCTCCTCAAGACGAATCCATAGAGCATAAGAACACGAAAATCCGTTGAGAATCGAGCGAGAAATTAGGGTTAGAAGGTCGACGGTCACGGTGCACACCCGGCCGTAGACGATGACCACGAGCCGTCGGATCGAGCGTGTATCGAATGGACGGTCCGGATCGAGTCGGACAGCGCGTTGGTACATGACCCGCGGGGCCCTGGATCGCTGAGTCAGATGGCGGTGCCGAATCAGGAGACGCCGCGTGGAGCTTCGGAGATGCCTAGGTTGACGCGGCGCCGCGTGGATAAGTAGAAAATTAGGGGAATTTAAAAATTCATAACTTTCAAAATACTTTTCAAAAATTTACCAAATTGGTTTTGGAGTCTCTCTGATATTAGGGGAATTTAAGAAAATTAAAATTTCAATTTTCTAAAAAAGTTGAATTTTTGTATTATTTTAATATTTTAATAATTAAAAAATAATAAAAATCACAAAAATAATAAAATTCACCAAAATGTCACATTTTGAATTTTAATCACTTAGGAACAAACCCCATATTTTTTCTTAGGTCTCTATGATGAGTTATTAAATTTTAAAGCTCTAGGGTAATTTTAAAATAAAAAAAAATGTATTTTCTAGCATTTCCATTAAAATAATTCTAATAATTCAAAGAAAAATCAGAAAATTACAAAAATTGATTCTCTGATTTCCTTGATATCAGAGAAACTTTTGAAAAATATAAAATTTATTTTTCAACCTTTATTTTATTTTTAAATTAATTAATACTCCAAAACTCAAAATAATTATAATAAAAATAATATAATTCAAAAAATCACCAAAATTGGTCCAAGTGGTCCTCTGGTCATTAGGAATGTCCCATAATTTTCTTAGGGACAGAAACTTTTCCTTGGTCATATTATTAAATTTTCCTTGAAAATCCTTATTTTCCACCAAAAATAATTACATAAATAAATTAAATACAGAAAAATCACATTTTCTCCTCTAATGTCTTTATTGACATATGAGTGAAGTCACATAAAAATTTCAAACTCATTTGAGCTCAATTTAGTGAGTTATGAAATTATTAAGTTTGAAGGGCAAAATGGTAATTAAAATTTTAACCCTTAATTAAAACTTTAGGCTTAATAAAATGAAAGAGTAAAATATTTGATCTTAATCTGATTTGGATGATTGAAATTTAAATAATTAAAGGGTAGGAACCTATTAAACAATTCAAAAATAATTGAAATGAACTTTAATTAAAATAATTAATTAAATTTGGAAGACTAATAAATTTGGAATTATTAAAATAGGGATGTCATTAGGAAGAGATTTATTCTTTAATTTAAGGATCCCTAAATTAATCATCTCAATAATATTTAATTCCTAATTAAAATGATAATTCAAACTTAAGACTTAAAATGCTAAAAGACTTAATCATTAAATTAAATTAAAATTAAATTATTTAAATCAAACCCTTTTAAAATAAAATATTAAATTAAAATTAAAAAACTAAATTAAATTAAATTAAATTAAATTAAATTAAATTAAATTAAAACACATTAAATTAAATTAAAATTAAATCAAATTAAATTAAATTAAATTAAATCATATTATATTAAATTAACTTAAATTAAATTAAATTAAACCACATTAAATTAAATTACATCAAATTAAATTAAATTAAATATAACATCACCTAAGACATAAAGAATTCAAAAATAAATTTAAAACAACTTGAACACTATTCCAAACTTAAGCCCATTAATTGAAATTAAGTTAAATCATAAATCATTTGAACATCCATTTGCCCTCGAAAGCTTTTGTTGTCATAACTCCTAAACGGAGCATTAAGTGAAGTGTTACTTCACTTATAGGATATTCAAATGTCCTAGTTCACTGAGCAAGATAACAAACTTAAACTCCCGGACGATTAATTCATTTGTATAATTAAATTCTCTTGGACTTAAAATAATCCTAGAAATGTTGAAAAGATGTTTAAGACTCGTCTTAAGCACTTCCTCGATATGATAGGAAATTTATAAGAACAATTGAACTTAATTGTTCTTTGATGAAGAAAATCGTCCTCAAACCAAAATACAAGAACCTAGACGTCATAGGAGATGACTAGCTATAGGATTAGGAACTTGGTAGAAAACCATAACCCCTCCCTTAGCTTTACCTAGGAATCTGCTTTAAATGCTTAATTATTCTAATTGTGTTTTAAGTGCAGCTTGGGATGACGGGAAGACCCTCCAGAACGTTTTTATTTTATTGCAATTTACCTTATTGCAATTTATTTAATCGCATCGCACTTACTTTTCTTGCATGATAAACAACTCGTTGCATGAAAACCCACACCTTTAGGATAGTCCCTAAAACTGAAACCAAAACTAAATTAAAAGTCATTACAAGATAAAATTCACCGCCACAACATTTCAAAATATAAAACAACTCAAAATTTAATCACAAACGAACAACAAAACTACAACTACAACTAAATTAAAACGTCTTGTTGGATGATCGGGAATACCTCGGATGCTGTAACCTATGTGTTGCTAACGGGATTTCCCACGGTCTAAATGAAAGTGTGGAACTCATTTAGTTGAGTTTAGCAAATTCATCTGGACTAAGTGAATCCGATAAAAATAACGATGCGGAAGGATGGAACCGCGGGATCTTAACCGGTGTTGTTATAATCAACTTTAAGATTTGTTTTAACTAAAACACTAAAAACACTTGGATTTTAAGACTTCTCTAAACCAGAACACTTCTCTTATCTCCTGATTTATGACTTCTAAAACTAAACCTCTCCAACAAGGAGCTCGGAGCATGGTGGGCACACGGCCATCGTCATCAGCAAAACCTGAGTCTACTTCAGTAAAACTTTCCTTAGAAATAAACAACAAAGCCATAGGATTTCAAGGTAGTTTGCCTAGTGCAACATAAATCCTCAACTTTTCGTTAGGCATTTGCATAATCATGTTATGCAAATTAAGCCCTAACTGGTTTTAGGATTCCGAGGTAGTTGTTTGGTACGACATAAACCCTCACATCTTCGAGGCTATTTGTATGATTTTATCATACGAATATAAGTCCTAACTAATTAAAATTGGCAAGATCAAAACATTAAATAAACATTAGGACTTTCCTAAATTCAAGCCAAACAATAGAATAGTCGGGAAATTACCGAAGTTCGCTTTGAATCTGTGATTTCTCCTACCTTTCTTCCTTTGAATTCCCAAAAAAAAATGTTCCAAATTTGATCCATTCCCTATTGAAATTCCAATATTCAATCCCTTGAAAACTTAAACTTTGAAATTCTCGAGAGCAGAACTACCGATTATTATCGAGAGTTTTCTTAGGTGATTCCTATCACTTAAGATGTAATTAACTATAGAGGCTTGCCCTTATAGGGAATTTTAAGAACCCAGGTAATATAAACCCTGTTTAATGTCTTCATATTAAGCAGGGGAATTTGTCGGCTTATAAAACTGGTTCGCAAACCAAACGGACGTCACAAACTTTTCTAGTTTATTTAATCGAGCATCATTATCAAGCAGTGTGTCCATTCTTCGGGATAGATACACGGTTTGTGGTGTGGTGCTCGTTTATATAAACTATTTGAGATGTGAGATCAGTTTGACTTCATATCTTAAAATTTTTTAAAATTATTTTCAAAATCAAAATACTACTTTTCAAATTATATATATATGTAAATAAAATTTAAAATTCACCGACAGTTTCTGTAGGCGATCCCCTTTTCAAAATAAAACACATAACCCTAAAAATATGCCGACATGCTCGCCCATAAAATTTTTCTCCAATAACACACGGGATAGTGAAACTACCAGGATCTTTAAGTATTTCAGGAAGTTTTCTTTGAATTATAGCACTACACTCTTCACTGAGTTCAACAATCACATGATCTAGTAACTTCCTCTTTTGGTTGAATATATCCTTCATAAATTTAACATAATCAGACATTTGTTCTAAAGCTTCAACAAAAGAAATATTTATTGACAATTTTTTTAAAATTTCTAAAAATTTAGCAAATCTTTTTTCCTTTATCTTGTTACTTTAATCTTTGAGGAAATGGTGGAGGTGGTTTTTCAAAAGCATTTTTCATAGGTTTCAGAGGAAAATCAGGTTATAAACTTTCATTTTCTCCTTCAATTTCTTCTTTTTCCTTTTCAACTACAGTTTCTTTTTGAACTCTTGTTTCCAACTCTTTTCCACTTATTAATTGAATAGCTTTGATTTGTTCTTTTCCTTGATCTTTAGGATTTACTTCAACATTACTAGGTAAAGTTTCAAAAGGTCTATTGCTTAATGCAGAAGCAATTTGCCCAAATTGGTTTTCTATGTTTTTATAGCATTTCCTTGATTTTGTAATTGATTACCCATATTCAAAACTAATTCTTCCACATACAACTTCTTCTTCTTGAATTGTGAATTATTATAAAAACCTGGTGGATTAGAAGGTCTATAATTGGAATTACCTTGATTATTTATATTTCCTATTGGGTTTACAAGATTGTTCCCCCACTGGGGATTAACATTATTATTTTGATTATTCCATTTAAAACTTGGATGATTCTTCCAACCTGGATTATAATAGTTTGAATAAGGATTATTTTTTCTATTATTTATTACATTTATAGTTTCATATGAAGATTGAGCATCTAAAATTTGTCCTAATAGATTTTCTTCTAACACTGGAGGTGTTTGAGAACGAGTCATTCCGTATTGATCTATTTTATTTGAAAGAGCAGCAATTTGAGAAACTATCATAGTTAAAGCATCAGAGTCTTGAATATTGGCTACTCTCTTAGGATTTACCCTTTCAGCAGGCCATTGAAAATTATTAATAGCCATTTCTTCCATTAACGCATATGCTTCTTCAAAAGGTTTAGACATTAGTGATCCACCACTAGCAGTGTCAATTATAGATCTAAGAGATCCTTGTTGACCTCATTTTTGATGAGGTCTTCTCTTCTTCTCTTTAGTACTTAGGATCTAGCCTTAGGCTTTTCCTTTGACTATCCTAGAGGATTAGAATTGGGACCCATCACTTAGAAATTCAAACCACTTCTTAACTCCCTACAAACTCCACAAACTTGATTGTAGACCCCTAATCACCTAGAGGGTTGAGATCAAATGTGGAAGTTTAAAGGATGAGTTCCTATAGGACTCTTTGGCCTTAGGACTGCCCTGGGTGGCCTGGTCTGGTGAAGGGGCTGACTTACACATACATTACACCTATACACTACACCTTCACACACCTCCTAAAACCACACCCATACCCAACTTGACCTCCTGACTCATGAAGGTGGTTCACATGGATGGTCCTTAACCCCTAAGCCCTTGGCTAAGAGGGTTAGGAACAACATAAGTGGATGCCTCAAATGAGTCCCTTTTATGGCTCATGTGGGCTTGATATGGCTTCATGACTCAACCAAAATGATTTCATTCCACTTACATTCACCCAAGCTTCAATTTTCCAAATTTTCGATTTTTTGACCCCCGGGACCCTACACCCACCTAGCCTACCCAAAACCCTTAAAATTACCCAAATTTTTCAAAATCTCCAAATCACATAAAAATCCTCAAGACCAATCCCAAACATTCCCACATCACTCAAATTGATCATTCATAGCCAAAAATACCAAAAATTCCAAAAATACCTCCCAATACCCTCCAAATACCCAAAATGCCCCTCTTAGCCAAAAAATCCAAAAATTCATAAAATTCCCAGAAAATTCCAAAAAATCCCAAATATTCCCAATTTCATTTTGTTCAACTACATCATGGGCCAATTTTGTCAATTTACCTCACTTTTATCAAAAACCCCCAATTTGACCCATTTTAACCCAAAGTGAACCCAATGTCAAACCAAACCTATCCAATTGACCCAAATTCTGGTCCAATTCAGTTCTAAACTTCAATTCAACATCCCCAACACCAATCTAGACCAAATCCAAGCCCAATTTGATTGACATTTGAATCCAATTTCACTTTGGGCCTTAAAGCCCAATTTGAACCCATGACCTAAACTTAGCCCAAACTCACCCAATTCAACTCCAATTAACCCCAAATCTTTTCTAAACCTTCCTTAACATTCCCATAAACAAAACACTAACATGATTTGCCCAAATTTTAGACCCAAACCCCACTCAAATTCAACCCAAAGCTAAAAGGCCCAATTTTGACCTAAACCTAAACCTAGCCCAAATAGACCCAAACCTCAAAATCAAAACCCAACCAAAGCCAAAACCTCTTTGAAACACTCCCATAAACATTTCCCAACATTTATTTTACATCAATTTCAACCCTAGCCCAACATTGGCCCAAGTTAGCCCAATTTGACCTACATTGGCCCACTTATTAAATAAACCCAAATTCAACCCAATGTCAACCCAAACCACCTTAAATCTATTTCAAATTACTCATGAAACATCCCTAAACCAAAACCAACAATTATTTGGTCCAAAATTTTACAAAGATTCTCATCCATGAACACATTCTTAAACTTAAAAGCCCACTTCCCTTAAACCTTCCTAAAAGCCCATTTCCTTCAAAATTCAAAAGCCCAAATCATCCTAAAGCCCACATGACACTTCCCCTCATCATCCATTTGATCAAAATCACCCCTAAGTTTCAAAATCATCAATTAAACCATTCCAAATCAAGCCACATGTCAAATTACCCCCTAAATGCCAAATATTTCTAAAACCCTTTTTCATGAAACAAGTCAACCTTTTTTCAAGCCAAATGCAAGCCACATGCAAGCCATAGACAAGCCACATGAAGCCATGGGGGTTTGACTTGTCACCAAGCCATTAATGGCAAGTGGAGGGAGTCCTTTCCTAAGCCTTCTTAAGCCATTTTAACCTCTTTAATGCAACACTATAACCCAAAATTAACTTAAACTATTTGGATAGAGACCACACCATCCTCTCTTGGCTGACCCAACTGATCCTCTCAGCCCAAAATCAGACCATGGGGAGGTGCACCCAACCCAAACCAATGGGTTGACCAAATTGAAGCCAAAATGGCCTCTTCCCCATTCCATTCCAAGCCACCCCCTTTACACATGGCAAGGCCCGATTGATCGCACAAGCCTCCAGCCCCGACCCACTCGAGCTTGAGGGTGACTCGACCACCGGCTGGCCGGCCACCACGCCCGCCGGAAACCACCGAGCCGAGAGCTCACATGTGAGCCCAAACTTGGAATTCTCACCTGCCGAGCCGCCTCACTCCAAATGGCCACCATGGCTGTTCTTCACATGCCAAGAGCAGCTCGATCCCGACCCTCAACTCCCCCGGGAGAGCCTCCGACCATGCCTATTTAAACCCCTCACCCTCTCGGCCAAAGGAGGTGCTGAACCTAACCTTAAGGAAACTCTGCCAAAATCACTCCAGATCACTCTCCACACATATAGCACTTGATCCCCACTGAATTCCAGCCCCAATTCCCTCCAGCTGAGCTCAATTTTAAGCTCAAACTTTAGCCCAAAAACCAGGACACTTCTTCACAGTGAGCCAATCCCCAAATTGATTGGTCCTACACCTTCACTGGACCAAGAGGAGAAGTTTCCCACTGAAAGCCCCATCTCCAGAGCCACCCAGTTGCTCCAGCCTCCAAGCTTTGTGATCGAGCTGTGGTCACTTTCATAGCTAGACAATTCACCGGGCCAAGGGACTTCATCCGGAGCTTACCCGGACCCAATCGAAGGTGACACAACTCTCGGATCGAAGCTTCACTTCTCCGAGCAAAGGTATGAACTCATTCTTCCTCCCGAGCTTACGAGAGATTCTCCATTTAATTTGAATCAATTTCAATGCATGTTTACCGCATGGATGTGTTCGTCTCTTCAAGACGAATCCATGGAGCATAAGAACACGAAAATCCGTTGAGAATCGAGTGAGAAATTAGGGTTAGAAGGTTGACGGTCACGGGTGCACACCCGGCCGTAGACGATGACCGAGAGCCGTTGGATCGCGCGTGTATCGAGCGGACGGTTCGGATTGCGCCGGACCGGGGAATGATACGTGAACCGCGGGTCCCGGGACGGCTGACTCAGATGGCGGCGCCCAATCACAGCGCGACACGTACCCCTTCGGAGCTGCCGAGGTTGACACGGCGTCGCGTGGATAAGTAGGAAATTAGGGATTTTTCTGATTTATTTAAATACCAGAACTTTAAAAATCCATATCTTTGTGTAGAAAAATCACAAAAATAAAATAAAAATACCCTCTTGCTCAGTGAACAGAGGAGAATATTGTGGAAAAGAAATTAATTAATTTTGTCCAGTATTTTATTTTTAATTAATTATTTACTCCTTGCATTGTTTTAATTCTCCATACATTCATACAATTCACCATGGCATGAGACCATAGGGCTTTTGAAGCCTCTGAACTTGGGAACATTCCCTGAATTTTCCAAGGTCGAAGGCCACCTCTGTGAAAAGTTATTGATTTTTCAAATGCATGTTGCCGTTTTGAGTATTTTAATTCCAAAAAGTTAGCATGTTGTGAAATAAATTCTAGGAAAATTTGGTGATGTTCCTTATGACCAGAGAACCCTAGGAAAAATAGGACTTGAGTTAATTCACTCGGATTAACCCTAATTGGCCTAAATACCCAAAATTGGACTTTAATTAATTAGAGTTAACCATAGATCAAATTGACTTGAAATCAATTCTCCACTGACCTTTAGGATCAGAGGAATCCACCATAAAAATTTCAAGTCAATTGGACTTGGTTAGCCCTACTAAATGGGTTAATTAAGCCATTTAGTCATTTTAAACTTTAAAAATTCATAACTTTCAAAATACCTTTCAAAAATTCACCAAATTGGTTTTGGAGCCTCTCTGATATCAGGGAAATTTAAAAAAATTAAAATTTCAATTTTCTAAAAAAGTTGATTTTTCATCATTATTTTAATATTTTAATAATTAAAAATAATAAAAATCACAAAAATAATAAAATTCACCAAAATGTCATATTTTGAAATATAATCACTTAGGAACAAATCCCATATTTTTCTTAGGTCTATCTAATGAGATATTAAATTTTAAAGCCCTAGGGTAATTTTAAAATTAAAAAAATGTATTTTCTAGCATTCTCACTAAAATAATTATAATAAATTAAAGAAAAATCAGAAAATTGTAAAATTTGGTTCTCTAGAATCCTTGATATCAGAGAGAATTTTAAAAATTATAAAATTCATTTTTCAACTTATATTCTATTTTTTAATTAATTAATACTCCAGAGCTTAAAATAATTCTAATAAATAAAATATAATTCAAAAAATCACAAAAATTGGTCCAAGTGGTCCTCTGGTCATTAGGAATGTCCCATAATTTTCTTAATGACAGAAACTTTCCCTTGGGCATATTATTAAATTTTCCTTGGAAATCCTTATTTTCCACCAAAAATAATTATATAAATAGATTAAATACAGAAAAATCACATTTTCTTCTCTAATGTCTTTATTGACATATGAGTGAAGTCACATAAAAATTTCAAGTTCATTTGAGCTCAATTTAGTGAGTTATGAAATTATTAGGCTTGAAGGGCAAAATGGTAATTAAAATCTTAACCCTTTAATTAAGACTTTAGGCTTAATGAAATTAATAGGTAAAATATTTGATTTTAATTTGATTTGGATGATTGAAATTTAGATAATTAAGGGGTAGAAACCTACTAAACAATTTAAAATAATTGAAATAAACCTTAATTAAATAATTAGTTAAATTTGGAAGAATAATAAAATTGGAATTATTAAAATAGGGATATTATTAGGAAGAGATTTATTCTTTAATTTAAGAATCCCTAAATTAATCATCCCAATAATATTTAATTCCTAATTAAAATGATAATCCAAGTTTAAGATTTAAAATGCTAAAAGGCTTAATCATTAAATTAAATTAAAGTTAAATTATTTAAAACAAATCCCTTTAAAATTAAAAATTAAATTAAATTAAATTAAATTAAATTATATTATATTATATTAAATTAAATAAAATAAAATTAAATAAAATTAAATTAAATTATATTAAATTAAATTAAATTAAATTAAATTAAATTAAATTAAATTAAATTAAATTAAATTAAATTAAATTAAATTAAATTAAATTAAATTAAAACTAAATCAAATTAGATTAAATCAAATTAAATTAAATTAAGCTAAATCATATTACATTAAATTAACTTAAGTTAAATTAAATTAAATTAAACCACATTAAATTAAATTAAATTAAGTTAAATTAAATTAAATTAAATTAAATATAAAGACATAAAGAATTCAAAATAAATCTAAAACAACTTGAACACTATTCCAAACTTAAATCCATTAACTAAAATTAAATCACAACCCACTCAACATCCATTTGCCCTCGAAAGCTCATGATGTCATAACTCTTAAAAGGAGCGTTAAAAGAAGTGTTACTTCACTCATAGGATATTCAAATGTCCTAGTTCACTGAGCAAGATAACAAAACTTAAACTCTCGGACGATTAATTCATTTGTGTAATTAAATTCATTTGGACTTAAAACAATCCTAAAAAATATTGAAAATATGTTTAAGATTCGTCTTAAGCACTTCCTCAATATGATAGGATATTTATAAGAACAATTGAACTTAGTTGTTCTTTGATGAAGAAAATCGTCCTCAAACTAAAATACAAGAATCTAGACGTCATAGGAATGACTAGCTATAGGATTAGGACTTTGGTAGAAAACCATAACCCTTCCCTTAGCTTTACCTAGGAAATTGTTATAAATGCTTAAATGCTCTAAATCGTATTTTAAGTGCAGCTTGGGATGACGGGAAGGCCCTCCAGGTACGCTTTTATTTTATTGCAATTTATCTTGCTGCAATTCATTTACTCGTGTTGCACTTTACCTTTCTTGCATGATAAATAACAGTTGCATGAAAACCTACACCTTTAGGACAGAAACCAAAACTGAAACCCATAACTAAATTAAAAGACACTACAAGATAAAATTCACCGCCACAACATTCAAAATATAAAACAACTCAAAATTTAATCACAAACAGAACAACAAAACTACAACTACAACTAAATTAAAACGTCTCATTGAATGATCGGGAATACCTCGGATGATGTAACCCACGTGTTGCTAACGGGATTTCCCACGGTCTAAATGAAAGTGCGGAACTCATTTAGTTGAGTTTAGCAAATTCATCCGGACTAAGTGAATTCGATGAAAATAACGGTGTCGGGATGACGGAACCGTGGGATCTTAATCGGTTCCGTTTAATCAACTTTAAGACCTCGTTTTAATTAAAACATTAAAGACACATGGAAATGAAGACTTTCTCTAAAACCAAACACTTCTCTCATCTCCCGATTTATGACTTCTAAAACTAAACCTCTGCAACAACAAGGAGCTCGGAGCATGGTGGGCAGCACGGCCATCGTCGTCAGCAAAACTGAAATCTACATCAGCAAAACTTTCCTTAGGACTAAACAACCAAGCCGTAGGACTTCGAGGTAGTTTGCCTAGTGCAACATAAATCCTCAACTCTTCGTTAGGCATTTGTATGATCATGTCATGTAAATTAAGCCCTAACCGGTCTTAGGACTCCGAGGTAGTCGTCCGATACGACATAAACCCTCACATCTTCGAGGCTATTTGTATGATTTTATCATACAAATATAAGTCCTAACTAATTAAAATTGGCAAGATCAAAATACTAAATAAACATTAGGACCTTCCTAAATTCAAGCCAAACAATAGGATAGTCGGGAAATTACCAAAGTTTGCTTTGAATCTGTGATTTCTCCTACCTTTCCTCCTTTGAATTCCCAAGATAAAATGTTCCAAACTTGATCCATTCCCTATTGAAATTCCAAAATTCAATCCCTTGAAAACTTAAACCTTGAAATTCTTGAGAGCAGAACTACTGATTATTATCGAGAGTTTTCTTAGGTGACTTCTGTCACTTAAGATGTAATTAACTATGGGGCTTGCCCTTATAGGGAACTTTAAGAACCCGTGTAATATAAACCCCGTTTAATGTTTTCATATTAAACAGGGGAACTTGTCGGCTTATAAAATTGGTTCGCGTACCAAACGGATGTCACAAATCTTCTAGTTTATTTAATCGAGCCCCATCATCAAACAATGTGTCTATTCTTCGGGATAGGTACATGGTTTGTGATGTGGTGCTCGTTTATATAAACTATTCGGGATGTGAGATCAGCTTGATTTCATATCTTAAAATTTTCAAATTTAAAATTATTTTCAAAATCAAATATTACTTTTCAAATTATTTATTTAAATTAAACCTAAAATAAGCCGCACAATTTCTGTAGGCGACCTCTTTTCAAAACAAAACACATAACCTAAAAAATATCGCCGACAATCCTACTAATCCATTATAAAATGTTTGAATAATTAACCAATCTGGTAAAACATGATGTGGACATTTCTTAAGAAGTTCTTTAAATCTTTCTCAAGATTCATATATCGATTCTCCCTCATACTGACTGAAAGATGTGATATCATTTCTAAGCTTAGCAGTCTTAGATGGTGGAAAATATTTCGATAAGAATTTTTGTAAAAGTTCTCCCCAAGTTCTAATAGATCTAGGTGCTAACAAATTTAACCAAGCCTTAGCCTTATTCCTTAGCGAAAAAGGAAAGAGTCTAAGTCTGATAGCATCATCAGACACTCTGTCGTACATAAAAGTAGCACAAAGTTCTAAGAAACTTGTAAGATGTAAATTAGGATCTTCATTTAAAGTTCCCCCAAATTGATTGTTTTGTATCATTTGGATAACTGCAGGTTTAAGCTCAAATGAATTAGTGGCTACATCAAGATTTTGGATAGTTAAGTGAATTTCATCTAATGTAGGGTTAGCGTAATCTCTTAATGGTCAAGATTGATGTTCATTTTCTATTCTTTGGTTGTTTACGTTGTTTTCCATTGTTTCAAAATTTATAGGTTCTTTTCTTAGTTTTATAATTCTCCTAACAATGCGTTCTAATTCCGAATCATAGGGTATAAGATTTTCAGAACCAAATTTGCGCATATAATCGAAATCTGTACATAGCAAAACAATTAACTAAATAAGTTACAATTCTATAAAGGTTTTCTAACAGTCCTAAATTGTTCGTTACTCTAATTATGTTTTATTCTTAAAACAAATAAAATATTCCCTGGCAACGGTGCCAAAAACTTGATCCGCGATTTTAATTATACTTAAAAATGTAAGAATTCGGCACCAGTACTAGAAGATATAAATCCTTTGCAACAGCGTTAAAAACTTGATTTGGAGCATAATTTTAATTTTAGTAATAATTAAATATTATAATCTTTTAATCGCAGAGTTACATTTAAACATAATTATATGTATCGCTCAAGTAATACAGGGCTCTAGTGGGGTCCTGGTTATGGATCCCACAGGGAATATATTAAAGCTTACGGACTAAGATTAGATAAACCAATTCAGAATCACGACTAAATCAAAATTGTCTATCTGTCACTAATACACAATCAATAATAATATGAAATTTTTATCTAAACTAGTTCTACTAATAAATTCTAATACTACTAAAGTTAAGTTCAAATATATAATTGCAAGAATATTTCTCCTTTGTTAAGATATTTAAGTAAAACGATAATTAGAATTAGTTTTTATATGTGTTGTGCCAAATAGGAGCATACCTATTCTTTACCCTTTGGTCCAGGCATAAAGAACATTGACTAATCCTATACTTGGTTACTGAATCTACGTCTAAGCTGGGAGGATACCGGCTCTCACTTCGGATCTCCCACGTTCCCCTCGCCTGAGGGCTAACAATCTACACCTCAGCACCCAAACGATATGACTGAATTGAGAAGTTTAGCCTGTCACTCTAAAATCTCCAATTCTACGCCCGATTTAATATTATTTCTCTATTTATTTTCACTTCTCCTTTCAAGGATTTACCCGTCTACCTTTCAAAGAGAAATGTGACACATACTAGTTAAGAACCCTTAGCCCACGGTCAGATCTTAAGAATTCTTCACAGATTTTAACAATACAAATGGCCAATTCGTACAGTAAAGTATGTTTAGGTATAGTATCATCACAACTTCTTTATAATAGATTTGATACACTAATTCATACAATCGTTTAACAAAAACATCAAAATAAGGAGAAAGACAGAACAAATACTCAGAATTCATAAAGAGGATGCAATAAAACTTGGATTTTATAAAATAAAGTAAAGTTCTACAAACTAAAGTAAATAAACACAACTTATCTTAAATTCCTCCCCGAGCAAACTCCTTGAAGTTCCTCTGAATCTCTTCATTTCATTACAGTACGCAGAATACTCCTTTTAAACCACAATGCAAAAGAGATCTCTCACTTCCCTTTCACTCTTACAATCCCTCGAAGAATTCCTCACAAAATCTATATTTGAACTCACAACTCACTAAATAACAACACTAAAATAACTATCTACTCACTAATAGACTTTTTTGGACACTTTGGACTCTATAGTAAACACGTACGAGACCGCTTTTTCAGCCTAAATTGGTTCTTTTTAAAGTTGTAGAAGTGTCTCTAAGGGTTTTGCAGGCACCCCTTCAAAAACCATCCACATTCGACATATTTCTAGAAAGAACCGTCGATCCCGCCATTGGCGGCCTCGAGCTCGCCGTTGGTGGCCTTCTAGAAACAGTACTTTAAAGAAGCCCAGCCATCGGCGGCCTCGATGCCCATGCCCACTGTCGGCGGCCTTCCATGGAATTAATTTTGAACTCTCGGGAAAATCAAGCCATTGGCGCCATCAACCTCGCCGTCGGCGCCCTAGGTCAAATTTTCATAATTTGGTCCTTTTTGCTCTAAATTTGCTCCTTTTTGCATATTTTTCGCTCATTTGTCCTTAAATCTTCATACCTGCAGAAAAACACGAAAAATACCCTTCTTTAAAGTGTAATATCATCAAAATCAGTATAAAATAGGCATGAAAACCTTAACCTTTTTTCCTTTGGTCAGTCATTGCCTCCACTGCGTACCCATCATTTAGACCTCTACCTCCACGGTATCCCCACATTTTCTGATCACTACATCCGCTACACAACCATTGTTTGAGCCTTTGCCTCCATGGAAAGCCCACCCTTTTAGGTCACTACCTTCACGACACACTCATATTTTGGGCCTCGGCCTCCGTGGCACGTCCACACTTTCTGTTCACTTTTTCCATGGCATACCCATCTGTCTGGTCGCTGCCTCCACAGCCTGCCTATCCTTTAAGTCGCTACTTCTATGAAACACCCATCTTTCACATCGCTGCCTCCATGACATGCCAAAAATTTTGAGTCTCTGCCTCCATAGCACACCTCTCCTTTGGGTCTCTGCCTCCATGACACACCCACCCTTTTGGGACAATGCCTCTATGGCACACACATTTTTTGGCCCACTACCTCCATGGCGTGCACACACTTTCAAGTCATTGCTTCCACGACACACTCACCTTTGGACCTCTGTGATACACCTAAAATATATAGTATTTTCATGCACATTTTTATACCTATTTTTAATGATATTGCACTTTAATGGAAGTTATTTTCATGTTTTATTGCAGGTATGTGTCGGCATATTTTATTTTTTTATTTTAGGTTTTTAATGTAAATATATAAATAATTTAGAAAGTAGCATTTGATTTTGAAAATAATTTTAAATTTGAAAAAATTATAAGATGTGAAATTAAACCGATATCATATCCCAAATAGTTTATATAAACGAGCATCATACCACAAACCATGTATATATCCCGAAGAATATACACACTGCTTAATGATGGGGCTCGATTAAATAAACTAGAAGATTTGTGACATCCGTTTGGTCTACGAACCAATTTTATAAGCCGACAAGTTCCCCTGCTTAATATAAAAGAATTAAGCAGGGTTTATATTACTTAGGTTCTTAAAGTTCCCTATAAGGGCAAGCCCCTATAGTTAATTGCATCTTAAATGACGGGAATCATTTAAGAAAACTCTCGATAATGATCAGTGCTTTATGCTTTCAAGAAATTTCAAAGTTTAAGTTTTTCACGATTGGACATTGGAAAGTCAAAAGGGAATGGATCAAATTAGGAACAGTTATTTTTCGGAATCCAAAGGAAGGGAAGTAGTGGATGTCACGAATCTGAAGTGAACTTCGGTGACTTCCCAACTATCCTACTATTTGGCTTTGATTTTGAGAATAATTTATTTGATGTTTCATCCTGCCAGTTTTAGTAAAGTAAGACTTATATTCTTATGACACAATCATACAAATAGCCCCGAAGATGTGAGAGTGTATGTCGTACCAAACGAGTACCTCGGACTCCTAAGACCGGTCAGGACTTAGTCTGCATAATATGATTATGCAGATGCCTAATGAAAAGGTTGAGGATTTATGTTGCACTAGGCAAACTACCTCGAAGTCCTATGGCTTGGTTATTTAATTCTAAGGAATGTTTTGCTGAAGTAGACACAAGTTTTGCTGACGAAGATGGCCGTGCTGCCCACTATGCTCCAAGCTCCTTGTTGTTGCAGAGGTTTAGTTTTAGAAGATGAAAATCAAGAGATGAGAGAAGTGTTATGGTTTAGAAATCTTAAAGTCCAAATGTCTTTTAGTGTTTTAATTAAAACAAATCTTAAAGTTGTTTAAACAGAACCGATTAAGATCCCACCGTTCCGTCATCCCGGCACCATTATTTTCATCGAATTCACTTAGTCCAGATGAATTTTCTAAACTCAACTGAATGAGTTCCACACTTTCATTTAGACCGTGGGAAATCCCATTAGCAACACGTGGGTTACATCATCCGAGGTATTCCCGATCATTCAACGAGACATTTTAATTTAGTTAAAGTTGTGGTTTTGTTGTTCTGTTTGTGATTATATTTTGAGTTGTTTTATACTTTGAAATGTTGTGGCGGTGGATTTTATCTTGTAGTGACTTTTAATTTAGTTTTGGTTTCGATTTTGTGGCTATCCTAAAGGTTTTGGTTTTCATGCAACAATCTTATTTAACATGCAATAAAAGTAAAGCGCAATGCGATAAAGTAAATTGCAATAACATAAAAGCGTACCTGGAGAGTCTTCCCGACATTCCAAGCTACACATTAAAACACATGTTAAGGCATTTAAATATTTCAACAAGTACCTAGGTAAAGACTAGAGGAATGGTTTTGGTTATCTACCACAATCTTAATCCTATAGCTAGTCATTTCCTATGACGTCTAGGTTCTTGATTTTTAGTTAAGGATGATTTTCTTCATCAAAGAACAATTAAATTCAATTGTTCTTCTAAAACATCTCATCATATCGAGGAAGTGCTTAGAACGAATTCTAAACATCTTTTCAATACTTCTGAGATTATTTTGAGTCCAAATGAACTTCATTGTACTGGTGAATTGATCATCCAAGGGTTTAGTTAAGTTTTGTTCCTTTGCTCAGTGAACTAGGATATTTGATTATCTTATGAGTGAGATGACATTTAACTTAACGCTTCATTTACTAGTTATAATAATTTAAAGCTTTCAGGGGCAAGTTAATTTGTTAAAGATTTTTAATGATTTGAAGTTAAAGTTAATGATTTATTTTAATGTGATTTAATTATGAAATTTTAATCAATGATTTTAAGTTTAGAATGGTGTTTGATTCATTTAAGTTAAACCTTTTTATAAATGATATCAAAATCTTATGTTAATTTAATTTTTAGATTAACTAAGGTCAAAAGAGGTGTTCAAATTATTTATTAAATTTTGCTGATTTAATTTGGATTAATTATATTAATTAATTTAATTTTGACATTATGTTTTAAGGTAAGTTATCTTAAAATTATTTAAAATTTGCAAATTTGATTTAATTTTATTTTGAAATGATTCTTAATTAGTTTCAAATATTTTAATTTACTTTTTAATCATTTAACATTGTAGGTTTTAATCGAATTAAGAATTAATTACTTTTAATCATTTAATTATTAATTCCACTTATCCTCTTAAGTTTAAGAGTTAAATATTATTAAGTGATTTTTTTAGGGATTTTTAAATTAAGGAATTAATATCCTCTTAAGTTATATCCCTATTTTAATAATCCAATTTTAATTAATCTTCCAAAATTTGAATTATTTAATTAATTAAGGTTTCATTTTTTTTTATTAAAGTGATTAATGGGTTCCTACCCTTCAATTTCCCAAAGTTTCAATCATCTAAGAGAAGATTAAAATCAGATATTTTACCCCCATGTTGATTAAACCTAAAGTTTTAATTAGGGGGTTAAAATATTTTATTACCTTTATGCCCCTTTAAGCTTATTTATTTTATAACTCATTAAATTAAGCTTAAATGAACTTAAAATTTTTATGCCACTCCACTCATATGTCAATTAAGACATTAGAGGAGAAAATGTGATTTTTCAAAATTTAATTTATTTATATAATTATTTTTAATGGAAAATAAGGATTTTCAAAGAAATTCATCAGCATGACCAAGGTAAAGTTTCTGTCCTTAAGAAAATTATGGGACATTTCTAATGACTAGAGGACCACTTGGACCAATTTTAGTGATTTTTTGAATTATATTTTATTTATTAGAATTATTTTAAGTTTTGGAGTGTTAATTAATTATAAAATAAATTAAAAATTAAAAAATGGATTTTATATTTTTCAAAAATCCCTTTGACCTCAAGAATGTCAAAGAAATAAATTTTATATTTTTATGATTTTTCTTTGATTTATTAGAATTAATTTAGTGGAAAGACTAGAAAATACATTTTTAATTCAAAAAAATTGTTTTTAGGCTTTGAAATTAAATATCTTAACCTAGAGACTTAGAAAAAATATTTGATTAGTTCCTAAGTGATTAGGGGACCAAATATGACATTTTTATGATCTTTATTATTTTTATGATTTTTATTATTTTTTAATTATTAAAAATATCAAAATATGCTCAAAAATGAAAGTTTTTAGAAAAATCCAATTTTATTTTTCTTAGACTCCTCTGATATTAGAGAAGTCCCAAGATCAATTTGGTGAATTTTTGAAATGTATTTTTTAGGTTATGAATTTTTAAAGTTTAATTTTGATTATGTGGCTTAATTGATCCATTTAGTGGGGTTAAACATTTCCAATTGACTTCAAATTTTTATGTGAGGTTCCCCTGATTCTAGAGATCAGTGGAGAATTAATTTCAAGTTATTTTAATTTGTCATTAACTCTAATTAATTAAAGTTCAATTTTGAGTGATTAGGCCAATTAGGATTATTTTTAATGAATTGACTCAAACCATAATTATCCTACGGTCCTCTGGTCCTAAGGAACTTCACCAAATTTTTATGGAATTTTCTGAACAACATGCTAATTTCTGGAATTAAAATCTTAAAAACAGTGACATAAACTTGAAAAATACATAACTTACCACAGGGATGGCCTCTGACCTTGAAAAAATCAGAGAATGTTCCCGAGACCAGAGGCTTCAAAAGCCCTATGGTCTCATGCCATGGTGAAATGTATACATGCATGGAGAATTATAATGCTCAAAATAGTATTAAATTAATTAAAAATAAAATACTCAACAAAATCCTTTTCCACATTATTCTCCTCTGTTCACTGAGCAAGTGAGTATTTTTCTTTTATTTTTATTATTTTTCTATGCAATGATATCAATTTTTGAAGTTTTAGGTATTTAAATAAATAAGAAAAATCGGATTTTCCTACTTAAACCAGTCAGCGTCGCGTCAACCTCGGTGGCTCCGAAGCTCTACGTGTCGCGCTCCCATTCGACGACGCCACCTGAGTCAGCTGCCATGCGGCCCGCGATCCCGCTCCGTCTTCTGGTCCGACTTGATCTCCGCCGTTCAACCGATACACAATCGATCGGACGGCTCCTAGTCATCATCTACGACTGGTGCGTCCCGTGAGTCGTCGACCTTCTAACCCTAATATCTCCCTCGATTCTCAACGGATTTTCGAGTTCTTATGCTCTATGGATTCGTCTTGAGAAGAGGAACACATCCATATGGTAAACAAACATTGAAATTGACTTAAATAAAATGAAGAATCGCTGGAAGCTCGGGTGGAAGAAGAGCGCAATACCTTGGCTCTGAGAAGTAAAGCTTCTATCAGAGAGGCTCGGCACATTCGTTGGAGTCCAAGGAGGTAGGGATGAAGCCTGGAGCTGTGGTAAAATGTCTAGGCTTGACTTCCACCAGGCCCGATCACAAAGCTTGGAGGCTGGAACAACTGGGTGGTCTGGAGAGGGGCTTTCACTAGGGAACTCCTTCTCTACCTCTGGTGAAGGTGTGGGAAGAGTTAATTTGTATTTGGTGAAGTTTCAGAGAGTGTCCTGTTTCTGGCCTGATTTTCAGCTGAGAAATTGAGCTCAGCTGGGGGATTCAGGGCAGGAGAACAGTGGGGTTCTTCTTCTCTAGGCTGGGAGAAGCTCTAGGAGTGATTTGGTGAGGTTTTGTTGAGAAAAATTTCAACACCCTTCAGCACATTTCTCATGGCCGAGAAGAGATGTTTAAATGGCCATGGCCATTGGGCTGAGCTAGGGCTCGATTGGTGGGTGGATTCCACTCGCTTAGGTGGAGGGCGAGTGGAGCTCCAAAGTTCGATTTGGTCGAGGTGGCCAATTGGGTGAGTTTTGGGTTTGTTTCACTTGGTAGTGGCTCTCGGTTTTGACTCACTCCGGTAGCTAGGCCAGCTGGCAAGGACAAGGGAGCTGACCATGGGTCAGGTCAACCAAGGAGTAGGGTTTAATGGTGATAAACCAGGCAAGGGGGGATTTGGGGTGAGGCAAAAGGTGGATTTGTCCATTTAAGGGAAGAGATCCCTTAAAATGGGGAACCCTTGGTCCATGGCTCACTTAGCTTGGGCTAGGTGGATCTAGGGTGGTTCCTAGGGCTCACTTAGTGGAAGTGGATAGGTTGGTTTAGCCACATTTGGTTCAATTTGGTTTGGTTTGGTCATGGGTTCAAATTGGCTCATTTGGGTTTGGGTTGGGCTAACTTGAGTTAGGTCTTGACTTGGGTCCAAATGTCTTGAGCAATTTTGAAGAGGTGATTGCCTGAAGAAGTTTCATGAAGACATGGGGAGGTTTTGAGTTGAATTGGAAGGTCAATTTGGTGGATTTTGGTATTTTGGTTAGTTTGGGGAGGGTTGAATCAGCTTGGGTCCAAGTTGGGTTAAGGTGGGGTTTAGACTCAATAGAAAGTTTCAAATGGTCTAGGGGGATGTATTGAAGAGTTCCCAACATCAATTGGGAAGAAATTTTAGGGTTTGGCTAATCAATTTGGTAGGTTTAGGGCATAGGTTCACTTTAGGCTAAAATGGGGGTATTGGATTTCAAATGGAATTGAACTCAAATGTGAATCAAATTGGGGTTGGATTTGGTTTATATTGATAGTAATGATGTTGAATTAAAGTTTAGAATTGAAATTGGGCAAAATTGAGTTCAAATGGGTTGGTTTAGTGTGACATTGGGTCCATTTAGGTTAAAAATGGGTCAATTTAAGGATTTTGATAAAAGTGGGTTATTTTGGCAAAAATGGGCTATTGTGTAGTTAAACAAAATGAAATTGGGAATATTTGGGATTTTTAGGAATTTTCTGGGAATTTTTGGAATTTTTGGAATTTTGCGCCAAAAGGGTATTTTAGGGTATCAAGAGGTTATTTGGAGGGTATTGGGGTATTTTGGTAATTTTAAAAGGTGGGGGTTGTTTCAAAATGATTTTTAGGATTTTTGGGAATTTTGGGTAATTTTTGGGGAATTTTGGAAAATTTGGGGCAATTAGGTAATTTTAGGTAGGTCTAAAGGACCCAATGTCACAACTAGGCATTTGACAAAAGTTGAATTTTGATTATGATGAAGCTTAAAGTGAGCCATGGACCAAGAAATGTCCACCCTGAACATCTCATGGGTTGTTTCCAACCCTCTTAGCCAAAGAGCTAGGGGTTTGGACTTAGCCACATGAGTGCTCAAATGAACCAGGGGGAGAAATGGGTAAGGATGGTGTGTGTGAGAGTACAACGTGTGTAAGCCAGACCTCACCAGGATCAGACCACCCAGGGTAGTCCTAAGGCTTGAACAACCTTATAGGAGCTTACTATTGGTTCCCCATATGGTGGTCTTAACCTTCTAAGGTGATTTAGAGGTTTGCAACCATCCAAGTGGGGTCCCAAGAGGAGTCAAGAAGTAGTTGAATTGCTAAAGGGTGGGTCCCAATTCTAGTTCTCTAGGATAGTCAAGGAGAAAACCTTATGGCTAGATCCTAAGAAGTACTAAGGAGAGAAAAGACCTCACCAAAAATGAGGTCAACAGTATGATTAAAATGAGTGATTGTAATGAGAGGAACAAAAAAGTATCAAATTTGGAGCAAAAATGAAATGTGTGCAAAATTAGACTCTGGCGCCTAAGCGCCGATGGCTGGCGCATAGGCGCGACAGTTAAAAGTGATGAATTAAATCAAATTCGGCACCATTTCCAAGGAGTGTTTGAAACAACTTTTGGTTTAAACTTCCTTAACTTCTTTTAGGTGGCAAATTCGAATGAAGAGATGCATCTTTTGGTATATAGATTGAATCTAGACATGATTTGAAGAGACACCAAAGCATCTTTTGAAGAAATATTAAAATGAAGACATGAAATAAAATAGAGGAGTCTTAGTTAGTCTTCTCTAGAGTCTATGAGTCATGTTTTTTAGTGTGTAGTGAGTTAAGAGAGTTTTTTAGGGGAAATAGTTGGTGTTGAAGCCTTCTTCTCACCAGTTTCTCTTTCATCCGTTTATCTAGTTTTTATTTGAGTTTTGAGTCCGTTGGAGTCTACAGAGTTGGGTGACCCACTCTGAGGAGTCTTTTATCTAGTTTTTATCTAGCTTTCCCACTCTGAGGAGTCTTTTTAGTGGAAAGCAAAGTTTCAGAGAAACTTCAAGATTCTTGTGGAGAGGATTTTTAGATATGTTTTTATCTTTGTTTTTACATTTGGTTTAAAGTAAGACTTATTGTATTTTCACTATGATTTCTACTTTCAAATCAAATTGTATTTGTGTTTTCTCCATGAATTCTGAGTAGTTTTCTTTATCTTTTCCCTTTCAAATGATGAAGTAATTAAATTATGGAAGGATGTTATGTGAAGTATAAATGTTTAATGTTGGAAGAAGTTTTGATGATTCCACTACCTTTCACTTCATTTACCTCTTGATTTGGCCAATTTAGATGTTAAATTTGTTGTGACAATATGTAAGAACCTATGTGGTATTGTCTCAAACAACAATTGAAGTGAATCACATGAAATTCTATGGATGAGAATTGTAGTCCATATAGTTGAGTGTAAATAAATAGGGAGATATATTTTTTAATGGTTGTAGAATTAGAGAATTTTAGTGTAACAAGCTAAAGCCCCCAATTTGGTTTGATGTTTTTAAGTTTTGTTATGAGAAGTTAGCCTCCAGGTGGAGGAAGAAGAGGGAACTCTAGAGTGAGAGCTAGTATCTTCCATGCCTAACCCATCTTCAAGATTTTAAAACATCAAATTAACATATGTTCTTTATAGAACCAAGGGTAAATAATATAACTGCTCCTATTTGATACAACACATATATATTTTTTCACAATGAAATTCCATAATTAGTACTCATTCTTTGAAAGAGGAAAAGATATTTTATTCTCATTTTCTTTCATATCATTTAATAGTCTTGTTAATTTTTGTTGTTTACTTTACTTTTTCTTAAAAATTAACAAAAAGAATTTAAAATTTTTAATTATAAAACATAACTTGCAAAATCATTTTGAAAAGTAAAAAGTTGTTTTTCTGTTTTCTTTAAATTTTTAGAACATTTCCTTGTGGGTTCGATATCTCGGGACTTAATCTGAAAGTCCTATATTACTTATTAAACGATATGTATATTTGCGTACAATCCCATATTAAAAGTAATTAAAGTTGATCTATTATTTTCTTCGGAATCAACTTTTTGGTGCTGTTGTAAGGAAGGGATATTATCATTGAGAAGAAATATAAACTGTAAAACGTAAGCATAAATATTCGAGGATCAAGTTTTTGACGTCGTTGTCGAGGAAATTAATTAAAATGTTTTTTAAATAAAATTCAAGAAAAACCACATTTTTACCTTTCTCAGCCTATTTCCATGATTGAAGAAAATTCATTAGGCCAAATGGTTGTTTCTCAAACATTAGAAACTTTGAATGCCATAAATAAGCATAATAACCCATATTCGAATTATTATAACCCGGGTTGGTAGAACCATCCAAACTTTAACTGGAACAACAATAATCAGGGGTGGTAGTAATTAAAAATGAGGGAACAATCAAGTAAACTCATTGGGGAACTGAAACAACAAAGGGAATAATAATTATAGACCAACCTATCCTTTAGGTTTTAATAAAATTTTCCAGTTTAAGGAGAAGAAGTTGTCTATACAAGAAGTGGTGTTACAAATGGGAAATCAATTGCAAAGTAAAGGAGCTACAATCAGAAATATTGAGAATCAATTGGGGCAGATTGCCAATTCATTAAGTAATAGATCCTAAAGAACACTTCCTAGTAATACAGAAGTAAATCCATGAGACAAGAATAAAGAGCAATTAAAAGCTATCCAGTTGAGAAGTGGAAGAGAGTTGGAAGGTAGAGTTTAAAAGGAGATTGAAGTAGAGAAAGAAGAGAATGAAGAACCAAAAGAGGATGCTCCGAAAGGTTTTGAAAGTCCTATTTCTCCACCTAAGATTGATTTAAAAGAGCTACCACCTCCGTTTCCTCAAAGACTTCGACAACAAAAGTTGGATAAGCAATTTTCAATGTTCTTGGAAATGTTTAAGATGCTTACAATCAACATTCTATTTGTTGAAGGCTTAGAACAAATGTCAAGCTATGTGAAATTTATGAAGGATATTCACAATAAAAAAATGAAGTTTAATGATAATGAGACTGTTGCACTTAGTGCGGTGTGCAGTGCAATAATTCAGAAAAAGCTTCCTGAAATGCTTAATCATCCTGATAGTTTCACAATTCCATGTGCGATCAGAGATAAATTTCATGGGAAAGCTTTATGTGATTTAGGCACAAGCATTAACCTTATGTCATTATCAATATTCAAAAGACTAGGATTAGGAGAAATCACCCTAACTAATATAACTCTGCAATTAGTGGATCGTTCGTTCACATATTTAAAATGAGTTATAGAAGATGTTTTAGTGAAAGTGGATCAATTTATTATTCCTGTTGATTTCATTGTGCTAGATATGGAGGAAGATAAAGAGATACACATAATTTTAGAGAGACCTTTCTTAGCCATAGGCAGAGCAATGATATATGTGCAAAAAGGTGAATTAACTATGTGCGTCAATGATCAAACTGTTACATTCAATATCTTAAAATCAAGGAAATATTCTGCAAGAGGTAAAGATGTTGAATGCTACAAAATGGATGTTGTCAGATATCTAAGTGAATACCATTTCAAGTCAACTTTTAAAGAGAAATCTGAGAGTAAAAATTTGGAACATGAGCAAGAAGGGGAATTAAAACTTTTTGAAGATTTTAATGAGGAAAATATAGATTATGTTCATGAAAATTTTGAATTATTGGAAATAACTGAAAAAGATGAATCATTTAGTCCGTTAATTGAAAAACCTTTTGAACACGAATTAAAGATGCTTCCTACTCATTTAAAATATTCCTTTTCAGGTGATTCCTCAACTTTGCCAGTTATAATTTCCTCTTAATTGACTGAAAAAGAAGAAGAAAGTTTGCTTGAAGTTCTAAAGAAATATAAAAAAGCCTTTGGATGGACAATAGGTGATATTAAAGGAATCAGTCCTTCAATTGTGTGCATAGAATCCTTTTGGAAGAGAATTGCAAACCTCGGTCTGATCCTCAAAGGAGATTAAGTCCTAGCATGAAAGACGTTGTTAAGAAAGACACTTTAAAGAGGTTGGATGCAGGAATTATCTACCCTATTTCAGATAGTGCATGGGTTAGTCCTATTCATTATGCTCCTAAGAAAGGAGTTATTGTGACTGCTATTGAAAATAATGAATTAATACCAATAGGACAAGTTATAGGGTGGCAAATATGCATTGATTATAGAAAATTAAACCTTGCCTCAAGGAAAGACTATTTTCCACTACCCTTTCTAGATCAGATGTTGGATAGATTGGCTGGGCATAAATACTTTTGTTTCCTTGATGGATATATTGGTTACCGATAAATACAAATTGCTCCTAAGGATCAAGAGAAAACAACGTTTACCAGTCCTTATGGTACATTTCCTTTTAGAAGAATGCCCTTTAATTTATGTAATGCTCCTACTACATTTCAGAGATCTATGATGGCAATTTTCAGTGATTTAATTAATAAAGGAATTTAAGTTTTTATGGATGAATTTTTAATTTTTGGAATTTCATTTGAATCATGTTTAGAACATCTATTAAAAGTTCTTAAGCCCTGTGAAGAAACTAATTTAGTCCTTAACTAGGAAAAAAATGTCAATTTATGGTGGCAGGAGTAATTGTATTGGGACATCGTATATCAGAAAAATGTATGGAGGTAGATCATGCAAAAATTCAAGTGAACGCTAATTTACTTTGCCCAACTAATGTAAGGGAACTTAGAAGTTTTTTAGGACATGCTGGATTCTACAGGCATTATATTAAAGACCTTTCAAAGATTTCAAAGCCTTTATGCCGTTTACTAAAAAAATATGTAATTTTTTATTTTGGTGAAGAATACCTAAGAGCTTTTAAACCATTAAAAGAAAAAATAATCACTGCATCTGTTATAGTTTCACCAAACTGGGAAAAACCTTTTGAATTAATGTGTGATGCCAGTGATTATGCAATTGGAGCTGTTTTAGGTCAAAAATATGATAAGAAATTCAAAGTGATCTACTATGCTAATAGAAATCTTAATGATGCTCAAACTAGTTGTACCACAACTGAGAAGGAGTTATTAGCTATAGTATTTGCCTTTGATAAATTCAGATCATATTTAATTGGAACAAAATGTGTGGTGCATACTAACAATTTTGCTATTAAGTATTTAATGAAAAAAAAGGATGCAAAACCAAGACTTATAAGATGGATGCTTCTTTTACAAGAATTTAATTTTGAAGATATAGATAGGAACAGTGTTGATAATCAAATTGCTGATCATATATCCAGGCTTGACGTTGAAAAATCTCTCTACTTTGGAAAGGAAATTAATGAACATTTTCCTGATGAAAAATTGTTCACTCAACGAGTGGTGTGTTCCATGGTATGTCGAGATTGTAAACTTTATTATCATTGATATTTTACCCTATGGTTTGACAAACCAAGAGAGGAAGAAATTTTTATTTGAAGCTAAGATCTATTTATTGGATGACCCATTTTTATATAAACAAGGAAAGGATCTAATTATTTGAAGATGTGTTCCTTTAGAAGAAACTTATGAATTTATTCAAAAATGTCATAATTCTAATTATGAGGGACATTTTGGTGTTGATAAAACTGCATATAAAATCTTACAACTAGATTTTATTGGCCTACAATTTTTAAGGATGTTAATGCTTATATTAAAAATTGGGATCGATGTCAACGTGTAGGGAATATTTATAGAAGAAATGAGATGCCCCTCAAATAAATGTTGGAAGTTGAATTATTTGATGTTGGGGATTAGATTTCATGGGATCATTTATACACTCTTTCGGAAATATATACTTTTTGATAGCAGTAGACTATGTATTCAAATGGATTTAAGTTGTTTCTTTATCTCGATGTGATGCTCAAACTGTTGCAAAATTTTTTAGAAAGAATATATTTTGTAGATTTGGAAGACCAAGAGTGATCATAACTGATTGGGGAAGTCATTTCAGAAATGTAATTTTAGAAAAGCTAGTAAAGAAATATCATATTAACCATTGCATTGCTGCTTCTTATCATCCGTAAACTAGTGTTCTTGTTGAATTATCCAATCATGAAATTAAAAGAAGACTAGAAAAGGCTGTTAATCCAAACACGAAGGATTAGTTAATCAAACTGATTATGCTTTGTGGTCCAATAGGACTGCATACAAAACTCCTATAGGAATGTCCCCATATAGGCTAATTTTTGGGAAAGCTTGTCATTTACCAGTTGAATGTGAGCATAAAGCATATTGGGATATTAATGATTTCAATTATAATTTGAAAGATGCTGGTGAAAAGAGATTGTTGCAATTAAATGACCTTGAAGAAATAAGGAATAAATCTTATGAAAATGCTAAGATTTATAAAGAAAAAATGAAGCTATGGCATGATCGAAAGATTCTGATTAAAAATCTTTAGCAAGGACAACAAGTTTTGTTATATAATCCTAGCTTGAAAATATTTGCTGGAAAAATTAAGTCCAGGTGGATGGGCTTATTTCTTGTGATGAAAATTTATTTTCACGGCACTGTGGATATTAAAGATCCTAAGACTGAAAAAATATTCAAAGTCAACGGTCATAGATTAAAACCCTATTTTTTAGTCAATAAATATAAATTTAATGATAAGCTAATATTGGGTCACTCAGTATAAGCTCTGGGTATGTCAGGCTAAAGACGTTAAACCAAGCGCTTTGTGAGAGGCAACTCATATTTATCAATGTGCTTTGCCTTAAGTTTTCTTTGAGTGCATTTATTTGGCTTGATTTGAGAAATGTGGTAGTATTTTGAAGTTTTTATGATACAGTGGTGTTTATTAGACTTAATTGATGACTTAGGGGAGTCAGAATGAAAATTTAGACGTTTAACAGACCTGTGCTAAAATGAGCACTGGCGCTTATGCACCAGATGTTGGCGCTTAGGCACCACAGCTATAAAAAATGTGATAAATGTGGTTCTAAAAGCCTAAATTATGTGTAAGTAATTTTGGGAGTTATTTAGGAGTTAAAATACATCTAGGTTCGGTTTTTTTAACTTCCCAAGTCTATAAAAAGGCCCATAATTAAGAGATACTTTCCCTAGTTCTTATTTTCACTTATGTGTCTTAAGGAAGAGAATTTTAAGAGCTAAAATGTTTTCTTGGGAGAGAGAAGTTAAGAAGAAAGAGGAAGTCAACAAGAAAAAGTTCATTTGTGAGAATGCACAAGAGTTATACAGTGGGTTTCTAGCTATTAGTATTCAAGGAATCACAGAAAGGATATCAAAGATCGAGGTTGATGTGGCTTCAATCGAAGCAAAAGTAAATGGAACTAACACACATTTAGCGCACATTAGACGACAACTCAAAATGCAATTCTGTCATACAAGTCATGTGGAAGAAGCAGATAAAGAGATGTTTCTGAAGACCAAATGGTTAGAAGAAGAAGATGTGAGAGTTTTCAACCATCACCCATTTTATCATATTTACATTCCAGATGGTTAAAATGGAACTAATGGTGATTCTAGACATATTCCACATAGTGGAAATGGAATTAAATTCTAGTGTGGTCTTGTGATTTAGTTATCTATGTTTAGTATTTAATGTTTGTGATTGTTGTAATGTTTGTTTAGTGTTTGTGTATTAAGAGTGTTGCATCTTAATTATGTGGTTTTGTGTTTAGTTATTTGTGTAAGAAGCTAGTATTTTGGAAAATTTCATCCAAGGATTTTGGATCGAAATTTTTAGATGTATTAAGTGTTTGATTGTAATGAAATATATGTTTGTGTGTGGAATTTGTGTGAAAAGATTGATATTTAAGTGAGATTTTGGAGTCTTTTAAGTGTGTATGGGGTAGAAATAATTATTTAAATCGTTTAAGGGTGATTAACTAGGCGTATTAGTGCAATTTATTAATTATCAAATTCAACAATGTTGCGTCTAAGAGCCAAACCCTGAGCGCATAAGTGCAAGGACTCACGTTTATGAGCCGAATTTTAGAGCATAGGTGCTGGTTCGAGAAAACCAGTTTACAGGCGTTAAAATCACAAAAATTGACTTTTTTTTACCCCACCGTCACCTTCAACCTCCCAAAGTCGTGATAAGCTTCCTAGGTCTTCACTTAATTTTATCAATTTAGAGCTGATTTCAACAAAATTTGTTAGATATCAACTCCTTAAGGTATGAGCACTTCTCCTAAGAAAAATTTTTTTATTTTCATCATGTGTTTTGAGTACATTCTTGAGAAATATGAAAATCACTATTCATGGTGAAAATTTGAGAAAAAGCTTGAGAATAGCTTGGATTGAGTAGATTGTGCCTTTAGAAGTTGAGTTTAGCAAGTTTAGTTTGATTTTGGAATTTTGTGGTGCATATTTTGGCAATTTTTACGAATGAATCTAAAATTGAAGTGTTCGAAGGGGAATGATAGATTCGATTCAGACAAGTTTGTCGTTCTAGAGCTGAGGATCGTTACGTTAATGTGTTGTCATCACGTAAGTTGATTCCTGAGCAAGTTTTTAGTAAACCAGGAGGAGATATTGATGAAATGATTGCTCAAAGAAATTGGAGAAATTATTGTTGCTTCTCCGATGTTGCTGTTGTTGTTGTGATAAGAGAGTTCTATGCTAACTTACCTACAACAAAGGAAAATTTGCTGATAGTTCGAGGACAAAAGTTAATTTTTCTTCTGCAGTAATCAATACCTTTCACCTATTGCATCCTGAAATGTTTTGTTATTATGCAAATTATCATCCTCTAGAAGGGGAACTAGATGAAATTATGTCTTTTCTGACTAATGGAAGACGTCTTTGAAAAATCACTAATGACAAGAGAGTGAATTTCCAAGCCTTAAAGTTAAATGGCACCTACAAGGCTTGGCATTATTTTATCTCATCTAAGTTATTACCGTCGAATCATGTTAGAGATGTTATGAGAGAATGAGCTATTCTTAATTATTTTATTCAATGGGGAAAGCCGATAGACATTGGATCTATTATTTTTTATTATATCATCAACTGTGCCAAAGCTGTTACTACTGCAGGTATTGGATTCCCTTCCCTGATTCATTCAATTTGTGAGCAGTTTGGTGTTGAGTTTGAAACTTGGGAGAGGTCCTTCAGTCACTTAGACCTATTACTAGTGTAAATGTGAACACTTACACTGTGAATTCAGAATTTGGCTGGAAAGGAGGATCTGTTAGAGCTCCTAGTTCAGCTGCTTCTACTTCGCAAGCATCATCATCTAGAGGTGAATTTTTTATTTCACAGACTGGATTGTTACACAAGACTTTGAAGAAGGTAAGTCTAACCAGAGAACATGTTAAGGATATAGATGGGAAGGTGGAAAATATTGAAAGATACATTCAGAAACATGATGAGTATGAGGAGAATTATCAGCAATATATGGATAGACTGGTTAGATGAGATCACAGTACTGAGATACCATGTCATCCTTTTTATACTCCATATGTGCCTTCCAGAGATTGGAACGAGGGATATGATGGTGCTGGGGATGATGATTAGGATTGATATTTGCTGAGTCTGTGATGTTTTTAATTTTATTTTATGATGTTAAGCATTATTATTGTTTGATGTATTTTTTTGTGAAATTTGCTATGTGTGGTTTATAGTTAGATTATTTCTGTTATGCATATTCAGATATATTTTTGTTGGATTGATGTTTTGTAATAGTTATGATTTATGTGATGTATTGTTGTAATATGCTTGGGGTAGTAAATGCTTTAATGTAATTATAGTGTCTTGTATTTTTAGTAGTACACAATTTAATTCCAAAAACTATCAGAAAAATTTAGAACACTATTAGAAACCACTATTTAAATTGCATGTTTAAACTTTTCAAGATTTGTTACCATACATTTTCTAGTATTATTGTGATTTTTGTTATGTTAAGTTGGTGTGCATTTGCTTTGAAACCCTCCACTACTTTAGAAGTCCTTTGAAATTTCTAGTTTATGAAAAATTAAAAACTTAAAACTTGATTTTTGTTTACTCCAGTTTTTAAACTATTATACTTGCATATTTAGGTTATGAAGATTTATGTAAGCATGCTATTTTAATTTTTATTTCTTACACATGTATCATTTCTTATGCTTAAATGTTTTATCTTAATTAAAATTTTAAAGTTTGGGGGGTGGGGGGTGAATTTAAAATAATTTTCAAAAACTAAAATGTTATTTGTTCTAAAAAATACTATAAATAAAATTTGATTTTTGATTGAAAATAATAATGTATATGAAGTTATATTAGGGGAGCGAAATTTTGAATATAGAAAAGAGTAAGAAAATTTAGTTAAAATCTATAGTAATGATGAAAAATTTAAAGTTAAAATTTTCTTAGTAAAGAAATGTTAAATATAGATAAACTATCTTTAGTATGAAATGTTATATTTTTGGAAAAATAGAAGATTTGATTTTTATGTTTTAATACTTAAATTTCTTTTATCGAAAAATAATTTTCAACACTATTATTGTAATTTTTAAATTAAGGATATATATCAAACCTTTGATTAAATGGAAGGGTGGAATTCAAAATCATTAAAGGCCTATCCAGATATAGTAATCCTTACCTTTAAAAAAATAAAAAAATAAATAATATGTTAAAAAAGGGAAGGAGAAGCTTGAGGATTTAAGGGCCTAATCAAAATTTGGTTCCACACCTGAATTTTTAAAATACAAGTTTTGAGAAAATCTAAAGCTTAAGAATATAATATAGTAAGTAAAATTATTTTCTATTTAAAATTTTTGAAGTGAGGAAAATAAAATGTTTAAGTCCAACTACAAGTATTTTTGAATTAGATAGGAACTCATATTTTTCATGATACTTTACTTAAGAACTTTATGAACTTTATGTTGGTCTCATTTACTAAAATTTTTTCAAAATTGAACTATTTCATTTCTAGAACAAAATTTTGAACCATCCTAAAACTACTCATTTACATAATTTTCATATTTATTTTTTATATGATTATAGTGTCACTTGAGGACAAGTAACATTTTAAGTTTGAGGGATTTTGATACACCTAAAATATATAGCGTTTTTATGCACATTATTATACATATTTTTGATGATATTGCACTTTAATGGAGGGTATTTTCATAAATTTCTTGTAGGTATGATTAAAATGAGTGATTGTGATGAAAAGAGCAAAAAAGTATCACATTTGAAGCAAAAAATGAAATGTGTGAAAATTTAGCCTATGACGCCTAAGCGCCGATGGCTGGCACATAGGCGTGATAGCTAAAAGTGACAAATTAAATCAAATTTGGTGCCATTTCCAAGGGGTGTTTGAAGAAACTTTTGGTTTAAACTTCCTTAACTTTTTTTAGGTTGCAAATTCGAATGAAGAGATGCATCTTTTGGTAGATACATTGAATCTAGACATGATTTGAAGAGACACCAAAGAACCTTTTGAAGAAATATTAAAATGAAGACATGAAAATAGTTAGAGGATTCTTAGTTAGTCTTCTCTAGAGTCTATGCGTCAAGTTTTTTAGTGTGTAATGAGTTAAGAGAGTTTTAGAGGGCAAATAGTTGGTGTTGAAGCCTTCTTCTCACCAATTTCTCTTTCAACCATATATCTAGTTTTTTTTTTAGTTTGGAGTCCGTTGGAGTCTACAGAGTTGGGTGACCCACTCTAAAGAGTCTTTTCAGTGGAATGTAAAGTTTCAAAGGAACTTTGAGAATCTCGTGGAGAGGATTTTCAGATAAGTTTTTATCTTTTTTTTTTTACATTTAGTTTTAACGTAAGACTTGTGTTTTCACTATGATTTCTACTTTAAAATCAAATTGGGATTGTGTTTTCTTCATGTGTTTTGAGTAGTTTTCTTTACTTTTTCCTTTCAAATGATGAAGTAATTAAATTATGGAAGAATTTGTGTGAAGTATAGATGTTTAATGATGGAAGAAGTTGTGATGATTCCACTTCCTTGCACTTCATTTACCTCTTGATTTGACCAATTGAGATGTTAAAATTTGTTGTGAGAACATGTAAGAACCAATGATGTATTGTCTCAAACAACAATTGGAGTGAATCAGATGAAATTTTATGGGTGAGAATTATAGTCGATATAGTTGAGTGCAAATAAATAGGGAGATATGCTTTTTAATGGGTGTAGAATTAGAGGGCTTTAGTGTGACAGGCTAAAGCCCCTAGTTTGGTTTGATTTTTTAAGTTTTGTTATGAGATGTTAGCTCCCAAGTGGAGGGAGAAGAGGGAACTCTAGAGTGAGAGCTAGTATCTTATTGCTTAACCCATATTCAAGATTTCAAAACATCAAATTAACCTATGTTCTTTATTGAACCAAGTAAGGGTAAGGAACATAACTGCTCCTCTTTGGCACAACACATATAGATACTTCCACAATGAAATTCCATAATTATTACTGATTCATTGAAAGAGGAAAAATATATTTTATTCTTATTTGCTTTCATATCATTTAATAGTCTTGTTAATTTTAGTTTCTTACTTTACCTTTTCTAAAACGAATTAGCAAAAAGAATTTAAACTTTTTAATTAAAAAACATAACTTGCAAAATCATTTTGAAAAGTAAGAAGTTATTTTTATGCTTTCTTTAAACTTGTAGAACATTTCCCTGTGGGTTCGATATCTCGAGGCTTAATCAGAAAGTTCTATATTACTTATAAATGATATGTATACTTGCGTAGAATCCCACATTAAAAATAATTAAAGTTGATCTCTTATTTTCTTCAAAATCAAGTTTTTGGTGTCGTTGTAAAGAAAAAGATATTATCATTGAGAAGTAATATAAAGTGTAAAACGTAAGCATAAATATTTGGGGATCACTCTGCCTCTATGGCAAGCCTACCTTTTGGTTCAATGCCTAAATGACACACCCATCTTTTGGAACTTTGTATCCATGTCACGCCCACCCTTTTCTGTCGTTGCCTCTACGACGTACCTATTTTCGGGCCTTTGCATCTATGACACACCCATCCTTTCATGTCACTACCTTCATGGCACACCCATCTTCTTGACATATGTCCCCATGGTATGCTCACTATTTTGGGTTACTGCCTTCATCTATCAGGCCACTAATTTCACGGTATGCCCACCTTCCGAGTCACTACCTCCAAGGCATACTCACACCCACTTGTTATGTGTAGCATCCTTGCATTTTGAATGATGTGTGTTTCACCCTTTTTTGGATCCCATTGTGGTTGTTTCATAATTTGGTCGAATAATACAATGTGGGCTACTTTCATGTCTGTATGCTTGCTGATATGCCTTGATGGCTTGTCCTACTTGTTAGTAGAGTGACAAGTTTATTGGTTCTGATACTCAAATGAGTATTGCCTGTGAGGACATCACAGTGAGCATTGCAAGTTTTTATTTATGTGAGTAACAAACAGTATGACTTTAATAATGGTCTAAGTTCTCTAAATTGTGTCACATGTGTCACGAACCTGCATTCTATGGTCCGCTATTTTAACACTATAAAATGGATATTTTCACTACTATTATTATTATCTGTCTACTTATAAAACTATGTAAGTTAGGCTATTTGTGAGGCCTCTTATTTTAAAATATCACCCTTTTCTTGTGACGTGCTTTAGAATCCTTGGACATTTAGGATGGGGCCAGTAAGATGACCTTGTAAAATTCATATGACAGTCGGGGAATTTACTCTGTGTACTTAGATTTTGGTTATGACACTTTTAGTTGGAGAGTGTGTTAGGCTAGGATATAGGATGTTAGATAATCTTTTGATGTTCAGATATTTTTCTTTACTGATTTAGTTGCCCTAGCCAGTCATCTTTCTTGTTTTATGCTATTAGTGTGCCTACATGCTTGATATGCATGGTAGTGTGTTAGGGCATTCTTCTGCAAGGAGTCGTGCCTATATAGATGCACACAAAAACACACTTTTAAAAGGGGGAGCATGTAAGGATTTACGTGCTAATTTCTTTACACATGCTGCTTAGCCTTCTTATAAGGCACGAGTCATTATAAGTTGCATGGCTTTCCCCAGTAGTGCTTGTTTTCATGCAGATCTAATCTTTGTCTTTTTTCTATGTACTTTATGGAGTTTTAGGAGAGTACCATAGCAGAAATAATAAATGGGCATGAGTTTCAAGGCATTTACCACTGTAACTATGATGCAGGGATCAAGAGCAAATACTCATGTACCGTATCTTAATCTTGCATTTGATATTGATGTATAGAACTAGGAGTGAGAAAGTATATACCAGGTTCGGTTATTTTTTTCTTTTTTTGATATGTTACCAACTTAACGACACTACCCTTTTTTATTATTTTTTATATAGCTGGCCTTATTGTGTGTTTAAATGCTTGATATACTTCATTATATATTTATGTTGTTTGCATGGGAATCACAAACACAATATAGATTCTTTAGGTCTTAAATTTCTTATTTTTTTCATAATTTCCTAAAAAAAATATTTAAGTTAATAAATTTTAGAATAAAAATAACTAGGACTTTAGAATCTGCACTTTACTTTCATATATGGCATTCAGGTTGGATATTAAACGGGCTGCATTACACAGGCATAAATCAAGTCATATTAGTAGAACATCCATAATAATTAAGGACTGCACTAGATAATTGTGTTATTTGCATGTTCCAAGGAGAAGCTCATGTGCTTCTCCAATTTGATAAGCCCGTCATACCTTTTAAAATAGGACATTGTCTAGTGCGACTAGGTTGAAGGCTCCCCGGCCCAGATGGTGTGTAAGTCAAATTTTTGGGAGAGATTTCAATCTTTGTATCTGACCTCCCTTTTCTTTAATTTATGAGGCAACCTTTCCCTTTAACAGGTATAAGTCCCACCTCTTGGAGCACCATACTTGTATGTCATAGGATAAAAGTTTCCTTCTTCTGACCTTAGAGCTACCTAGGTCCACTGTGGATGTCACAATTCACGGATTGCTGACCAGGGATCGCTAAGAGTTTTGGGTTGACTACATTCATGACAGGATAGACTTCGGGACCTAATAGTTTGGGATGATGGTTTTATGGTACTCTGACCTAGCTATCTCTGCCTTTTAAGAATTACTTTACCTTTGTTGTTGTTGCACCCCTTTGAGCCTTGTCGCTCCTTTGACTTTTTTGATATCATCTTGACAGTTTGATTACTGATGAGTTGCTGCTCATTTGTGATATAATGATTTGTCCTCCTCCCTTAGGGCCCTGACGTGCTTTTACTTATAGAGATATCCCTGTCAAGATGATCATAGTTATTTATGGCCTCTGTGCGTCGATGAGGCACTACCCACCTAGGATGTTAGATACTCACTTTCTGTCTCAGGTATTAGTGATATCTTTGAAGCATCGGGGTGTTCCCACATTGAATAACCTTCCTTTAATATCCTATTCTCTAGGTCTACAATAATAGAAGTGAAAATCTTTCATCGAGAGTATTTTTGGGTATCCCCCAAGATGTAATTAACCAAGTATGATACATCCCCTTGGATGACTCTTGACCCCAAAATAGAGTACAACAAAATCTCTTGTTGAGGGTAATTTAGGTAGATATTCATTCGCGAATACTAATCCAAGGTGCTTCTGCCCGATCTTGTTTGGGTAGACATACTTGACATATCCTTGCAAAGTTTATCGCATGTAGGCTCTCTACACTCTTTCTTTTAGTTGTCATCTTTGCCATATGTCTATATTTTTCGGTTCCTCTCTTCTCGTGATCATTCATATGATCCAGAAGAGATATTTATTCAGAACAGAGAAGTATACAACGATATACAAAGTGACGATTCCTTTAGAGAATGGAATGGAAACATATCCAATTGGTTATTTTTTGGTGGTACATTCTCCTCAATTCTCTTGGATCATAAATATAATTAAATACAAATAATTATCCTTGAATTTGGAGTAAATGTTGATAATACAACTACTCACTTAAATTTTGAGCTCTTATCTCTTGTAAATAATTGGATGAGACATCCTTGGTTCTCATTAAATCTAATTCTTTCGCCATATCTTGTATGAAATTAATTATTATTTTGCTTTGTTTTATTATGACAGATCTTACCTCATAGTTGAATGAAAAACTGAATAAGGTTCTCCATGGGATGTTCAGTGAGTACAAATGTGGAAAAGGTGAGAAAAAGTGAAAATTGGTGAGGGATCACAAGAGAGTCGATCTGACATCCACCCAGGAGAACTCATCAAGAACAACTCCAAGAAATGTTGCCATGTCCACTAAATTGATTCATGATATTACTCATCCAGGAATTGAGATGGCAAAGGATGGCCAAATATCTTGCTCACTCTAGAGTCGGAGGTCTAACCAACTTTGAATATGCTTGGAGATGACTCTTCTTCACTAACAGTGTTGGAGCTTCTTGAATGGCTGAAGACAAAAAGTAAAAATTTTCTAGAGGGATTGCTTATCTCTTACATATTATTAGAACTTTTCACAATGTTATGCACTTTTTGATTAGTTTTTTTGTCTTAAATTTTGTGTGGAGTACTTAACTCCATTAAACCTTGGTGACGCTCTAAATGCTGGCCCCTAGTTTGTGTCGAGCAAATGATCAAAGGAATTGATTGCCCTTTAACAGAGTAGAGCACTTGTGGGTAATGAGGATCACTGAATGATATATGAGGTAAATGATTGAACAGAATAATCTAGAGGAGGTTGTAGGACGACTGCTTCTCATGTTGAAGGTTATTTAGTCCATGTAGTAGATGCGACTCCTACTGCTGAAATTATTTTCATTGAGATGAAGCACGTGTTAATCATTAAAAATATACATTTGAATCAATTAGAATTTGGGTAGTGAGTTTGACTTTCGATCCTATGTGTAACTTGTTATTTAAAAAAAAAAGGTTGAATTGCTAGTTCACAAATTCTTAATTTAGTCTATAAGGCTTTGGTTTTTAGGATTTTGAAAATATCTAAATCAAAACTTCAAAGCCAAAAACTAAAGCTAATTGAATGAATTTTTATATCAGGTCGATGTTGTCTTTTGAATTGGATTAATGAAACATAAATTTCATATGATTCTTCTATTGCAGTAGTTAACCAAGACCTAATATTATTTATTCTCTTCTGAGATACAATAAGTATTAGAGTTTTCATATTATAATTATTGTTTCATACCTTGCAAGAACTCTTAAGTATTGAAATTTTCCAAAAGGACTGTAAACAACTAATGACAATCTTCTTATTCAACTAAACACTTGTATGAGAACCTAATTATGCTTCTAGTCTTCTTCTGATAGTCCTATTTTACAACTACTTGTTACAATCCAAATGACTAATTTAAATGTAAATTAATAGCATAAAGTTAAACTAATTACTTAAATAATCAAAATTTCAAGAATCTAATATGGATTGTCTAAAATTTTAACGAAAATCAATACAAACAAGTAAAAAAATTCCAAGTGTTAATAATGATTTGAAACAAAAAACATCTATTTGAATTACGAAATCAGAACCAATTTTACATAGTATGAGGAATGGAAAATCTAGATTGATGAATTTGGCTCCAAAGAATAGGTCGCCCTCCAAGGTCTCCTCCTTTTCTTGATACAATCACAGATTCACTCACAAATTCTTGTAAAATTTTCTCACTCTAACTCACTCTAAGGCTTCCCAGTACTCTCTAAGGCTCCTCTCTATTCTTCATTTAAGCATTTTTATATAAAAAATTTAGTCGAACCTGTTGACCTCATTTTCATGATAGGCCTACATTTTGACCTAAAAAGTCAACTTTGGTCAAAATGGTTAATCCTGACCCAATGACCAACCCTGTTGACCAAATAGGTCAACCTTTTGACCCAAAAAGTCAACTTTGGTCCAAATGTCAATCCCGACCCAATGACCAACCCTTTTGACCCAATAGGTCAACCTTTGACCAAAAAAGTCAACTTTGGTCAAAATTGTCAATCCTGATGCAATGACCAAGCCTATTGACCCCACAGGTCAACCTTTTGACCTAAAAAGACAACTTTGGTCAAAATGGTCAATTCTGACCCAATGACCAACTCTGTTGACCCACAGGTCAACATTTTGACCTAAAAAGACAACTTTGGTCAAATTGGTCAATCCAGACCCAATGACCAACCCTGTTGACCCCACAGGTCAACCTTTTGACCTAAATAGTCAACTTTGGTCAAAATGGTCAATTCTAACCCAATGACCAACCCTGTTGACCCCACAGGTCAACCTTTTGACTTAAAAAGACAACTTTGGTCAAAATGGTCAATTACTGACCCAATGACCAAACCTACTGACCCAACAGGTTAACCAATGACTTAAAAAGTCAACTTTGGTCAAACTGGTCAATTTTTGACCAAATGACCAATTATTGACCCAATAACCTGTTTAAGACCCCAAGATGACAAAATTAATCAAATAATTAATTTCAAAATTATTTTGATAAATTAATGGACTAATAATTTAATTTTTAAAATTTTAATTAATGACATAATTAATTAAAATGAAAAATTAAATTAAAAGTCATAAAAATGACAAAATGCACAAACTAATTAAAAATAATGGAATTAATCAAATAACTCATTCCAAAATTATTTTTGATTAATTAATTGACCAATAATTTAACTTCCACATTTTAATTAATCACATATATAATTAAAATGAAAATTAAATTAAAATAAGCCATGAAATGAGACAAAATCAAACTTTAAATAAAAAATGACATGAAAATTAATCAAATAATTAATTTGGAATTATTTCCAATTAATAATTGATAATTTCTAATATTTTAATTAATGACATAATTAATTAAAATGAAAATACAATTAAAAATTTCAAAAAAAAAGAGAGAAAGACATGAAATTAAAAATTTGATATGTGACACCACTTATGACATAATGAGTGGTTTTCAAAATTTTAAATTCATTAATGACATCATAAATAACCTCATATGGGTTAAACATAACCCATATGACCCATTAAGAAATGAATTAACTCATTAGTGATTCATAACATGGTATTTTAACCATGGTTAAGGATCATTATTAAGGCACCATCATGAAAAAGGGTGAAGTGTCATTCTTTCACAAACTCAAGCTATGACTCACCTCTCTCTAAGATGAGGTGGCTAGCCACCTTAAAGATAATTTTGGTCACTACCCTAAGCATCCAATGAGAAAGGAAGTTAGCATGGACTAAACTTTAACCGTATAAAAATTAAGTAATGAAGAAATTATGCATGAAATGGGTCATGGAGCTTACTTGTCATGCTCCTATTAAATCCTAAGTGACATGGTGGATGAATAAGAGATTGCCTACTTTGAATCATCACTCACCTTAATCCTAACCAATGGAAGAAAAACAAAACTTAAACTCATCTCATACCATGGTAAAATGCAATCATAGCTAAGTTATGCATGAGGTGAGTAAGGAGGTTAAGTGTCATCTTTCCCTTAAATTTAAAGCATGACTTGGATGAACAAATGAAATGAATTATTCAGTTCAAATTTAAATTTCACTCCACCTCATGGAGGAGCCAATGGAAACAAGCCAAATGAAGAGTTAAGCTCTCACCATAGTTAAACTCAATATGAGTTAATCTTGGGGAAGTGAACTAAACTTATCCTCCAGCTTAAATTCTATCTTCAGCAATCATAACATCAAATAGCACCTTCCTCAAATGAACTCAAGCTTAGTTATGGCCTCCCCATGGCTATAAATAAGACCCAAACCCAAGCATATGAAAGAGAGAAAAAAAATTTTCTAGAGGTTTATAGGCTGCCCAAACTCTCTTGCTCCCAAGACCAAAAATCTTCCTTAGAGTCTAGACAATAAGCCTCAGCCAAGACTTGACCCATTTAGCAACCTTATCGAGCCAATTTGGTCAAACAAAGCCAAAATTACAAATCAGCCACCTTTGGTCTTGCACCTATATAGACCCGATTCGAGTCCAAATTGAAGTGAGAAAGAACTTCCCTAGGACAACAGGAGGCTGACCAACAAGTCCAAATCGAGCTCAAGTTCATTGTGGCAAAGTTATGGAAGCAATTATTAAAATTATTGTCTTTAATATATATTCCAAAATCTGTACCATTTCCCTCTCAAAACCCATGCATCACCGTATGAATGGGTGCTCTTCATTGAGACGATCATTTTAAAAAATATTTTACTCAATTTCGTTGAGAAATGAGTGAGATATTGAGCCTTGAAGTTGGACGGTTCGAAAATTTTCGAATTTATGGCGGATTTATGTCCACCGTCTGTTTCCGTGTATTGGAACGGACGACGCTGATTTAATCCTGCCGTGTCCGTTGTTCTGCGCCGCACACCTGATCCTCCCGCCCCTTCGACTGTACGAGGACACGTGGCGCGCTCTGGATTTTTCTGGGCTAGATTAATTTAAAAGATCCTTAAAATCTTTAAAAATCCATATCTTTTGATCCAGATCTCCTAAAAATAAAATAAAAATATCTCTGGAAAGCTCTTGAAGAGAAGCAAAATATGAGATCAAAATCATAATTTTATTCTCAGTATTTAATTTTTAAATAATTAAATACTCTCTAGAGTATTTTAATTATTAAAATTTATTTACAAATCAAAAAAATATGAAATTTTTAGGGAAGCACCTTTTAGTCCTTAGACACATCTGATGATTTTCCTAGGGCTAGGATAGCTCTCTAGGATGTGATTTCTTAATTTCCATGATATTTTGTAATTATTTTCAAAAATATTTATAAAATTAGGAAAATTGGAAAATTAAAATACAAAATGATTGAGAACCTTAGGATGACAGAGAACAATCCTAAAAAATCAATTCTCAAGCCATCAAATCAATATAAAAGACTCATTGAAATAAGGTTAAGATTTATTAATTTTAAAATTAATAATTCAAAACCTTTCCTTCACATATTTAATCCATTTCATCATGGATTAAGCAAGTGATGAATCCAAACTTAAAAGAACTCAAATCAAACTATATTTAGGTTTAAAAACAACAAGCCTAATTAAATCATTAAACCTTAGGGTTTAATACAAAATCAAACTTTAATTAAGTTTAAAGACATATTAAACTTAATTAACCCATTAAACCTTAACTAAATTAGGTTTAATACAAAATTAAATCTTTAATTAAGTTTAAGGACATATTAAACTTAATTAACATATTAAACCTTAACTAGATTAGGTTTAATACAAAAATCAAATATTTAATTAAGTTTAAGGACATATTAAACTTAATTAACCTATTAAACCTTAACTAAATTAGCTTTAATATAAAATCAAATCTTTAATTAAGTTTAAGGACATATTAAACTTAATTAACCCATTAAACCTTAACTAAATTAGGTTTAATACAAAAATCAAATCTTTAATTAAGTTTAAGGACATATTAAACTTAATTAACCTATTAAACCTTAACTAAATTTGGTTTAATACAAATCAAATCTTTAATTAAGTTTGAGGATATATTAAACTTAATTAACCTATAAAACCTTAACTAAATTAGGTTTAATACATAAATTAAACCTTTAATTAAGTTTAAGGACATATTAAACTTAATTAATCCATTAACCCCTAATTAAATTAAGTTTAATACAAAACCAAACTTAAATTAAGTTTAAGAACTAATTAAACTTAATTAACAACTTAAACATTAGGTTTAAGACAAACCTAAACCCTAATTAGGTTTAACCAATTAGACCTAATCAAATCTTTAAGTCTTAACTAAATTAGATTTAATCAAACCAAAACCGTAATTAGGACTAACCCATTAGACCTAATTAAACTATTAAGTCTTAACTAAATTAGACTTAAACAAAACTAAACCCTAACTAGGTCTAACCAATTAGACCTAATTAAATCATTAAGTCTTAACTAAATAAGACTTATTCAAACTTAAACTCTAATTATGTCTACCACATTAGACTTAATTAATCTACTAAACCTTAACCAATTAAGGCATAATCAAACTCAAACCCAAAATAAACTTAACTTAGGTTCAACACAACACGAACCCAAGTTCAACCTTTAACTTAGGTTCAACACAACATGAACCTAAGTTCAAACTTAAACTTTAGGTTCAACACACATGAACCTAATCTCAACTATACTTAGGTTCAACCCAAGTTAAACCTAAGTCAAAATCAAATTTTAGGTTCAACATACATAAACCTAACCATAAACTATACTTAGGTTCAACCCAAGTTAAACCTAAGTCAAACTTAAACTTTAGGTTCAACATACATGAACCTAACCTTAACCTATACTTAGGTTCAACCCAAGTTAAACCTAAGTCAAACTCAAACTTTATGTTCAACATACATGAACCTAACCTTAACCGATACTTAGGTTCAACCCAAGTTAAACCTAAGTCAAACTCAAACCTTAGGTTCAACATACATGAACCTAACCTTAACCTATACTTAGGTTCAATCCAAGTTAACCCTAAGTCAAACTTAAACTTTAGGTTCAACATATATGAACCTAACCTTAACCTATACTTAGGTTCAGCCCAAGTTAAACCTAAGTTAAACTTAAACTTTAGGTTCAACGTACATGAACCTAACCTTAACCTATACTTAGGTTCAACCCAAGTTAAACCTAAGTCAAACTTAAACATTAGTTTCAACATACATGAACCTAACCTTAACTTATACTTAGGTTCAACCCAAGTTAAACCTAAGTCAAACTAGAACTTTAGATTCAACATAACCTAAACTTAGGTTCAACACAAGTTAAACCTAAGTCTAACTTAAACCTTAGGTTCAACATACATGAACCTAACTTTAACATACACTTAAGTTTAACCTAAGTTAAACCTAAGTCAAACTTAAACCTTAGGTTCAACATACATGAACCTAACTTCAACATATACTTAGGATCAACCCCAACTTGAACTTAAGTCAAACATTAAACTTTTTAGATTCAACATACATGAACCTAACTTCAACATACACTCGAGTTCAACCCACATTGAACTTAAATTAACATTAAGTCTAGGTTCAACCTAACTTAAACCTAACTTAACTCAAACTTAAATCTAACTTGAGTTCAACCCAACTTGAATCTCTAAGTCAAACGTAAACCTTATTTAAGTCTACCTCATTAGACTTAATTAATCTGTTAAACCTTAACCAACTAAGGTTTAATCAAACCTAAACTCTAATTAAGTCTACCACATTATACCTAATTAATCTATTAAACCTTAACCAACTAAGGTTTAATCAAACTTAAACTCTAACTAAGTCTACCATATTATACTTAATTAATTTATTAAACCTCAACCAACTAAGGTTTAAACAAACCTAAACCTTAATTAAGTCTACCACATTAGACTCAATTAATCTATAAAATCTTAACCAACTAAGGTTTAATCAAACCTAAACTTTAATTAAGTCTTAATTAATTTATTAAACCTTAACCAACTAAGGTTTAATCAAATTGAAACTCTAATTAAGTCTACCTTATTAGACATAATTAATCTGTTAAACCTTAACCAACTAAGGTTTAATCAAACTTAAACTTTAATTAAGTCTACCACATTAGACTTAATTAATCTATTAAACCTTAACCAACTAAGTTTTAATCAAACTTAAACTCTAATTAAGTCTACCACATTAGACATAATTAATTTATTAAACCTTAACCAACTAAGGTTTAATCAAACTTAAACCTTAATTAAGTGTACCACATTAGACTTAATTAATCTACTAAACCTTAACTAAGGTTTAATCAAACCTAAACCTTAATTATTAAACCTTAACTAACTAAGGTTTAATCAAACCTAAACCTTAATAAGAATTAATCAAACCTATTAAACCTTAACCAATTAAGGTTTAATCTAACCCAAACCTAACTTAAGTCTAACCTATATTAGACTTAAGTCAAACCATACTTAGGTTCAACCTGACATGAACCTAAGTCTAACCTAAACCCAACTTAAGTCTAACCAATATTAGACTTAAGTCAAATCATACTTAGGTTTAACATAACATGAACCTAAGTTTAACCTAAACCTTTGGTTCAACTTAACTTGAATCTAAACCAAAACCTAACTTGAGTTCAACTCATATTGAACTTAAGTCAAAATCTAAATCTTAGGTTCAACTGACAATGAACCTAACTCAACTCAACTCGACATAAATCTTAGGTTCAAATGACAACTAACTCAATTCAACTTGATATAAATCTTAGGTTGAACTGACAATGAACCTAACCAAACTCAAATCGACATAAAACTTCAAACTAAACTCAAATCAAGATCAAACGTGAAACCAAATTTAAACAGACAAAAGTCGACATAAACCTTAGGTTCAACCCAAATTGAACCTAAATTGACATAAACCTTAGGTTCAACCCAAATTGAAATCAACGTAAACTTTAGGTTCAACATAAAATGAACCTGAATCAACATAAAATATAGGTTCAACTCAAACTGAACCTAAATCGACATAAACCTTAAGTTCAACTCAAACTGAACCTAATTCGACATAAACCTTAGATTCAACCCGACATGAATCCAAGTTAACTTAAATCGACATAAATTTTAAGTTTGATCTAAATTGAACTTAACTTGACATAAATTTTAAGTTCGATCTAAATCAAACTTAACCGACAAAATCGGCATAACCGACATAATTGTTAAGTTTGACCTAAATCGAACTTAACACGACATAAATCTATATAATCCTCAAGTTGAACCCATATTGAACTTAACTCAACATAAAATGACATAATTCTTAAAGTTCGACCCACATTGAACATAACTCGACATAAAATTAAACTCAAATTGACATAAAACCCAAAATCAAACTCAAATCGACATAAACTGATATAAAACCCAAAATCAAATCCAAATTGACAAAAAAAATCCAAAATCCAACTTAAATATATATAAATCTAAATCAACATCTCAACCACATTTGGACATCTGACAACTCTGGATCAACAGACACTTTGACCAGGTAATCAAAATATCTTGATATGACATTGCTTCTAACTTTATTTTCTTTGCAGAATGAAGACATTAAGTTTCGTTTAGATTTTCTTTGCATGTTATAGGGTGTGCTAACTCTGTTTTGCAGGACTTCGACGACGGAACAATGACAACAAAACCAGGGCTTTTAGGATAGTCACAAAACATAAACTTTCTACAAATAACAAAACAAAAATGACATGACAACAAAGACAACTGGACTATTAAGTTAGCCACAAAATTTGAAATAAAACGAAAAAATCATTAACATTAACATCGACATGACATCAACATACAATGACATTTCTATACCATAACAAAATGATGACAAGACATTAAACCAAAATAAATAAATGACAAAATGACATTGAGATGGCATAAAATCAAAACTTAAAATAAAAGGAAATCATAAACAAAATAACAAAAATAAATAAATAATGATATCTTCTTGACATCACAGAAGGTATCTCATGATATAGTAACGACATCTTCTTATAGGAGATAATATATCTCATGACAAATCGAGATATTAATTACGACATCTTATGACATTATGACATCACATTAAGACATGACATAAAATGACATGATATTATGATTCACATTAAGACATGACAAAATGACATGACACCACAAAACCAAAATTTAAAACAAAAAGGAATCATAAACAAAATAACAAAAATAAATAAATAATGATATCTTCTTGACATCATTGAAGGTATCTCATGACATAATAATGACATCTTCTTATAGGAGATAAAATATCTCATGACAAGTCGAGATATTAATCACGACATCTTATGACACTACGACATCACATTAAGACATGAAATAAAATGACATGACATTATGATTCACATTAAGACATGACATAAAATGACATGACATTATGACATCACATTATGACATGACATGACATACAAACAATGATATCCCGACATAATACATGACATGATATGATACTAAACCAAAACAAACAAAAAACTGACACTTGACATGACACGACAAAATCATTGACATTGACATCGACATGATATCTAACATAAAACCGACACTTCCAAAACAAATGACAAATCAAAATAACAACAGCCAGACAAAACAATGATAAATCAAACGGAATGACAATAAAACATAATGACGACAAAATAACCTTAACAAACACAAAACAATGATGAGATCAAAACAAAGAAAACAAACATAAAACCAAGACAATATCATCATGACAATATAACAGCTTGACAAAACGACACCACGACATCATGACATAAGAAAATGCAATATGACAAAATAATATTAATGACATTACGACATGACATAGAATAACATGACATGTAAACTACGACATCCCGACATGACATATGACTTGTCATACAAAATGGCATAATGACATTACAACAACAAAACAAAACACCACAAAGTAACGACATACACCTAACATAAACAAAACTTTGTAGTAGTATTGATTCTTCAGAAAAGCACTGCCACGACAACACTTACACTTTTTCGAGGATAAATGTTAACCTTAATCGGGAGTTTTCCTAGGCAGTATTAATTGCTCAGGATGTAATTAACTATAGAAGTTTGCTCTTATAGGAGATTAAAGAACTCAGGATAGGTATTCCACATACAAGACCTCTCTGGTTATTCAAGATCTTCATGTGATTTTCTTATATGAAAAACTTCAGTAATTACACAATCTGAAGATTTATTCTATGATATTATAATTTGATCTCTTTTTCTCTCAATCTCTATCATGATTAATCCTTCTTCAAATTCTCTAAAGACTTCTGGCAATAAGTCTTGGTAGGATAAGAATTAAGGTGATAGATAGAGAAAGAGAGTGGCGACTCCATGACATTAACATGATACGGGAATTGATAGTGATGTAAAATTGAAAAAGAAAGAATTTCATCGCCATCAAAGAGTGGCGACTCCGCTGGGGACATCCTCTCTCCCCATCTTTGGTTAATCAATTTGCCCTCATGACTATGATAATTTGTCTTTGGAAAGGCTAAATAATCCTCTCTTTTGTTCTGTATCTTACTCAATCTCGAGTAAAATAGAACTAATACCTATTCGATTCAAGGATTTTTTTCACGACGAACAAATCCTTGAATCTTGCATTTTCATAATCGACAGACCAAAATGACATAAATGATATACAAAAACGACATGTGTTCCCGTCCTTCCCACCCATTTTACATTACAAGTCCTCACATACTGTTTTGAATATGATCAAGTACGGAGTTTTCATCGATTCTGTTATCAGACGGATCGATATTGTTGTTTTGAATAAGTTCAGGCAAATACTTTCTCAGCCAAACATGTTTAGTTTATCTGGCTTCGTGGTTATGCTTTTTACAGCCTCTGAACCACTCCCCTAGGTTATGCCTTTATGGCCTCTGAACCTATTCTTCGTGGTTATGCTTTTATTACAGTCTCTGAACCACTCCCCTAGGTTATGCCTTTATGTCCTCTGAACCTATTCTTCGTGGTTATGCTTTTTACAGCCTCTGAACCACTCCCCTTTGTTATGCCTTTATGGCCTCTGAACCTATTCTTCATGGTTATGCTTTTTACAGCCTCTGAACTACTCCCTTAGGTTATGCCCTTACGACCACTAAACCTATTCTTCGTGGTTATGCTTTTTACAGCCACTGAACCACTTCCCTAGGTTATGCCTTTATGGCATATGAACCTATTCTTCGTGGTTATGCTTTTGCAGCCTCTAAACCACTCCTCTGGTTGATCTTTTTCCATGCCTTCAAGGTTCTGATTTGTCAATCGACCAAAGAGTCTAATATCAAAATCATTAATCAAATTTTGGAAGACGATCACTTTTGGATGAATTTATATTGAATTCCATCAAGGATTTCTCTTTCTATTAGGACAGTTTTATAGAAAGAAAGAAATCGACTGAAGCGGAAATCAGATCTATGTTTAGTTCTAGGACTAGTCAACTAACATGTCCTCTGTGGAGAAATCAAAATTGATCTGTGAGGAGGGATGAAATTTGAAATTTTTGGATTTAATATATTTGGAAATTTTCTTCTCATCCACCTATTGATAGAAAGACAATTCAGAAAGCAAAAATCCAAGACAAAAATTTTGACATTTTGACAAGAAAATTATGATTTTAAGGGGAAAATAAAATTATTGCCCTAATAACTGGGCCCTTATCTTAAATCTTTAGACTGGGTCCTACATGAAAAATAAAATATTGTGATCAAAATATAAGTAATTGACTAAAGATGTCATGAACCTCTTAATCTTCTGCCATGTATTTGGGTCCTGACTTCTGAATGAGTTATAGTATCTTAGAATTTGTCTTAAGAAATATTTAAGAATTATTAATTAGGGGAGTTTGGACATTCAAAATCCTTAAAATATGCTCTACCAAATATAGTAATTCTCTGAGAAGAAGCTTAAGGTGAGTACCAAATAAAAAATTGGTGTTTGAGTTCAGGCATTCAAAATCATAAAGATTGCCCTACCAAAAAAAAAGAAAGAGAAAAAAATGTTTCTGAGAAGAAGCTTGAGGTGGGCACAAAATCAAAAATTGGTGTCTCAATTCAAACATTCAAAATCATTAACATGCTCCACCAGATATAGTAAATCCCTGAGAAGAAACTTGAGGTGAGCATAAAATTAAATAAAAATGGTGTCCAAATTCTCCCTTAATTGATAAATCTTGAAAAACTGTCTTAAGAAATTCTTCTGATATTTTATTCAAGAAAGAATTAAGTGATCTCATCTTTTGGTTGATTATTAATTGGTTCAGACATATCTTTAGAAGATAAAAGATATTTTGATCACATAATCAAAATTTTGAAAAATTTTTAAGACCCAGAAAGAAAGAACTAAGGTAAATGGCTTTGTTATTGGAGATTAATGGAAATTATACTGTGAAATCATAATTTTCCAAAGATCCAACCCCAATCCCAATTCAGGAATGTCAATGTTATTTTTGAAAGACAATCTGAATGATCTTTATAGAATTGGTGATTAATGGAAGCTACATAAACCTACATGAAGGACATCATTTGCTCTAATGAACGGGCCCTAAGTTGTGCCTCCACTTGAAGTGCAATGATCTTACCTATAAATGACATCAGCAGATAAAATAACAAAAGAAAATATGAAATTACAGCTCGGAGAACTTGGAATCTTGAAAGACTAGCAAGCATTGTACGGGCTCATGATAAATTGGTTCACTTTAGGACACACAGATCAGGGATTTGGATTTAGTACTTCAAAAACCTATCCTCACAGGAGGGCCCATATGCTTGTTAAGAAGACAAATTTGTGGAAATTTTGTCAGTTGTTAGATTACCAAGAAGACATAATACACACAATCAATGGGTAGTATTTGAAAAAAGATGCGACATAAACAAAAATGAATGACTTGTTTTGTAAACTGGGAAACAAATAACCAAAACAAAAAAATTTTCGACATTGACATTTCTAAGAGATAGTGTAAGACCTCCTTAAATGGAAGATGGCATCTACCCTCTTTTTTGCTAATGGATATAAGACCATCATGACATTGGCTTTCCTTTAGTAATCTTTCTTTGGATAGGATATAAGTCTTATATGCATTCCTATTCCAAAACCGACAAATCGACATTGACATTTCTAAGAGATAATATAAGTCCTCCTTAAATGGAAGATGACATCTACCCTCTTTTTTTTTTGCTATTGGATATAAGACCATCATGACATTGGCTTTCCTTTAGCAATCTTTCTTTGGATAGGATATAAGTCTTATATGCATTCCTATTCCAAAACCGACATATCGACATTGACATTTCTAAGAGATGGTATAAGACCTCCTTTAATGGAAGATGGCATCTACTCTCTTTCTCTCTATTGGATATAAGACCAGCTAACATCGGCTTTCCTTTAGCAATCTTTCCTTGGATAGGATATAAGTCTCATACGCCTTCCTATTCCAAAATCAACATTTTGACATTGACATTTCTAAGAGACAGTGTAAGACCTCCTTAAATGGAATATGACATCTTTTCTTTTTATCGCTATTGGATATAAGACCATCATGAAATTCGCTTTCCTTTAGTAATCTCTCATTGGATAGGATATAAGTCTCATACGCATTCCTATCCCAAAATTGACATTTTGACATTGACATTTCTAAGAGATAGTGTAAGACCTCCTTAAATAGAATATGACATCTTTTCTCTTTCTCGCTATTCGATATAAGACCATCATGACATTGGCTTTCCTTTAGCAATCTCTGATTGGATAGGATATAAGTCTCATATGCATTCCTATTCCAAAATTGACATTTTTACATTTATATATCTAAGAGATAGCTTAAATGGAATATGAAATCTATTCTCTTTCTCGCTATTGGATATAAGACCATCATGACATTGGCTTTCCTTTAACAATCTCTGATTGGATAGGATATAAGTCTCATACACATTCCTATTCCAAAATAGACATTTTGACATTGATATTTCTAAGAGATAGTGTTAGACCTCCTTAAATGGAATATGACATCTATTCTTTTCTCGCTATTGGATATAAGACCATCATGACATTGTCTTTCCTTTAGCAATCTCCCATTGGATAGGATATAAGTCTTATACGCATTCCTATCCCAAAATCGACATTTTGACATTTCTAAGAAGTTGTATAAGACCTCCCTAAATGGAAAATGGCATCTACTCTCTTTCTCGCTATTGGATGTAAGACCATCATGACACTGGCTTTCATTTAGCAACCTTTCTATGGATAGGATATAACTCTCATACGCATTCCTATTCCAAAATCGATATTTTGACATTGACACTTTTTTTTGAGAAAATTGAATATGACATTTACTCTCTTTCCTCAATTGTCTACAATACATCGACAATTCCAAAAATACCAAAATAAGGACTTTGAATTAAAAATGACATAATCAAAAAAACTTGAGGTGAATAACTTCGTTCGACCTATAAAGGTCAAATCCCCAGCGGATACATTCTTCGTTTTGAGTTTGCCACAATTTTTTTTTATTGATGAATTTAAGTCATTTCCTGGCATGGAAATATGGCACACCATTAGCAATAATTTTGATACGGGATGTAAGTCACATATCATTCCTTCTCAAAATCAACATTTGACATTTTGAGAAATGGAATACGACATCCATTTTCTCTTTCCAGTTATTGGATATAAGTCCTTTCCTGACATGGAATATGGCATTCCTCTAACTTGACACCGACATTTGACATTTATGAGAAATGGAATATGACATCCATTTTCTCTCTCCAATTATCGGATATAAGTCCTTTCCTGACAAGGAAGTTATGGCATTCCTATAACTCGATATCGACATTTGACATTTCGAGAAATGGAATATGATATCCATTTTCCCTTTCCAGTTATTGGATATAAGTCCTTTCCTGACATGAAATATGGCATTCCTCTAACTTGACACCGACATTTGACGTTTTCGAGAAATGGAATATGACATCCATTTTCTCTCTCCAGTTACCGAATGTAAGTCAATTCCTGACACGAAAATTATGGCATTCCTATAACCCGACATTGACATTTGACATTTCTGAGAAATGGAATACGACATCCATTTTCTCTTTATAACTTTCAGATGAAAGTCCTTTCCTGCTATGGAAATTATGGCATTCCCATAAATTAACATCACCACATTTGACAGACATTTTGACATTTGACATTTCAACAATTGTTAGCGACATTTGACATATCGACAATTGTTAACAACACATTGACATATCGACCTTTCGACATTTGACATATCGAGAATTGTTATCGATATTTAAGATATCGATCTTTCGACATTTGATATATAAACATCTCGATATTTGACATATCGACAATTGTTAGCGACATTTGACATTTTGACTTTTCGACATTCGACATATCGACAATTGTTATCAACATTTAAGATATTGATCTTTCGACATTTGACATATCGACGTTTCAACATATCAACAATCATTATCAACATTTGACACATCGACATTTTGACCTTTGATATATCAATAATTGTTATCGACGTCTGACATATCGACATTGCGACATTTGACATATCAACGCTTGACACTCATCCTCTCTTTTACTATCGAGTGTAAGTCCATTCCTAATAGGAAAATGGCATTCCATTAACATGACATTGACATTGTTATTTTGAGAAATGAAATTTGACATCCATTTTCTCTCCCCGGTTATTGGATGTAAGTCCTTTTCTTAACACGAAAATTATGGCATTCCTCTAACTAAATATCGACATTGATATTTTGAGAAATGGAATATGTCATCCATTTTCTCTCTCCGGTTATTGGATGTAAGTCTTTTTCCTGACACAAAAATTTTGATATTCCTCTAACTAAATATCGGCATTGACATTTTGAGAAATGGAAAATGACATCCATTTTCTCTCTCTGGTTATTGAATATAAGTCCTTTTCCTGACACGGAAATTATGGCATTCCTCTAACCAAACATCGACATTGACATCTCGAGAAATGGAATATGACATCCATTTTCTCTTTCAAGTCCTTTTCCGGACACAAAAAGGCATTCCAATCATATTCCTCTTAGAAAGGACATAAATTGCATGATATTCTTTCTCAGAACTGACGTATGAGACATCTAACATTCCTTAGGGACGATCCACTCCTTTCCTGATTATTATGGAAATTTCTTCACACCACTTCGGTCAACGCCAATATGTGTAGCATACTTGTGCGGTATTCCACACATATTGGGGGCCCTTTTGTTGACCTCATTTTCATGATAGGTCTACATTTTGATCTCAAAAGTCAACTTTGGTCAAAATAGTTAATCCTGACCCAATGACCAACCCTGTTGACCAAATAGGTCAACCTTTTGACCCAAAAAGTCAACTTTGGTCCAAATGGTCAATCTAACCCAATGACCAACCTTGTTGACCCAATAGGTCAACCTTTGACCCAAAAAGTCAACTTTGGTCAAAATGGTCAATCCTGACCCAACGACCAATCTTGTTGACCCCACAGGTCAACCTTTTGACCCAAAAAGACAACTTTGGTCAAAATAGTCAATATAGACCCAATGACCAACCCTGTTGACCCCACAGGTCAACCTTTTGACCTAAAAAGTCAACTTATGTCAAAATAGTCAGTTCTGACCTAATGACCAACCCTGTTGACCCCATAGGTCAACCTTTTGACCTAAAAAGTCAACTTTGGTCAAAATGGTCAATTACTGACCCAATGACCAAACCTATTGACCCAACAAGTTAACCAATGACTTAAAAAGTTAACTTTGGTCAAACTGGTCAATTTTTGACTAAATGACCAATTATTGACCCAATAAACTGTTTAAGACCCCAAGATGACAAAATTAATCAAATAATTAATTTCAAAATTATTTTGATTAATTAATGGACTAATGATTTAATTTTTAAAATTTTAATTAATGACATAATTAATTAAAATGAAAAATTAAATTAAAAGTCATAAAAATGATAAATTACACAAATTAATTAAAAATAATGGAATTAATCAAATAATTCATTCCAAAATCATTTTTGATTAATTAATTGACCAATAATTTAATTTTCAAATTTTAATTAATGATATAATTAATTAAAATGAAAATTAAATTAAAAAAGACATGAAATGAGACAAAATCCAACTTTAAATAAAAAATGACATGAAAATTAATCAAATAATTAATTTGGAATTATTTCTAATTAATAATTGATAATTTCTAATATTTATTTAATGAAATAATTAATTAAAATGAAAATACAATTAAACATTTCAAAAAAAAAAGAGAGAAAGACATGAAATAGAAAATTTGATATGTGACACCACTTATGACATAATGAGTGGTTTTCAAAATTTTAAATTCATTAATGACATCATAAATAACCTCATATGGGTTAAACATAACCCATATGACCCATTAAGAAATGAATTAACTCATTAGTGATTCATAACATGGTATTTTAACCATGTTTAAGGATCATTATTAAGGCACCATCATGAAAAAGGGTGAAGTGTCATTCTTTCACAAACCCAAGCTATGACTCACCTCTCTCTAAGATGAGGTGGCTAGCCACCTTAAAGATAATTTTGGTCACTACCCTAAGCATCCAATGAGAAAGGAAGTTAGCATGGATTAAACTTTAACCATAACAAAATTAAGTAATGAAGAAATTATGCATGAAATGGGTCATGGAGCTTACTTAGCATGCTCCTATTAAATCCTAGTGACATGGTGGATGAATAAGAGATTGCTTACTTTGAATCATCACTCACCTTCTTCCTAACCAATGGAAGAAAAACAAAACTTAAACCCATCTCATACCATGGTAAAATGCAATCATAGCTAAGTTATGCATGAGGTGAGTAAGGAGGTTAAGTGTCATCTTTCCCTTAAATTTAAAGCATGACTAGGATGAACAAATGAAATGAATTATTCAGTTCAAATTAAAAATTCCCTTCACCTCATGGAGGAGCCAATGGAAACAACCCAAATGAAGAGTTAAGCTCTCACCATAGTTAAACTCAATATGAGTTAATCTTAGGGAAGTGAACTAAAAATATCCTCTAGCTGAAATTCTATCTTCTGCAATCATAACATCAAATAGCACCTTCCCCAAATGAACTCATGCTTAGCCATGGCCTCCCCATGGCTATAAATAGGACCCAAACCCAAGCATATGAAAGAGAGAAAAAATATTTTCTAAAGGTTTATAGGCTGCGCAAACTCTCTTGCTCCCAAGACCAAAAATCTTCCTTAGAGCCTAGACAATAAGCCCCAGCCAAGACTTGACCCAATTAGCCACCCTATCGAGCCAATTTGGTGAAACGAAGCCAAAATTACAAATCAGCCACCTTTGGTCTTGCACCTATATAGACCCGATTCGAGTCAAAATTGAAGTGAGAAAGAACTTCCCTAGGACAATAGGAGGGTGACCAACAAGTCCAAATCGAGTTCAAGTTCATTGTGGCAAAGGTATGGAAGCAATTATTAAAATTATTTTCTTTAACATATATTCCAAAATCTGTACCATTTACGCTCTCAAAACTCATGCATCACCGTATGGATTGGTGCTCTTCATTGAGACATTCATTTTAAAAAATATTTCACTCAATTTCGTTGAGAAATGAGTGAGATGTTGAGCTTTGAAGTTAGATGGTTCGAAAATTTTTGAATTTCTCGGGGATTTATCTCTACCGTCTGTTTCCGTGTATTGGAACGGACGACGCTGATTTAAGCTTGCCGTTGTGCGCTCTGGATTTTTCTGGGCTGGATTAATTCAGAAGATCCTTAAAATCTTCAAAAATCCATATTTTTTGATCCAGAGCTCCTAAAAATAAAATAAAAATACCTCTATAAAGCTCTTGAAAAGAAGCAAATTATGAGATCAAAATGATAATTTTATTCTCAGTATTAAATTGTTAAATAATTAAATACTCTCTAGAGTATTTTAATTATTAAAAATTAGCTACAAATCAGACAAATATAAAATTTTTAGGGAAGCACCTTTAAGTCCTTAGACACATCTGATGATTTTTCTAAGGCTAGGATAGCTCTCTAGGATGTGATTTCCTAATTTCCATGATATTTTGTAATTATTTTCAAAAATAATTATAGAATTAGGAAAATTGGAAAATTAAAATACAAAATGATTGAGAACCTTAGGATGACAGAGAACAATCTTAAAACATCAATTCTGAAGCCATCAAATCAATCTAAAAGACACTTTGAAACAAGGTTAAGATTTATTAATTTTAAAATTAATAATTCAAAACCTTTCCTTCACATATTTAATCCATTTCATCATGGATTAAGCAAGTGATGAATCCAAACTTAAAAGAACTCAAATCAAACTATATTTAGGTTTAAAAACAACAAGCCTAATTAAATCATCAAACCTTAAGGTTTAATACAAAATCAAACTTTAATTAAGTTTAAAGACATATTAAACTTAATTAACCCATTAAACCTTAACTAAATTAGGTTTAATACAAAATTAAATCTTTAATTAAGTTTAAGGACATGTTAAACTTAATTAACCCATTAAACCTTAACTAGATTAGGTTTAATACAAAAATCAAATCTTTAATTAAGTTTAAGGACATATTAAACTTAATTAACCTATTAAACCTTAACTAAATTAGGTTTACTATAAAATCAAAGCTTTAATTAAGTTTAAGGACATATTAAACTTATTTAACCCATTAAACCTTAACTAAATTAGGTTTAATACAAAAATCAAATCTTTAATTAAGTTTAAGGACATATTAAACTTAATTAACCTATTAAACTTAACAAAATAAGGTTTAATACAAAATCAAATCTTTAATTTAGTTTAAGGACATATTAAACTTAATTAACCTATTAAAACTTAACTAAATTAGGTTTAATACCAAAATCAAACATTTAATTAAGTTTAAGGACATATTTAACTTAATTAATCCATTAAACCTTAATTAAATTAGGTTTAATACAAAACCAAACTTAAATTAAGTTTAAGAACTAATTAAACTTAATTAACAACTTAAACATTAGGTTTAAGACAAACCTAAACCCTAATTAGGTCTAACCCATTAGACTTAATTAAATAATTATGTCTTAACTAAATTAGATTTAATCAAACCTAAACCCTAATTAGGTCTAACCCATTAGACCTAATTAAACCATTAAGTCTTAACTAAATTAGACTTAATCAAAACTAAACCTTAATTAGGTCTGACTCATTAGACCTAATTAAATCATTAAAACTTAACTAAATTAGACTTAATCAAACTTAAACTCTAATTAAGTCTACCACATTAGACTTAATTAATCTATTCAACCTTAACCAATTAAGGTTTAGTTAAACTCAAAACCAAAATAAACTTAACTTAGGTTCAACATAACACGAACCCAAGTTCAACCTTTAACTTCGGTTCAACACAACATGAACCCAAGTTCAAACTTAAACCATAGGTTTAACACTCATGAACCTAATCTCAACCTATAGGTAGGTTCAACCCAAGTTAAACCTAAGTCAAAATCAAACCTTAGGTTCAACATACATGACTATACTTAGGTTCAACCCAAGTTAAACCTAAGTCAAACTTAAACTTTAGGTTCAACATACATGAACTTAACCTTAACCTATACTTAGGTTTGACCCAAGTGAAACCTAAGTCAAACTTAAACTTTAGGTTCAACATACATGAACCTAATGTTAACCTATACTTAGGTTTAACCCAAGTTAAACCTAAGTCAAACTTAAACCTAAGGTTAAACATACATGAACCAAACCTTAACCTATACTTAGGTTCAACCCAAGTTAAACCTAAGTCAAACTTAAACTTTAGGTTCAACATATATGAACCTAACCTTAACTTATACTTAGGTTCAACCCAAGTTAAACCTAAGTTAAACTTAAACTTTAGGTTCAACATACATGAAACTAACCTTAACCTATACTTAGGTTCAACCCAAGTTAAACCTAAGCCAAACTTAAACCTTAGGTTCAACATACATGAACCTAACCTTAACCTATACTTAGGTTCAACACAAGTTAAACCTAAGTCAAACTAGAACTTTAGATTTAACATAACCTTAACTTAGGTTCAACCCAAGTTAAACCTAAGTCAAACTTAAACCTTAGGTTCAACGTACATGAACATAACTTTAACATACACTTAAGTTCAACCTAAGTTAAACCTTAGTCAAACTTAAACCTCAGGTTCAACATACATGAACCTAACTTCAACATATACTTAGGATCAACCCCAACTTGAACATAAGTCAAACATTAAACTTTTTAGATTCAACATACATGAACCTAACTTCAACATACACTTGAGTTCAACCCACATTGAACTTAAATTAACCTTTAGTCTAGGTTCAACCTAACTTAAATCTAACGTAACTCAAACTTAAATCTAACTTAAGTTCAACCCAACTTGAATCTAAGTCAAACTTAAACCTTAATTAAGTCTACCACATTAGATTTAATTAATCTATTAAACCTTAACCAACTAAGGTTTAATCAAACCTAAACTCTAATTAAGTCTACCACATTAGACTTAATTAATCTATTAAACCTTAACCAACTAAGGTTTAATTAAACTTAAACTATAATTAAGTCTACCATATTAGACTTAATTAATTTAATAAACCTTAACCAACTAAGGTTTAATCAAACCTAAACCTTAGTTAAGTCTACCACATTAGACTTAATTAATCTATTAAATCTTAACCAACTAAGGTTTAATCAAACCTAAACTCTAATTAAGTCTTAATTAATTTATTAAACCTTAACCAACTAAGGTTTAATCAAACCTAAAATCTAATTAAGTCTACCACATTACACTTAATTAATCTATTAAACCTTAACCAACTAAGGTTTAATCAAACTTAAACTCTAATTAAGTCTACCACATTTGACTTAATTAATCTATTAAACCTTAACCAACTAAGGCTTAATCAAACTTAAACTCTAATTAAGTCTACCACATTATATTTAATTAATTTATTAAACCTTAACTAACTAAGGTTTAATCAAACATAAACCTTAATTAAATCTACCACATTAGACTTAATTAATCTACTAAACCTTAACTAAGGTTTAATCAAACCTAAACCTTAATTATTAAACCTTAACTAAATAAGGTGTGATCAAACATAAACCTTAATAAGACTTAATCAAACCTATTAAACCTTAACCAATTAAGGTTTAATCTAACCCAAACCTAACTTAAGTCTAACCTATTTTTGACTTAAGTCAAACCATACTTAGGTTCAACCTGACATGAACCTATGTCTAACCTAAACCCAACTTAAGTCTAACCAATATTAGACTTAAGTCAAATCATACTTAGGTTTAACATAACATGAACCTAAGTTTAACCTAAACTTAACTTAAGTTCAATTCACATTAAAATTAAGTCCAAACCTAAACCTTAGGTTCAACTTAACTTGAATCTAAACCAAAACCTAACTTGAGTTCAACTCATATTGAACTTAAGTCAAAATCTAAACCTTAGGTTCAACTGACAATGAACCTAACTCAACTCAACTCGACATAAATCTTAGGTTCAAATGACAACTAACTCAATTCAACTTGATATAAATCTTAGGTTCAACTGACAATGAACCTAACCAAACTCAAATCGACATAAAACTCAAAACTAAACTCAAGTCAAGATCAAAACCTGAAACCAAATTTAAACAGACAAAAGTCGACATAAACCTTAGGTTCAACCCAAATTGAACCTAAGTTGACATAAACCTTAGGTTCAACCCAAATTGAAACTTAATCAACATAATCTTTAGGTTCAACTTAAATTGAACCTAAATCAACATAAAATATAGGTTCAACTCAAACTGAACCTAAATCGACATAAACCTTAAGTTCAACTAAAACTGAAGCTAATTTGACTTAAACCTTAGATTCAACCCGACATGAATCCAAGTTAACTTACATCGACATAAATTTTAAGTTCGGTCTAAATTGAACTTAACTTGACATAAATTTTAAGTTCGATCTAAATCAAACTTAACCGAAAAAATCGACATAACCGACATAATTCTTAAGTTCGACCTAAATCAAACTTAACACAACATAAACCGATATAATCCTTAAGTTTAACCCATATTGAACTTAACTCAACATAAAATGATATAATTCTTAAAGTTTGACCCATATTGAACTTAACTCGACATAAAACTAAACTCAAATTGACATAAAACCCAAAATCAAACTCAAATCGACATAAACTGATATAAAACCCAAAATTAAATCTAAATTTACAAAAAAAAATCCAAAATCTAACTTAAATCGATATAAATCTAAATCAACATCTCAACCGCATTTGGACATCCGACAACTCTGGATCAATAGACACTTTGACCAGGCAATCGAAATATCTTGATATGACATTGTTTCTAACTTTTTTTTCTTTGCAGGATGAAGACATGAAGTTTCGTTTAGATTTTCTTTGCATGTTATAGGGTGTGCTAACTCTGTTTTGCAGGAAATCGACGACGGAACCTTGACGAAAAAACCAGGACTTTTAGGATAGTCACAAAACATAAACTTTCTACAAACAACAAAACAAAAATGACATGACAACAAAGACAACTGGACTATTAGGTTAGCCACGAAATCTAAAATAAAACGACAAAATCATTAACATTGACATCGACATGACATCAACATACAACGACATTTCTATACTACAACAAAATGATGACATGACATTAAACCAAAATAAATAAATGACAAAATGACATTGAGATGACCATAAAACCAAAACTTAAAATAAAAAGAAATCATAAACAAAATAACAAAAATAAATAAATAATGATATCTTCTTGACATCATAGAAGGTATCTCATGATATAATAACGACATCTTCTTATTGGAGATAAAATATCTCATGACAAATCAAGATATTAATTACGACATCTTATGACATTATGACATCACATTAAGACATGACATAAAATGACATGATATTATGATTCACATTAAGACATGACAAAATGACATGACACCACAAAACCAAAATTTAAAACAAAAAAGAATCATAAACAAAATAACAAAAATAAATAAATAATGATATCTTCTTGACATCATTGAAGGTATCTCATGACATAATAACGACATCTTCTTATAGGAGATAAAATATCTCATGACAAGTCGAGATATTAATCACGACATCTTATGACACTACGACATCACATTAAGACATGAAATAAAATGACATGACATTATGATTCACATTAAGACATGACATAAAATGACATGACATTATGACATCACATTATGACATGACATGACATACAAACAATGATATCCCAACATAATACATGACATGATATGATACTAAACCAAAACAAACAAAAAACCGACACTTGACATGACACGACAAAATCATTGACATTGACATCGACATGATATCTAACATAAAACCGACACTTCCAAAACAAATAACAAATCAAAATAACAACAGCCAGACAAAACAATGATAAATCAAACGGAATGACAATAAAACATAATGACGACAAAATAACCTTAACAAACACAAAACAATGATGAGATTAAACAAAGAAAACAAACATAAAACCAAGACAATATCATCATGACAATATAACAGCTTGACAAAACGACACCACGACATCATGACATAACAAAATGCAATATGACAAAATAATATTAATGACATTACGACATGACATAAAACAACATTACATATAAACTACGACATCCCGACATGACATATGACTTGACATACAAAATGACAAAATGACATTACAACAACAAAACAAAACACCACAAAAATAATGACATACACCCAACATAAACAAAACTTTCTGGTAGTATCGATTCTTCAGAAACGCACTGCCACGACAACAATTACACTTTTTCGAGGATAAATGTTAACCTTAATCGAGAGTTTTCCTAGGCAATATTAATTGCTCAGGATGAAATTAACTATAGGAGATTAATGAACTCAGGATAGGTATTCCACCTACAAGACCTCTCTGGTTATTCAAGATCTTCATGTGATTTTCTTATATGAAATACTTCAGTAATTACACAATCTGAAGATTTATTCTATGAGATTATAATTTAATCTCCTTTTCTCTCATTCTCTATCATGATTAATCCTTCTTCAAATTCTCCAAAAACTTCTGGCAATAATTCTAGGTAGGATAAGAATTAAGGTGATAGATAGAGAAAGAGAGTGGCGACTCCATGACATTGACATGATACGGGAATTGATAGCGATGTAAAATTGAAAAAAAAGAATTTCATTGCCATCAGAACAATCACCATACTGCTGGTCTACCCTGAGTTTGTGCGGATTACCAGTGCGCTGGCGATGTAACACCGAGGCACTTCTGTCGAGCGCGGCTGAGTGGGGGTCTAAACACAACATTTTGTGAAACCTGATCTTCAAACTGGGGCTTGGGGCCCCACTATTAGTGTTGTGTTCTCATATTTTCTGTTGAAAATTATCTTTGTCAGACACTGATGCTCCTTTAGTCACTGCTATACTTCACTCCTAGCATCGTGTTGCTTCCTTCCGACATTGGGTCACTAGTCTTCAATCTACTACATATTACTATGAGCTAGGTTTTTTTTCTTATAATGCACATATGAATAAAATAAATCCAAAAAAATATAAAATTTTACAAAACGTGCAAAAAGGGCACTATATTACAACATCACATTTAACAAAACATATCTAATAAATTTAGATGAAAATCTTAGCACATATTTTACTTGCTAAATTTTAAATCCATGGTTCTTTTTAATTTTGAGTTTTTAGTAACCATAAAAAAAAAGGAAAAGAAAACTTAATTTTATAAAAGTATTTTATTGAATATAAAATAGAATTTCCTAGCCGGTGTTAGTTTCAACTTAAGAATTCATCATTATTTCTCGTGAAAATGACCATACACACATTTAATTATTTTACTTTTTTTTTTGGAAACATGAACTTTTTATTAGATCTAGGAAAGTCTATTACGTCTCAAATGAGGGATAGACATAAGGTCCCCATGCAAAAGTAAACTAAAAGCAAAGTAAATAGAAGTACTATCATAAAAACCATTATAAGGATAGCAAACAAGCAAATTCGATGAAGAAGCTATAGTAGCAAGCCAATTTGCTGGTTGATTTCCTTCTCTATACACATGACTCCACCTGATATGTATAGATGATGCAATTTGATTGATTTTGTTGATCCAAATCTGAATGTACCAATGAGCCGTAGCCTTCTTCGATAGAATAATTACCGTGGTAGCCGAATCGGTTTCAATATGAATAAAAGGATGATTATTTATTAAAGCCGCTTTCGGACCCCAAAATAATAGCTATGACTTCGAGTTATAAGAGCATTGTTAGCAATAATAGAGCTGCTAGAAACCATAAGCATTTACCATTATGATTTCTACCAAGAATACCAATACCACCTACACCATCATTGTAACTTCCATCAACATTGATCTTAATCCAAGGGAATAAAGGAGGATTCCACTTAATTAACAAAGGTTTAGCTGCCATTTGATGATGATTTATATTAAAATGCTTTCTTATCTTGAATATATAAGCCAAACAGTTATTAATCACCAACTGAGAAGAGAACTCTTTCTCTTCAATTAACACACCATTTCTCGAAAACCAGATAAAACAGAAAACTATTAAAGGAATATAAAATTCTTCAGTCCCTTTCCAATCCAGCCAACAAGCTTTAATAGAGTTCCACAATGAGAATTTAACTTTTGTATTGCAGCTACTAATAACAGAATTCCATATTATCTGAACTGCTGGACAATTTAGGAAAAGATGATAGATGGATTCTTCCTTGGAGGAACAAAAGATACATCTAGAAGGACCTCTAATACCCTTTAATTTTAATATATCATCAGTAGGTAAAAAATTTTTGAACAAGTTCCAACAAAAAAATGACATGGAAGGTGAAATGTATTTATTCCAGATAGATTTCCCCCAGTCATTATTAGAGGAAGATTCATTAAAAAGTAGAATAAATTTTGATAAAGTTTGATAGGCTGGGGCTTTAGTAAGTATTCTGTCCTTCCTATCTTCCATGATAGGCACAGTTAAAATTTTCTCCATGGTCTCCTTATTAACAGCAGATTGAAGGACAGATTTGTTCCAGGTTCCATTAATCCAACAATCAGAAACTTTATTAATTGCTGAAAAATGACTGTATTGAGATAATAGAGATTCATTAAACAACCAGTTATTCTTCCAGAAATCAAACTGACCATCTCCAACCTCCCAAACAAAAAGTTGTTTAGCAAACTCTCTAATCTTCAACAGCTCCTTCCATGTTCTTGAGTCACCCAGTTTAACTATAGTTTGAGTAGGATGAGAGTTATAACAATATTTCCCATGCATAAATTTAGCCCATAAGGAAGAATTGGATCTGAAATTTAACCACTGTTTACAGAAATAAGCAAAATTTAAATGCTGAAAACTTTTAAAACCCAAACCTCCACTAGACAAAGGTTTGCATAACTTCTCTCAGCTCGACCAATGGAAATGCTTATGCTAACCTTCCCACAAAAACTTGTTGAACATTATGGAAAGTAACTTTTGAGTACTTTTCTTCATTTTAACCATCTGAAGAGTGTAGAGAGGAAAGGAAGTTAATACACTTTTAAGTAGAGTTATTCTACCTCCATTGGATAAAAAGAGTTAGACCAGCATTGGAGTTGGGAAGAAATCTTAGAGACTACATCATCATAATGTGATAGTCTCCTTCTACCTTTAATCAAAGGAAACCCCAAGTATTTAAGTGGATAACAAGCTTCTTTAAATCCAGTAAAATCAGAAATCCAGTTTCTTATATGGACATTTAATTATTTTACTTATATGACAAGTGTACCTGTGTTTGTTTGTGCAAAGTCAAGTTAGTTTTTGACACCCTAAACAAATATAAAACCTAAAAACTTAGATCTTAAAGTTTTCTCAAAATAATGATAAAATTTTAAGGTGGTGTACAAAATCTTGTTTCATTTGCTTTTTGAACATTGAATCTCCGAACTCAACATAAAACACACTTACTCATTATTTCAAGGTCGGTTGGAGCGCAAATATTTGATGCTCGCACTGTAGGAAACCTTGGACAACCTAGTATTTCATACGAAGATTTACTCGCCAGATTGGATCTTGATGGTCTTGTCAGTGGAGTTCATGATTTACTCACCACATAATCTTAGAGTGTACTCGCTATACGGTTTCAAGATGAGCTATACAAAATTGTACACTTCCCAACACTAGTTGAATTGGCCGATGAGCCAAACTCAAGGATAGTCGTTCAAACCAATAGGCCACAAGGCGACTTTCATGAAACCCACGACTTCCTCGTAGCCGTCCAACTACAATTCTGAGTTGTACAGTACGTCTCTTGTATTTTATTTCAAGTAATAAACATCGCTTTGTAATTTTTCATACCATTTCATTATAGAGATTTTTTTATTTTTTTCGATGGTGCATACATCCTGATTTAAATCTATAAATAGAGAAGTGCGAAATGGATACGAGAAAGACAATCTTGACCAATCTTGTCCAACTTTTTGTGCTCATATTTTCTATATTATAATTTCCAAATATTCTGCAATCCTTTCTCCTCTATTTGTTTTTTCCTCTTCTATATTTCTATGTTTCTCACCATAGAATGGTAGAATTAGACCATAAAATAACAAAGAATAGGATATCTTTAAAATGAATTATCTTATATTTTTACCTGGGCAGAACCATAAATATTTATAGTGAGCCACAATTTTATTTTTTATAGGAAATAATTTATATTATTTTATAGGAAATAATTTTTCTTGTAATGATTTTGAGCATATTATTCCTATAAATAAGATGATATTTATTAAAAAAAAAAACTCTCAAATTCTTTTAAAACGAGTTTTTTTTTAGGTTTTTAATATTTTATATGAAAATAATTATAATACTAGTAATAAATTATTTAAAAATAGTTTTATTATTGATATTATTTGTAAAAATATTATTATTATTAAAATTTATAATCTTTTCATATTTAAAAATTTTAATTTTATATATATATATATATATATATAATATATGTATATTAAAAATTATATATAATTAAGAACTTTTTAAGAAAAGAATTATAATAAATTTACTAATGGTTAAATATATTAAAATTTAATTTTGTTTTGAATATTAAAATGGATCAATTCATATGAATATTAACTTTATTGAATTAATCCATTACGAAAATTGATATATGGAATTATATGTTTCATGTGTATTAACATCACCTCCACAATCATTTCTAGCTGAAATATTTAAGCTTGCCTCTATATATTGTATTTAGTCCCACATCTACGTGTGATATATAATGTAATGTTTGTTTTCATGAGGCGGTTTAACACGTTAGCTAGAGTAGTTTAAATAGCATGGGACGGATAAGTTTGTCATTGCTAGAATTTTAACTTCTTTTAAGAGGTAGTAAAGGAAAATTTGAATCTCTAAATTTAGATGGTTTACTCTGATTTTGTTAGTGTTCCTTGGGCTTGAATATGCTCAACTCGAGCTGTCAAAAAGGGTTGCCGATCCCAAACAGGTTGTGTTCGGCTCATTAAGTAGCTCGTGTTCGATTCATTCGCTAAGCAAATGAGCCGAAGATGAATAATTTTTTTGCGCTTGATATATAAATGAACATAACAAGAATAAAATTGTGTTTGTTATTGTTCGACTCATTTTAGCTCGAAATAAAAATAATAATTATATATATATGTATGTGTGTGTGTGTGTGTGTGTGTGTGTGTCTATATATACATAGATATATATATGTATGTATATATATATATATGTATCTATACATACATACATATATATGTATGTATGTATGTATATATATATATATATATATATATATATATATATATATATATATATATATATATGTATTTATACATACATACATATATATGTATGTACGTATATGTATGTACATACATATACATATATATATATATATATATATATATATATATATATATATATATATATATATATAATAAAAAAAAATGGTGGTGGTTGAGGTGAGAGAGTGTCTCGCTAGGGTTTGCTGGGTGTCGATGGCGCGTGTGACCTCGGCCGGAGCCGGTAGGTTCTCCTTCTTTTCGGGCTTCTTGTTTTTGCTGCCTATTTTGATTTGGGAGTGGTGTTTCTCTTGGTTTCCTTGTTCTTGGCCTTCCCGGGCTTTTTGTTTTTCAAATTTCTGAGGTTTCACTGTTACATTGAACTTGTGTTTGATGTTTGGTGACCTTACGGTGGCTTCGCTTTGCTTGGTGCTTCCTGATGCCTTTTCTTTCCTCTCCTCGGAGGTTTTTGCTTGGCCTTTTGCACCGGGTGGTCTCTCGTCGCATAGCTGTTTATTATTTCTGCTGTCTTCTGGGGTTTGGTTTTGGGGGCCGTTTGCTGATGGCTAACCCCTCTTCCAGACTTTTCCCTATTGATAGCTCCACCAATGCTATGTGGGCTAAAGCTTCCTATGCTGGAGTTGTGGGGAAAAGACATATTCCTCATAAATCCTTTGATCATTTGGTTTTGCCCCAAGAGATGCATGACACTGCTGCAGGCAAAGGCAGCAGCCCTTACATCAGGCCTTTAGGTTCCAAGGATGGCCTGCCTGCTGTTTTGTTTTCTAAACAGGATATGAATTGCCTCAATGAGGCTGTCAAGTTCTGTTTGAATGGTAAATTCCAAATGGGGCACCCCAAAATGGAATATGTCAGAAAATTCTTTAAAGATTTAAACCTTGTTGGCAGCTCGAAGTTGGGCCTCTTAGATGGGAGACATCTGCTGATAAGACTATCCAATGAGGAGGACTATGCTAGAATTTTTGGGAAACAATCAATGCCGATAATTTGGCACTTACATGAAAGTGTTGAAATGGACTCCAGACTTTGATCCTTCTAAAGAGCCACCAATCATCCCTATGTGGTTTAAGTTTCCAGATTTACCTATTCAACTGTATAATCAAAATGCCATGTTCAATATAAGCCAAGCATTGGGTACTTTTTTAAAAATTAACACTTACACTTTTGATATGGCAAGACCAGCTGTAGCTAGGGTGTTGGTAGAGAGAGATATAACATTACCTGATATTCAAAAGATTTGGATTAGAACAGATGAGGAGTTTCCAGAAGAGGGCTTTTGACAGGCAGTGGAAATGGAGTTCAAACCACACTATTGCAAACATTGTAGAATGTTTGGCCATTTGATGGATCAGTGTTACAGACTCCATCCCCCATCTAGAAAAAAAACAGCTGGGCCTGGTAGGAGGGCATATGTTATACCTGCCATCTCTACTACCCCTCCTGAAGTTCCTATAGAAGACACCAATCTGGACCAAATCACCAGAGATGCCAATTCTCTGGAAGGCAATGAGGTTGGCAATCTAGAGAATCATGATATGGATAAGGCTATGACGAGAGGTCATGGAAGAACAAGAAGCTGACCCGATTGATGTTTCCGGCCCTGCGGATCTCATAACACCAATCTCGAGTCCCTTTTAGCAAATATATATATATATATATATATATATATATATATATATATATATATATATATATATATATATATATATATATATATATATATATGTATATATATATATACATACATATCTTATACATACATATCTATATGTATATATAATATATATACATACATATCTATATACATACATACTTACATATATATACATACATACATACATACATACATATATATACATACATACATACATACATATATATATACATACATACATACATATTTATATATATATACATACATACATATATATATATATTTTTTGGGGGGTGGGGAGGGGGAGGGGGGGAAGGACTCCTTACATGTTAATGAAAATGTGAAGTTACAAAATAGCCCAAAGGGACTAATCCCACCACAATACAACTCCACACCAAAGAAAAGGAAGAAACAAAAGTAAACAAAAACCTTTACCAATGTATACCCAAAAGAAAACCAAATCCAATAGAAATAGACACCAAAACAAGAAATCTGTAGAATCATTCTCAATTAGAAATGTAGACCTGATCTGATTTCATACAGCTGATGGAGATTTCAGTCTGCCACAATTCTGAAATGAGGTGTCTGATAATTATCTGCTTCTAGGAGAAACTGCAGCTAAGGAGGGGGGGTAGATGAAACATTCACTTCCTCTGATATAGTTGCTCTTCTGGCAATCCAGTTTGCAGGCCTATTTCCTTCCCTGTAAATGAAAACAAACTGTGCAGTGAGATGTAGAGTTAGTGCTTTAATTTTGTTGATCCAGATAGAGTGGTGCTAGGGGGGATAGGTCATTCTACAGGTATTGTAGTAAGATAGAGGAGTCCCCCTCCTCAATGATGTTGGACCACTGGTTGAGAGTAGCAAGGTAGGTAGACCAATATACGACAACTAATTCAGCCTCTAGAGGGTTAGCAACAGTAGTTGGAGCCTGAAAAAAGAAGATGCATTTCTCATTATGGTCCCTGATGATACCACCAATACCAGCACTTTGATCAGAGAAGGCTCCATTAGTATTTACCTTGATGTAAGGGAATGTAGGAGCTTTCCAGTGAATTTGAATTATTTTAGAGAGCTTGGGTTGTTCAGGGGGTGGGGGTTTGAGAATGCTGGGGAATTTCTTTAAAGTAATCAGCTTGGAGATGAAAGAGTGACAGTGGCCAACCACTGTAGCAGCCTTACTGATCTCATCATACTTCACACCATTCCTGTGCATCCAAATGAACCAAGCCATAATGAAAGGGATATCTCCTACCTTTGTCTGCTGCCAGGATTGCCAGCAAACCAACAGATCATGCCAATCCAGCAGTAAATGATTAATATTGAGTAAGCTGATGACTCTTGACCATACTTCCTGGGAGAAAGGACAACTGAAGAAGATGTGTTGCACTGTTTCCGACTGAGAACCACACAAATAGCATTTGGAAGGACCTCTCAGGCCTTTCAACTTAAGGATTTCATCTGTTGGTAAGTATCTATGAAAAATTCTCCAAATCAGAAAGGACATGGAAGGGGTGAGGTAGTTGTTCCAAATTTTCTTTCCCTAGTTAACCGGAGGCCAAGAATGGATACTACGATAAATATGTTTGGTAAAGCTCTGCCTCTTACCAAATTTCCAGATAAGCTTATCAGGTTGGGACCTGTCAAAGGGAATTTTGGATACTTGGTTAACAGAAGATTCCATGAGAAGTTGTTGGAGTTTGGGAATGGACCAATTCATATCCTCCCAATAGTTAGCCACAGGGAATTGTAGTTTATCAATGTTGGGTAAAGCCACCAGACATTCCCCAGGGCACCAATGATCTTGCCAGAACAGAATATCCCCTTTTCCTAGTTCCCATAAAAATAGAGAATCAGCAATATCTTTGTTTAGGAGCATGTGTTTCCATATTTTTGAAATGCCAGGTTTGATTTGAGAAGAGGTAGGGTGGGTATCTTTACAGAACTTACCTTTCATATATTTAGCCCAAAGAGAATTTTGTTACCTGAAGTGAATCCAGAGCTTGCAGTAGTTAACTTGCTGTAAGTGCTTTAAACCTTTGAATCCCAATCCTTCAGCCTCCTTAGGTTTGGCTAACTTTTGCCAGCTAGCCCAATGAATTTGTTTCCTTTGCCCGGACCAGAGAAATCTATTAAAATCCTCTCAATTTGGATTCTGAAACTTTTCTTCATGCATGTCATCTGAAGTACATATTGAGGGGAAGGTAGTTAACTTACTGTTAAGAAGTGTGATTCTCCCACCAGTGGATAGGAAAGAATTAGTCCAGTTGAATAAATGAGCATTAAGTTTCCCAAAAATCTCTTTAAAATGCACCTGTTTAGATCTTCCTTTAATTAGAAGCACCCCAAAATACTTCAGTGGGAGGCTGGCTTTGGTATAACCAGTGAATGTAGTAATCCATTGGGAGATATAAGGTGGGATATGGTTGGAGAAGAGCAGTTCACACTTGGCTTGGCTAAATTGAAGACCAGAAACAAGTTGAAATTGACTTAGACAATTAAGAACTATTTTAACAGCTGGTTTAGAAGCCCTGGAAAATAATATAATATCATTAGCATACATAAAGTGAGAGATAACCAAATTGGACTTCTGATGGTATCTAGCATGAAGGGAAGAGGTGACTTAAGTCTCCAGCAGCCTAGAAAGGTAATCCATCACAATAATAAAGATTTTGGGGGGAGAGTGGATCTCCTTGTTTGAGTCCCCTAGTGGCATGGAAATTGACCCACTTTTAATATGTTTGCAATTTATGTTTATAGCAACGGCACCAAAAACTTGATCCCGCTTTAAATATTTATATATGATTTAATGATGAAATGTATAATGTGGATTCTACGCAAGTATACGTATCGTATCAAGTAATACAGGGCTCTAGTGGAGTCCTGGTTATCGATCCCACAGGGAAGTTTTTAACAGATTTGTATCAGCTAAAATTTAAAGGAATTACTTACTAATATAGTAAATGGAAATTTAAAGTAACTACAACAAACTAAAGTAAACTAATGCTTGAAATAAGTTGATTTAAATAATTCAGAAAAAGTATCCTTCTCCTTGTTTTTAGAAAATTAAGTGAATGATGAATCTAAATAGAATTCTTGAATTGTATTGTGACAAATAGGAGCATTCCTATTCTTTACCCTTTAGTCCAGGTGCAAAGAACATTGACTAATCCTATGTTTGATTATCGAATCATGCGCTAGGCTAGGAGGATACCTGTCGCCACTTCGTAGCTCCCACGTTCCCCTCACTTCGAGGGCTAACATCTACACTTCATCTCTCAAACAATAGGACCAAATTGAATATTTTAGTCTGTCACACTAAAATGTCCAATTCTACGTCCGATATATAATATTTTCCTATCTATTTGCACCCTCCTTCCAAGGTTTTTGACTTCCCTGAATATTGGATGTAATTTTTACTATAGTTGATAATTCAACATATTTTAACAAGTCAATTGGCCAGATTGAAAGTAAATTAAGTTTTAAGTAAATATTATCACAATTTATTTTAATATACTAAGTACTTCTATTTAATTTCATCAATCCGCATAATTTTCATAAACAAGGAGAAAGACTAAGAAAACTACTCAGAATGCAAGGAAATAAAACAAAACATGGATTTCATTTAAAGTTAACAACAACAATAAACAAATATACGTATCTTAATTTCCTCCCCAAGTAAACTCCTTGAAGTTCCTTTGACTTTTCCTTCTAGTACAGCAAACTTCTAAATAGCACTCAAATAAACTAACGAAACTCACTAATGACGAACAACAGACACACTTAAGACACCAAAAAGAGACTCGTACTCTCAAAATAGTACACACCTAGACACTAGAATTCGGCCTCTATTTATAGAGATAGGCAAAGGTCCAAGGGGTGCTTAAACACCTCTTCAAAAGTGTCCGGGTTCAAAGTATTTTCATTTTGACTCGTCTCGCCGTCGGCGGGAAACGACCTCGCCGTCAGCGGGGCTTCTAGAAGGTCTTCAAACCGCGCGATCTCGCTGTCGGCGGGTACGGGCTCACTGTCAGCGAGGTAGTTATAATTCCTTCAGAATTTCTCCTCATGATCTCGCCGTCGGCGGCCTCGATCTCGTCGTCGGTGACTTAGATCAATTTGCATGAATTTCTTCCTTTTTGATCCAAATTCGCTCCATTTCATGCTTTTTGCTTTAATCACTTATAAATCTTCATTCCTGCAGTAAAATAAAGAAAATATCTTTCTTTAAAGTGCAATTTCATCAAAAAATAGATAGGAATTTCTTAATGAATTTTTTTGTGATCAAAATCCCCCAAACTTAATTATTACTTGTCCTCAAGTAATTTTAATACTAAATAAAAAATAATGATTTCAATAATAGAATTTTTCAATTCAGATAATATGAATTAAATTTAAATAACATTATAATAAAGTTAAACATAAATATTTCTGAGTAATTAAATTAACTTTATAGATATAAGATTATTTAGTTATCAGGTCTAAGATTTCTAGTTTTCTATTTATTTTAGGAATAACTATTTTTAAAAAGAGTAAATTACTTAAGATATTTAAATGATAGGAAGTTCAAGAAAACACTATTTAGTAAAATACTAATCCATAAATATAAGTTTAGAAATATACTTAAGTTTTACCCTTTAGGTTGATTTCATTGAAGCTAATTTTTGATAAGGCATCTCCTCAAGTTTCTCCTCACTTTGTGTTTTTCTTTTCTTTTCTTTTCTTTTCTTTTTGGATTGATTTTCAATCCTTCTTCTTCTTTTTCTTTTTCAAGTGAGGATTACTGTATCTGGATAGCCTGTTAATAATTTTGAACTTCAATTTCTCTTCTTAAATTTGAAACTTAAAATATTTCCTGCTTATATATATTTCATAGCCTTTACTTCATTGAGTTTCTATCATTTCTTTTTCACTTAAATACTTAAGAATTTTCAATTTTTAGAATATAGTTTTCTTTACTTTAAATAGTTTACTATATTCTTATTTCTTTTAACCAAATATCTTATTCCATTAATTAATTGAATTACTAGAAACATTTTCTTTAACTTTCTATAATAATTAAATAAAGTAATTCATGTTTATTGAATTGAAAAAATACTATAGAAAATCATTTGATAATAATTTTTTGAAAATAGAAATTGAGAACAATTTTAATAATTAAATTTGTATTTTTACCTTCCCCCAAACTTAAATTTTTCTATCTATACTAAATAGTGAAAAAGGGAAAGTATATAGTAAAATTCATCATACCTTTGAGCTTTAGGTATTTCTTTTCTTTGAAATTTTTGCAGGCTTTTTCATTACTTACAAAACTTGTACTTAGTATTCTTCCACATATAGTATTTAAAAGAAAGTGCAGGGATGAAATTTTAAAATAAGTATCAAACATAACAATTGAAAACTTAATTTATTACTACACATACAATTAACTAATCTATTTTAAAACATATTAAAACAATCTAAACAATGTTAACATTCATAACTTATAAAAACTTAAACTAACATTCTATATATATAAAAAATTGCAAACTAATTTAACACACATAAGAAGTCTAATATCATAGCATAAGCAAATATACCAACATCCATAGTCTCTAGAAAGTACAGAATAATTACATCCAAAATAATAATGTTTCCCAAAATAACAACAAATCTAAACAAACTGAATAAACTAAACAAAGGCTCTAATCTTCTGCATCAAAATCCCAAGCTATGTCATATCCCTGATCTCCAGGCTGAGACGGCTGAGCAGTCGGCATCGTGAATAGCGGGGGCACTCAGGAAAGACAACATCTAAATCACCACTCCTATATCGACGTTCAGCCTCATAGTATGCAATTTCGTACTCTGAATGTCGCTGGAGATATTCGCTATCATAATTGTGTCTTCTTTCCAAGCCTCCGATCCTTTGGTCTATATGCTCAAATCTTCTTTCCATATTTTCTCCAAATAACTCAAAACTCTTTCTACTCGTGGTTAATTCATTCATCGGATCTTGAAGGGTAGGAGTGGTGTACGAGGGGTAGGAGTGGTGTCGAGGGGTTCATAACGAGTAGAGGGTATATCTCTACTTGAAGAAGGTACATAATCCCTCGTCCTGCATCTCCATCCTTCATGGGATTCATATTTCTTTATATTAGCTCGAGTAAGGGGTTTCATAGGTTCAATCCATTCCTCATCATCTCTTGCCTCTACCCCGGATAATCGGCGAGTGCATAGATAAGACCAGGATGTCCTAGTCCTCCTCCACTTTCATTTCTAGCGGTGGCTAATATATTTTTATAAATAACATTTCCCACATTAATACTCTTCGGTTCCGAATACGTAAATTCGAATCGCTTCTATCTCTTGTTACCTCACTATGGTAGTAGGTAGTTAACAAAGTAGAACAAATAAAATAATGCCAGGCTTTAGATGTTGCATTTAGCATAGAAAGAGGGAAGTTTACCCGTTCTCGCTGCTTTATCTTCCGGACTCCTTTACCATCGCTGAGAAAGTCGATCATCTCTTCCAAGTGGTCCTTCCATAGTTCCAAAAGTTTCATACTCGCCGGTGTAGGTGTCTCGTACTTTATAATAAGCGTTTATTCTAAGCAGCGTTGAATTCTACAAAAAATCCTCTAACCTTAACCGGTGCATCTTCACTGTGTTAAATTTGCATAAAATTTCTTTACTACTTCTACATACCGCTTCCGTTGGTCACGAAACGTAAATTTTCCCATCCTCGCTCCTTAATGATTCGCTCAACTTCTCCTCATAGATTCTTGAAAACTCGATCTTGAACGCATTTTCTTGCTTGTATGTTTTGAAATATCGAGTTTGTGCTCTTGCATTAATTAATCGGGTTTCGTCATAATCTATCCGTTGCTTTTGTCGTGGAGCCATTTCTTGATCTGTGAAATTTGCAAAAATCTTAACTAAACTTCAAAATATTTCTAAGAAGGCTTCCTACAACATCTAAAATCCATTTAAATCTATTTTCATGAAATTCTTCCAAGTATTTTCTCCACATTTCGAAATTTTTCAAAATTCTCCAATGTAGAAGAAATCCATGGTGAAAATCAAAAATTTATGCATAGGAGTGAAGCTCTTACCAAGGGAAGATGAATCCGGTGTCAAAAAGTGTTGAAATCTCCTCAAATCCAAGATCTCTCAAGCCCCAGGTCGGTTTTTTCGAATATTTGAGGAAAGGGATGATGAATAGTGTCGGTTGACCGGTCAAATATAGGTCTTTTCGCGATCTCGCTGTCGGCGAGATTTTTCTTGCCGTCGGTGAGCTAATTAATTTGATAAGGCAAAAGTTTCGGGAAAAATCCACCGTCGGCTAGCTCGGTCTCGCTGTCAGTGGGTTTTCTCGCTGTCGGTGAGATAATTCTCGCCATCGGTGACTTCCTAAAATTTTTTAAAATTTTGAAATTCGGCAATCATTTTCAACCTCGATTTGCCCTTAATCAATCTTTCGATCACTTAATTTAATAATAGTATAAAGATTAGATACTTATACTCACAAAAAGTTCATACAACACAAATAATATAACTTTATATATGAAATCCATGAGACTTACAAATTTCACACTAACAACTTAACACATACTTAACTTAAATGTTCAAATCCATAATACTCACCATCGCAATCCACACCACAACACTTTAAATGCTGAGACATAACAATTACATAAAATCTCATCAATTCTGAGATGATCAAATCAAAGTCCGACTCATAATAAAACCTAAATCCAAATCAACACATATATACACAAATATATGACATAAACATAGAAATCTTTCTTACTCTTCAGTGTCTGAACTAATATCTTCTCTGGTATTCCCGATGCGACGCAAGTGCACAAATAAATTGTAGAAAGCCCTAAAAGGGAATTCTGCAGTAGATTCTTCATGAATCCATCATTTATGTCTTAGTAGATGAACAAAACTGGCCTCCAGATGTCCAGTATGATCAAAGTGCTCCTTCATTCTCCGGTCAATGTGATCAAACATATCAAAGATATTGTCGATGGAATTCATCACATTTTGCAATTCTTTCTCCAACCCTTTAATCTTCTTCGAATGAAATTAGTTTTATCAGCAAAGGGCCTTGCTAAAGGATTGTTCCGTGATGTTCGTCGTAAATAATGGTAATCTCATCATTGTTATCCAAAGTTGGAAACATATCGCAGGATCCAAGTGGTTTCCATGGTAAAAGTACTTTTTCCCAAGCCTCATAAGAAACTTGGTACCGATCGCATAAATCAAATATAGTCGATGGGTGTCCAAGTCCATGCACTGACCCATGCACAATTAATTCCCAATGCAGGCTTTACTATTATTGATCCCACATCGATAGGTAGTCCAATTTGAATACAGTAGTTTAAAATAGCGCATTCCTTTGAAACTTTATTTACCCTTATAGTAGGTAATAATTTTGATGATATAAAGTAATGACAATGCTTCGAGACAGGGTTAAGAAGTGATGCAGAAAAACTGACATACTCGTCTTCGCGTAACTCCCAATCATCGGTTCGTCTGGTCGTATCTCGTAAATCTCGTTCATATTGTATCTCAAGACACAAGGTCGGAATAATGACAAACAGTAGGTATTCTCTATAGAAAATAATTCATTTACCCTTGAAGGAATAAATGTTACCCATCTTCCTCTGACGTAGACATTTCCATTGTTGATCGCATGTAGATTAAAGTAAAACTCTTTAACTACTGGAATAACTACAGCGGATGTCGTATAACAAAATACCTCCCAATACCGCTGTGCGATCATTTCTTCGATTTTTGTAGTGGAATTCTCTACTCCTCTGTTGAAAAATCCTTTTTCTTTAATAAGTCTTTTCTTCATCAAGCCTTTGTTGAAGATTCGATGCACTTCCGAACTGACGAATTTTCTTCGGTTGAAAACTTCAGTTTTTGTGGTTTCTAAGAATTTGGTGGCCATTTCGGATCGAAAGGATTGGTCTCTAGTCATTCCTAAGGAAGAAAACAGTGTAAATTTGGTTTTGGGATAATTTCCTACGAAGAAATGGCTTAGATCCGTCCAAAACCGCACGAAAAATCTTTAAGAAACCAAATTTTCAACTGCCTCGCCGTCGGCAGGAAGTTTCTCGCCGTCGGCGAGCTAGTTATAGAACTGACTCAAGTCATGGCTCACGATCTCGCTGTCAACGGGCTCGGGCTCGCTGTCGGCGAGATTCGTAAAAATCGTCCAATTTCGCTCTGGTCCGAATATTTTCTGATCTCCTCATATAGGTTCAACTTTGTGATGATTCTAATAAAATTTTGAGTAGTAAGATTTGTTTTAATAATATAGACTCAGTAATTTGTCGATAATTAAAATAAAAGACTACTATGGGTTGCCTCCCATAAAGCGCTTGGTTTAAAGTCATCAGCCCGACCTAATTTAGTTAGCGATCAGGTTGACTAAGCATTAAAACCTCTTTAAAATTTGTTCTTCTGCCTTCGAAATATGGTTTTAATCTATGTCCGTTTACTTTAAATCTATGTCCCGTTTTTGGATCTTCAATTTCTATAGTTCCATATGAAAATATTTGAGTTATGCGTGAAAGGTCCTAACCATCGAGATTTCAATTTCCCGAGAAATAATTTCAATCTAGTATTATAAAGCAAAACTTCTTATCCCGGTTCAAAATTTCTCTCGATTAATCTTCCGATCATGCCATAATTTCATTCTTTCTTTATAAATCCTATCATTATCATATGATTCGTTTCTTAATTCTTCTAATTCATTTAATTGCAACAATCTCTTCTCACCAAGCCTTCTTTCATATTATAATTAAATTCTTTAATCGCCCAATATGCTTTATGTTCTAATTCAACTCGGTAAGTGGCAAGTTTTTCCATATATAAGCTCGTAAGGAGTCATTCCAATCGAAGTTTTATAAGCAGCTCCGTATGCCCATAATGCAAGTGTCTAGTCTTATGTACCAGCCTAATCTATTATGGTTTACCGATTTTTCTAATATACGCTTAATCTCTCGATTAGAAACTTCACCTAATCCATTAGTTTTGTGGATGATAAGCAGTTGATATCTTATGCATAATATTATATTTTTCTACTAGTTTGTGAATATATTTGTTTCTAAAATGAGTTCCTCCGTCAATGATAATCACTCTCGGCATTCCAAATCTAGTAAAAATATTTTTCATTAAAAATTTTGAAACACTTTTAGCATCACACCTAGGTAAAGCTTGTGCTTCAATCCATTTGGAAACATAATCAACAAACTTACTAATATATATGAGTTTCCAAATGAAGGAATAAAAGGTCCCATGAAATCTAATCCCCAAACATCAAAAATTTCAACTTCTAATATAAAATTCAGAGGCATTTCATTTTTCTCGATATGTTTCCTACTCTTCGGCATTTATCGCAAGTTTTTATATATCTATATACATCTCTAAATAGAGTAGCCAAGTAGAATCTAGATTGTAGAATTTTATACGCAGCTTTTATCCGTCCCAAAATGTCCTCCAAAATCGCAGTCATGACATTTTTGAATAATTGGTTCAGCTTTCTTCATAAGGCACGCATCTTCTAATGATTAGATCCTTACATCGCTTATATAAGTATGGTTCATCCCAAAAGTATGTTTTAGTATCGTGAATGAATTTTTTCCGTTGATGCAAAGTTAACATAGGTGGTAAAATGTCACTTACAATATAATTTACTATATCAAGCATACCAAGGTATTTTCAACTCATTTATATTATAAAGATGTTCATCGTAGAAAATCGTCTAAAATTTCATTATCGCATCGTATAATTTATGATTTTCTAATCTTCGATAAATGATCTCGCAATTTGATTATCAGCTCCTTTTTGTTAATGATCTCAAAATCAAATTCTTGCATTAATAATATCCATCCGATTAATCTTGGTTTAGAATCTTTCTTTTGCATTAAATATTTTATACAGAGTGATCAAGTATGTACAATACATTTAGTTCCTATTAGATAATGCCAAAATTTATTAAAAGCATATACAATCGCTAATAATTCTCTTTCAAGAATCGTATAATTTATTTCAAAGATCATTTAGAGTTTTACTAAGCATAATATATAACTTCGAAAATCTTATCATATCTTCGCCCAAGAACTACTCCTATAAGCATAATCACTAGCATCACACATAAGCTTAAATGGTTTCTCCCAATTAGGTGAAACTATTATAGTGTCGTAATTAATTTATCTTTTAATAATTCGAAAGCATTCAGGCATTCAGTTGTAAATTCAAATTTTCGTCCTTTTCAAGAAGTTGGCATAGAGGTTTAGTAATTTTTTAAAAATCTTTAATATAACGTCCGTAGAATCCAAGCATGTCCAAGAAAACTTCTTACCCCTTTCACCGTAGTTGGAGGTGGTAATTTAGCTATAACTTGAATTTTTACAGGGTCTACTTCCATGCCTTTTTCTGAAATTTTATGCCCTAATACAATGCCGCCTGTAACCACAAATTGACATTTCTCCCAATTAAGAACTAAATTAGTTTTCTCACATACTTCTAATACTTTTTCAAGATGATTTAAGCATGTGTCAAATGTTGTTCCAAATACGGAGAAATCATCCATAAATACTTCTATTCCATTATCAATTAATTTACGAAATATAGACATCATACATCTTTGGAATGTTGCAGGTGCATTACATAATCTAAAAGGCATTCTTCGAAAAGTGAAAGTTCCATAAGGACTAGTAAATGTAGTTTTATCTTGATCCTCGGGAGCAATTTGTATTTGATGATAACCGGTATATCTATCTAAGAAACAAAAATATTTATGTCCGGCTAATCTATCTAACATCTGGTCTAGAAATGGTAAAGGGAAGTGATCTTTCCTAGTGGCTGTGTTTAATTTTCTATAATCAATACATATTCGCCATCCAGTGACTTGTCTTATAGGGATAAGATCATTATTTTCATTAGCTTTGACGGTCACTTCTCCTTTCTTAGGTACACATTGAATTGGGCTTACCCAAGCTCTGTCAGAATAGGATATATAATACCATTATCTAACCATTTTAAAATTTCTTTCTTGACTACTTCTTTCATTATTGGATTTAATCTCCTTTGTGGATCTCGCTTTAGGTTTATGTTCATTATCTAAAATAATTCCGTGCATACAAATTGAAGGACTAATTCCTTTAATATCTGCTAAAGTCCAACAAAAAATTTTCTTATATTTTTTAATGTATCTAAAAGTTTTTGTTCTTGAGATTCATTTAATTCATATGAAATAATAACTGGTAGAGTTGAAGAATTACCTAAGTAAGCATACTTTAAATGATTAGGTAACATTTTTAACTCAAGTTGAGGAGGTTTAATAATCGATGGAACTATATTTTTTCGTATTTTCTCGTGTTATCCAAAAATTCAAATTTCTCTTGAATATAATCTAATTCTTCATTTATTTCATATTTTTCAATTAATTCAAATTTTTTTTTTCTAATTTTTCTTCATAATATTCTTTAAAATGTTCTTTTTGTAAATGATCGAGTACTTCCATTCGAAAACACTTATCATCTTTTTCTAACGCAGGATATTTCATTGATTTAGCAATATTAAAAGTTACTTTTTGGTCATTTACTCTCATAGTTAATTCTCCTTTCTGAACATTAATCATAGCTTTTCCAGTGGCTAAAAATGGTCTTCCTAAAATGATAGGAATTTCTTTATCTTCTTCCATATCTAAGACAATAAAATTTACATGGAAGATAAATTTTTCCACTTTTACTAATATATCTTCAATAACTCCCTTAGGATATGTAACAGAACGATCAGCTAACTGAAGAGTTACTGAAGTAGGTGAAATTTCTCCCAATCCTAATCTTTTAAAAATTGATAGAGGCATTAGATTGATGCTTGCTCCTAAGTTACACAAAGCTTTTCCATAGAATTTTTCTCAAAGAGCGCAGGTATGAGTGAAACTACCAGGATCTTTTAATTTTTCGTGAAGTTTTTTCGAATAATAAGCACTACACTCTTCACTAAGTGCAACCAATTCATTATCGGTAAATTTTCTTTTTTTATTTAGAATATCTTTCATGAATTTTACATAGTTTGGCATCTGTTCTAAAGCTTCTACAAAAGGAATATTTATCGTTAATTTCTTCAAAATTTCAAGGAATTTAGCAAATTGTTTGTCTTTTTTATGTTGAATTAGTCATTGAGGAAATGGTGGTGGAGGTTTTTCAACGAAATTTTCATAGGTATTAAAGGATTTTCTAAGTTTGGATCTTGTTGATTCTTTTCCTTTTCAATTTCCACTTCCTCTTTTCGACTTTCAAGTTCTTTCCGAATTCGAGGTTCCAATTCTTTTCCACTTCGTAATTGTATCGCTTTAATTTGTTCATTTCCCTTGTCTTTGGGATTTATTTCCACATTACTAGGAAATGTTCCAGATATTCTATTATTAAGTGCAGTAGCGATATGTCCAAGTTGAGTTTCAATATTTTTGATAGCTGTTCCTCGATTTTGTAATTGGTTTCCTTGTATTTGTAATTGATTTCCTTGATTTTGTAAATGTTGACCCATATTTAATATTAATTCTTCTATAGATAATTTCTTATCTTTAAATTGTGGGTTATTAAATCTAGGTGGATAATTAGGTTTATAATTAGGATTTCCTTGATTAGATGGATTTCCTAATGGTTGTGTCATATTATTCATCCATGGTTGATTAGTTATGTTATTATTCCAATTAAAATTAGGATGATTTTTCCATCCAGGATTATAATAATTTGCATAAGGATTATTGGGTTTGTTGTTAATTGCATTAATAGTTTCATATTGAGATTGAGATTCTATAAGTTGTCCAGATGAATTTTCTTCTGATATAGTTGGAGAGTAATTCATTCCAAAATGATCTAATTTTTTAGATACAGCAGCGATTTGCAAAGCTAGCATAGATATTGTATCATTTTCATGAATACTAGCTATGTTTTTCGGATTCATTCTATCAACAGGCCATTGAAATTATTGGTTGCCATTTCTTCAATTAGTGCATAGGCTTCATCAAATGGTTTTGACATTAATGATCCTCCAAGCAGCAAGATCGATGATCGATCTTAAAGATCCTACTAATCCATTATAGAAAGTTTGGATAATTAACCAATCTGGTAACGCGTGATGTGGGCATTTCCTAAGAAGTTCTTTAAATCTCTCCCAAGCTTCATATATTGACTCTCCATCAAACTAACTAAAAGAAGTTATATCATTTCTAAGCTTAGCAGTTTTAGATGGTGGAAAATATTTGGATAGAAATTTTTGTGATAATTCTCCCCAAGTTTTAATAGATCCAGGTGCTAACGAATTTAACCACATTTTAGCCTTATCCCTTAAAGAAAAAGGAAAAAGTCTAAGTCTAATAACATCGTTAGATACTCCTTCATATTTGAAAGTAGCACATAGTTCTAAAAAACTAGCAAGATGTAAATTAGGATCTTCGATAGGTGAACCACTAAATTGATTATTTTGTACCATTTGGATAATTGCTGGGTTTAAGTTCAAATGAATTAGCAACTACATCGTGGTTTTGAATAGTTAAATGAATTTCATCTAATGTAGGGTTGGCATAATCTCGTAATGGTCTTGGTTGATTGATATTTTCATTTTCGGGAATATTTGCCATTTGTGTTAAATTTATAATTTCTCGTTTTTGTTTTCTAATTCTTTTAATTGTACGCTCTAATTCTGAATCGTAAGGTATTAAATTTTCATTTCCAAATTTTCGCATACAATTTCACTTCCCCGGCAACGGCGCCAAAAACTTGACCCACTTTTAATATGTTTGCAATTTATGTTTATAGCAACGGCACCAAAAACTTGATCCCGCTTTAAATATATATATATGATTTAATGATGAAATGTATAATGTGGATTCTACGCAAGTATATGTATCGTATCAAGTAATACAGGGCTATAATGGAGTCCTGGTTATCGATCCCACAGGGAAGTTTTTAACAGATTTGTATCAGCTAAAATTTAAAGGAATTACTTACTAATATAGTAAACGGAAATTTAAAGTAACTACAAGAAACTAAAGTAAACTAATGCTTGAAATAAGTTGATTTAAATAATTCAGAAAAAGTATACTTCTCCTTGTTTTTAGAAAATTAAGTGAATGATGAATCTAAATAGAATTCTTGAATTGTATTGTGACAAATAGGAGCATTCCTATTCTTTACCCTTTGGTCCAGGTGTAAAGAACATTGACTAATCCTATGTTTGATTACTGAATCTGCTGCTAGGCTGGGAGGATACTGGCTGCCACTTCGAAGCTCCCACGTTCCCCTCACCTGAGGGCTAACATCTACACTTCAGCTCTCAAACAATAGGACCAAATTGAATATTTTAGTCTGTCACACTAAAATGTCCAATTCTACGTCCGATATATAATATTTCCATATTTATTTGCACCCTCCTTCCAAGGTTTTTGACTTCCCTGAATATTGGATGTAATTTTACTATAGTTGATAATTCAACATATTTTAACAACTCAATTGGCCAGATTGAAAGTAAATTAAGTTTTAAGTAAAAATTATCACAATTTATTTTAATATATTAGGTACTTCTATTTAATTTCATCAATCCGCATAATTTTCATAAACAAGGAGAAAGACTAAGAAAACTACTCAGAATGCATGGAAATAAAACAAAGCATGGATTTCATTTCAAGTTAACAACAACAATAAATAAATATACTTATCTTAATTTCCTCCCCAAGCAGACTTCTTGAAGTTCCTTTGACTTTTCCTTCTAGTACAGCAAACTTCTAAATAAAACTCAAATAAACTAACGAAATTCACTAATGACGAACAACAGACACACTTAAGAGACCAAAGAGAGACTCAGACTCTCTAAAATAGACACACCTAAACATTAGAATTCGGCCTCTATTTATAGAGGTAGGCAAAGGTCCAAGGGTGAAACACCTCTTCAAAAAGTGTCCAGGTTCAAAATATTTGCATTTTGACCTGTCTCGCCGTCGGCGGGAAATGACCTCGCTGTTACGTAGTGCTTCTAGAAGGTCTTCAAACCGCGCGATCTCGCTGTCGGCGGGCTCGGGCTCGCTGTCGGCGAGGTAGTTATAATTCCTTCAGAATTTCTCCTCATGATCTCGTCGTCGGCGGCCTCGATCTCGCCGTCGGCGACTTAGTTCAATTTGCATGAATTTCTTCCTTTTTCATCCAAATTCGCTCAATTTCATTGTTTTTGCTTTAATCACTTATAAATCTTCATTCCTGCAGTAAAATAAAGAAAATACCTTTCTTTAAAGTGCAATTTCATCAAAAAATAGATAAGAATTTCTTATGAATTTTTCTGTGATCAGAAATCTCTTCAACTTTACCCATTTATGACAACATAATGGTGACTATGTTTCAACCATCTCTTGATAAGCAGACAGAAATCAATGGTGAAGCCTCTAGCTTGCAGAACTTGAAGGATGAAGTTCCATTCAATAGTGTCATAAGCTTTTTGAATGTTAAGTTTATAAATGAGGTTAGCCCCCCTACAATTTTTATCCAAGTCAAGCAAAATCTCTTGTGCTAGGAGGACATTATCTGCTATGGATCTTCCTTTCACAAATGCTGATTGGTTAGGGCTGATAATTTTGTCAAGATGAGGTTGTAACCTTCCCACAATGATTTTACTAATGATTTTACTAACAACAGTAGTAAGTCTGATGGGTCTATAGTGATTCCAATTCTTGGGAGCATTGTTTTTGGGAATTAGAACAATGGTTGAAGCATGAAAATATTGTGGGATCTCATTGCCTTGGAAGAAACTCTGGATAGCAGCAGTCACTTCAACCTTACAATTAGTCCAAGCCTTCTTATAAAAATCAGCACTGAAGCCAGCAGGCCCAGCAGTTTTAGAGCTCTTAATTGAGTTAAGTGCCACCCAGATTTCCTCTTGTGAAGGTGTATCAGTTAATACAATAGAATTAGTAAATTGATATCCCTACTGAAAATGCTACCATCAATTGGAGGTTTGGAGCAAGGTTTATAAGTGAGAAGATTATGGAAATAGGTGATAGCATCATTGGCATTATCAGTACCATTTCTGAGCAGAACCCCCTGGGCATTCATAATGGAGTGGATGGCATTGCATTTCCTCTGTACTTGATCCAAGCATGATAGAATTTAGTATTTCTATACCCCTCCTTGAATTTGGTGATAGCTGCTTTTTGCCTCAAAAATTGGCCCTGTCAATCAATTAAGGTAAGCAACTTCTCCTGAGCAGCGAAACTGTCCAAACATAGAATCAGCTAATTGTGTAGTAGCTTCAAGTGCATTGACCTTCACTTCAGCTTTAGAGACACCATGGAAAATATCCCCAATGGACTCCCAACTCCAGTGTGAAAGCATACTAGCCAATTTAAATTGAAGGTTCTGTAATCAGATAAAAGGGTTAGGATGAGATTAACCTGTCTAGTGTTCAGTAATAACAGATTGGAAACTAGGATGAGATGACCAAAAGTTCAAATATCTAAAAGGAGGGGGAGTGGTTTGATTAGAGTGTGTAGTAATGGTGAGAAGAAGAGGTATGTGATCAGACCCAACAAAGTTGAGGTGAGTTATAGTGGTGTGAAGGTAATTTTGATGCCAAGCATTGTTTGCCAAAAATCTGCCTAATCTCTCCTAAATTTTGCCTCTCCTCCATGCGAATAGATTACCCTGGAAACCCAGGTCAAACAAATCATCCCTTTGTATGTTAACATTAAATTCAATAATTTTGGTGAGATGTGGGGGTCTTCCACCAATTTTCTCATCAGCAGAAGCAATATTGTTGAAATCTCCTCCCACCAGCTAGCTCTGATCTTCCTTGCGATTAATTTGATGGATATCCTGCCAAAGCTCTCTTCTGGCAGTTTTAGTGCAGCCAGCATAGACAAATGTAGCTGCAAAATGATTGTCATTCAAAGTGCAGTGGAGATGAACCAATTGAGGATGATCCACCACCAGTTTCCACTGGATTTCCTTCCTGCAAATAATCCAAATTTTATTAGAGGAGTTAGCAAAAAATGAACAACCAGGAAACCTGGTGAGGAACTTTGATTGATTTTTTACACCATAGGTTCCAAAAGAACAATGCACCACAGTTGATATTTTCTATAAAGATGTAAAAGTCTTTTAAAAGATAAGGGGTGGGCCACTCCCCTAATATTCCAGCACAAGAAATTAAGCATCAGGTGGTTTGGTGTGGGGTGGGGAGTGAGCAGGAATGGATCTAGATCTTGAACTAGTCCATCCCCTTCTGGTGCCAGGGGGGAGCCATGAGATCTGATGTCTTCATCAGAGATTTGTGGAGTTTGGGTTAGTTTCTGCAGATCAGAAATAACCTTTTTCTTTTTCCTGGACTTCTCCTCTTGCCAAACAGTCACCATTTTGTTCTGTATATTAACCAGTTGGTTTGTGGAGGGGGTATTCTCCTGTGTCAAATCTTCTTCATTACTCAAATGTTCTTGGGTTCTCAGTTTCTGCAATTACAAGAACTGAAGCTAAAATTTCTTCATTACTTGATTTTCCTTGCTTCGCAGTTTCAGTAGTGTCAGGAATAACTTCAATAGACATTATGTGATCTTCAGCCACTGTAGCTTGCTCAATAGTTTTCCCCACAGAGATTTCATGATCTGATACAATGGGCTATTTCTCCACAGTTTTAGCCTTAGTTGGTTTTTTACTTGGAGGTTTCAGCCTATAGGACTTCTCCTTGGAATGTCCAAACATTCTACAATGTTGGCAAAACACAGGTTTGTTTTCTAATATAACTTCTTGCCAGAAACCTTCTCCATTATCATATGTGGTATTCCAAATTTTATCTAACTCAGGAAGAGAGACATCCCTCTCTATCAAAATTGTAGCACCATTTGGGTTTCCCATATTAAAGGTGGAAGGTTCAACTTTTAGAGGTGTGCCCAAAGCCCTAATGATTTGGAATATAGCATGTGTGTGGTATAGTTGGATGGGAAAATTGGGGAACTTAAACCATTGTGGTTTCAATGGGGGTTCTTTAGCTAGGCCAAACCCAATATACCAATTTATAAATTTCAAGTAGGTATTGGCAATTTGCATTCCTTGCATACCCAGTAACCTGGCATAATCTTCATCCCTTGAAAGTCTGATTAAAAGATGCCTTCCATCCATCACACCTAGCTTCCATTGGCTCACAAAAGTAATTTGCTCAAATTGATTTCTAACTAATTCCATTTTGGTGTGACCATACTGAAAGTGTCCAACAATGGTGAACTTAATGGCTTCAGCAAGAGTATTCATTTCCTGAGAAGTGAAGAATATGGCTGACCAACCATCCTTAGACCCAAGAGGTCTTATAAATGGGCAATCTGACTTTCCAACAGCTGCATCATGAAGAAATTGTGGGAAAGTTAAGTGTTCAGCTGTCTTGGTAGGGAGAAGCCCTTTGCTGACAGCTGAAGCATAAGAGGTTATAGCATTAAAGTTGCTGACACCAGCCATAAATGAAGCAAACTCAACCACCATGCTAGATATAGAGGGCTAATAAAGGCACCACCAATACCAAGCAGGATATCATAAAGAGACAGGAGATTCACAAAGCAGTGAAAAAGTTTCAGAAGGGAGTAAAATCAATGGAACAGTAAATCAAGGAGTAAGAAAGAGAGCCCAGCCAGACAAAGCTCTCCCAGCAGCACCCCTAGAGATTATCAGCCAATGGAATAGTAGTTCCAATTCAAAAAAGAAACAGCCCGGGAAAAATCAAACCAGGAAAAACCTCCCACCAGCCACCACCAGACCCTTACCTGACCACCACGAGAACTCATAAACAGTGGACCACCTCCAGAAGAAACCTGCCACCACCAAGGTGAAGCCATTACAAACCAAACCCTAGTAGAGCAAGGAACTCAGCCGCCAACATGATGTATATATGGAAATTGCATTTATGTATGTATGTATGTATGTATATATATATATATATATATATATATATATATATATATATATATATATATATATATATATATATGCCACCGCCAAGGTGAAGCCATTACGGACCAAACCCTAGCGAGCAAGGAACTCGACTGCCAACATGATGTATATATGGCAATTGCATGTATGTATATATATATATATATATATATATATATATATATATATATATATGTGTGTGCGCGTGCCTTGGCTCATTGGTTGCGGCCTTTGGTGTAAGTCCCTCGGGTCAGGGGTTTGAATCCCACCCAAGATAAGTGGTTTTGAATAACACACATGACCGCAATGGGGCTCCGCTCCTCGGTCGGTTTAAAAAATATAGGGATTGATCGGCGGTCTCCAGACAATCGATCAATTTTTTACTATATATATATATATATATATATATATATATATATATATATATATATATATATATATATATATATATATATGTATGTATGTAATATGTATGTATGTATGTATATTGAGTATTATTTTTAAATAATTTAATTGATTACAACACTACAAAGGTTTATTGATCAATTAAATTATTAACTAAAATTAGAATAAAATTAGATTAAATTCTTTTTAATAAATATTTTAATACAAATAATGAAATTTAAATCTCAAGCTATTTTTAATATGCCATGGCTGTGTAATTAGGATTGTAAATATCGTTCATTTTTCATGAATAGCTCATATTCGACTCGATAATCAAGAGTGTCAAACAAAACAAATTTTTTGAGCTCAATATATAAACGAGCTGAACAAGAACAATGATACTTTTAACAAGCCGAGAATTGACTCGCTTAACCTCGGCTCGTTTACACCTCAACGGCTGCATGCATAATTAAGGTTGTAAAAAGTGTTTTTTATTCTCGAACAGCTCGTTTATCATACTCTTTCCCTGGTTTGAGGAGACCTAAACAACACCTGCTAGCAAAATGTTAGTTTTAATTTATTTCGGCTCCATGTTGAACATGACTCCCTGCAAGAAAATCATCCCAAACATACTAGTGTGAAAGTCTCATACCTCAATAAACATGCAAAAAGCATAGAAAAGTTAAGTTTTGCTAGGGCAACCAAACTTGCAGAGAACTATATTAAAGAAATCAAAAAATCTACCTATCACCCTAGTCCGAGCCTTTCACACCATCTAACTTAAATAATTGTATATTTAGCACACAAATAATTGAATAAAGCAGAAAAAAAGCAACAAGATCTTTTACATGGAAAAACCCAAAAAACGAAAATCTTGGGTCCTAGACTAGTAAAAATTGTCTACTTTAACAGTGTATGTACAAAGATAAAAATCACTTTATTTTAAATATGACAGTTTGTAAGCAATGGTCGCTAGAAGTTATCACCAGATCTTTAATATGACATTATATATTATAGTCATTTTTATTTATGGCGTTAGCAAGCAGGGTTTACCGACAAAAAGTAGAAGAGACTGACGACGGTGAGCAGAAGAGGCCGATGGGAGCTGGTTAATGGCCATCAGCAGCTACGACAGTCAGAAGTTATTATCATATCTTCTATACGATGTTACACATTACAACCGTATTTTTGATACATGATGAGCAAGATGGGGTCGCACATGGTGATAAGCATGGGCAGTCAGTGGTGTTCAATTGGCGATGGTCGACGGTGGTCAGCGGCTATAGAGGCTGGAATTCTTTCTTGGATCTTTAGCCGCTAAAGTTCTACTCATTTTTGGAAGTGATGAAAGGCAGTTTATTTATAACTCTTGAGGAGGGTCATTTCATCCATTTGAAAAATAACTCCCATAACCACCCGATCGAACTGCTTTCATTGGTCCCCACTGATCATAAGGGGCTCTTTTAATAATTTATGGGCCTTGATAACCTCAAAATTAAGCTATCTTTGGCTAATTGGATTTTTCTCTTCGAGACACTCAATTAACTATATATAAGTCAAATTTAGAGTTCATTTGACCTTTCAAATACAATTCAAAGCTTCAAAGTATATTTTAATGACTTGATCTTGACCTATTTGGACAAATTTTGGTATCATTAGGTTGTTTTTGTTGAGATGGTCAGCTTGATTATAAACTAGCTGGAATATTTGAGGCCTAGGATGATCATTAGTTTGAATCTATAATGCTTCTGACCCTAAAAATATCTTGAGATTCGTAACAAATGGTAACCTTTCTTGATGATGCATCAATGCTATTTTTGATATAATATTAAGAATTTCAAGCTATGTGTAAATATAAAAGTTTAGATGTGAGATATATAAATATATAAGAATTTTGTGTTATGTATGCAATGCCCTTAAAAAACTGATCAACACCAAACAGCTAGAAAGCTCGTCAATTCTTTCCTATTCCATACTTTTGCCTATGAACTTTCAATGCCATATCCCCCAAAGTCTACTCATTGTAATTGTAATTAATGCTACATAGGTGCTTATGATTTAATAAAACTTTTAGGAAAACTTAATTATTTTTCATATTAAACATAGAGTGGATATTACATTTACGGTCCATTTGGCGGCGTCTGAGGCATGGTGTGATTTCTAACCTCTAAAATTACAGTGTTTTGGGGCGCGTCCAAGCTAAGGCCCATTGCATCTTCGATAAAACAAGGGCCACGGGTTTGACCGAGCAGCCTGTGTTTCTTTATGTTATTTTTAATGAGGTGCCTCATGGCTTCACATATCATTCTACCTCAGCTGCACACATTATTCTACCACGGCTTTGCATATTGTATTGTCCTTGCTTTGCATCTTCTACCCTAACCTGCTCTGGAGCTCTCACATTTTCTTTTGTGCCCCGCTCATCCTCATCCTACATTTCTTTATCTTTTTTAACTTCTCTCCTCGGCACATGTGAGGAGGGTTTCTGAACGTTTGCTTCTTCTTTCGGTATCCTCTATCCCTTACATTTTCTTAGTGGATTTGATATGTTAGCCACATTGGTTTGCACAAAGTTTCTTCATGAATTTGCATAATGAGTTTCTAGTGTTTTCTGCGTTGCACCCTTTTTCTCGGATTTTTTGGTTTTTGAGATTTTTACATTTATAATATGGGCAGTTTCAGCTGCTGATGCTTCAATTTTGATGTTTCAATTGGAAATAGGTGATGGTTTTGAGTGAGAATTTAAGAAGTAGAGGAGGCCTGGTGGGGGGTCGGTTTTAACTGTTGTTTCAGTGTTTTTCCTTAGTGAATGGTTTTGTCATTGTTATGTTTGGGTATTGGACTTGCTTTTGGGGTGTTGTTTTTTGTTGTGGGGTTAGCATGTATGAATGGTTTTATCTTTGGTGTTTTGGGGCATTGGCTGTTGTTTCATAATTTCTGAAGAAGAGCAGATATTAGACTTTATTTTGAGTTGGAATGAAGTATTATGCCCAACTACAATCTTGTTGGGAGGCCTGCTAACATATGTGAATGATTTTATTTTTGAGTTGGAATTTAGTGTTGGATTTGATGGTTTTAAAGCATGAGATAAGGCATGCTATGCTGTGGTGATGTGGTGTACCATGGTGCTGTGGTATGGTGGTTTCATATGGACTGTTTCTATTTGCACATATCATAAGTATTTAATAATTATTAATGCAAAACTTATCATCTTCATACAAGTAAAATAAATAAGAAGTTGAAAAAATTCTTAAAATGAATGGAAGACACCATAAGTAAACAATAAGCAAGTATATCCAAATTGAAATTGCATTCAAACAATAAATCTCAACTTATCACATCCTTAGAGTAGCCAAAGTTGTAGATTAATAAAATGTGTATATTACAAAGAAAAGAATATCAATTTTTTTTAAGCCATTCATTAAATATAGCCCAGCAAACTCTAATAACCTTAAGGCATAATGTTTGTGCCAAATATAAAAAAGATAATGCAATTTATGTTATCTAGAATAGAATATAGTTAGGAGTCTTCATAATTAGGATTAAAGGAACCTTTTATAAAATGGAGGTTTTCTTGTATTGAGATAAATATTATTTCAATGATATTCACAGTTATAGTTTTGCTGAGAGCATTAATTTTATGTTTTTTTTTATGAAATGCAACATAACAAATGAATATGAGTTGTAGTGTGTCGTTGTGATGTGATGTGGTGGTTTGATGTGTTGTGTTGTTGTGGTTAGGCTGCTAATGTGTGGTGTGGTGGTACAGTAAGTGGATGTACTTTTGTGGTTGGGTGTGTGGAGTGTTTATGGAGGTGTGGTGGTGTCTGTTGTGGTGTTGTCAATGGATGTGTTGTTGTGCTATGTGATGGTGTGTGGTGTGGTTGTGTGTTTTGTGATGTGTTTGGTGTTGTGTTACGATATTGTGGTTAGGCTGCTATTGTGTGGTGTGCTAGTGTGTTGTGTGGATGTGTTATTATGGTTGAGTGTGTGGAGGGTTTAGGGAGGTGTGGTGTGTGTGTATGTGTGGAGGTGTGGTGTTGTGGTATGGTGGTGTGTATAATGGTGTTATAATGTGGTGTGGTGTATGGAAGTGTGGAGGTGTGTTGGAGTGTGTGGAGATTTGGTGGAGTGTGTGATTGTGTTGTGTGTGGATGTGCTATTGTGGAATCCTCTGGTGGTGTGAATGATGGTGTTGTTGTGTCATGGGGTGTGTGGAGGTGTGGTATTGTGTGTGGTGTGTGTGGTGGTGTGGTGTGTAGATGTGTTGTTGTGGTTTGTGGAGGTGTGGAGGTGTAGTGGAGTGTGTGGTGTTGTGGTGCGTGCATGTGCTTACATTGTTGCATTAAATTTATGTTAATATGTTTTTCCATCATAGTAATTCAATGGTTAAGGCTAAAGAGGCTGGTTAACCAATAATGAGGGACAAAGAAAAAAAATAATATTTTGTGACCTTTGCCTTCAAGAGCTCTATCTGGGAAATAGGTGAGATCACCAATTTGATCCTAAGAATGGTAACTAAAGTTGAAGGTTAGCCTTCAGGTGAAGGGTGAGTGGGAGCTCCGTAGTGACAGCCGGTATCCTCCCAGCCTAGCCTTAGATTTAGTGACTGAACTTAGGAAATGTCAATGTTCTTTTCATGCTTGGAAGAGGGGGTACTCTTTTGAGGTTAAAGAAAAATTTATGCTCCTATTTGGAAAAATTCAAAAAATAATTATTTTATATCAGTCACACATCATATACTTATTTCAAGAGGAAATACACTTTTCATATATATCAAAACCTTTCAAATACAAAACTTAGTGTTTGTGTGTGTTAGTTAATTCTGTTTAAAGATATTAGAAGTAATTGTGGTTTTCTTAACTATTACTATTTTCTGCATCTTGTTAGTAGAAGTAAACTTAAACTTTAATAACAATTTGAGTATTGGATTTCAGTATTATGCTATTTATTGTAAGGACGTGCCTTCCTTGTGGGATCGATATCCAGGACTACATTAGAGCCTTGTATTACTTGATACGATACGTATACTTGCGTTGAAGTTTGGACTTTACAAAATCTTTATAAATATATAAATTTTGGTTCATAAGTTCTTGCATAATATATAGTGATGCGCGGACTATATATTATGCAAGAACTTATGAACCCAAATTTATATATTTATAATGACTTTGTAAATTTCAAACTTCAATGCAAATAAACGTTTCATATCAAGTAATACAGGGATCTAATGGATTCCTGGTTATCGATCCCACAGGGAAGGCACGTTCCTTACAATAAATAGCATAATACTAAAATCCAATACTCAAATTGCAATTAAAGTTTAAGTTTACTTCCTCCACTAACAAGATGCAGAAAATAGTAACAGTTAAGTAAACCACAATTACTTCTAATATCTTTAAACATAATTAACTAACACACACACTAAGCTTTGTATTTGAAAGGTTTTGATATATATGAAAAGTGTCTTTCCTCTTGCAATGAGTATATGATGTGTGACTGATATAGAATGACTATTTTATGTACTGTGTCAAATAGGAGCATAAATGTTTCTTTACCCTCAAAAGAGTACCCCCTCTTCCAACCATGAAAAGAACATTGACATATCCTAAGTTCAGTCACTAAATCTAAGGCTAGGTTGGGAGGATACCGGCTGTCACTACGAGCTCCCACTCGCCCGTCACCCGAAGGCTAACCTTCGACTTTAGTTACCAATCTTAGGACCAAGTCGGGGATCTCGGCTGTCACTGCTGAAACCTCCAATTTGAAGCCCATCAAAACACAGTTCCCCATTTATTTACACTCAATTCCCATGAACTACGCAATTCATTCATAGACATTGAATGGATTCTTCATTATTATTGTAGGACACTCAATCCCTTCGGAGTTAATGTACAACAACAGATTTTAACAATTCAATTGGCCAAATCAAAAAGTAAATTAAGTTTGAAATGAAAAACCATCACAATTTCTTCAATACTTTAAGAGCACTTCAAATTCACATCATCACATTTATCACATCTCTATGTAAGAAGAAAGACAAAGGAGAGTACTCAGAATTCATAGAGAAGACACAATAAAATATAGATATTATATATAAAAGAGAAGTCATACAAACCACAAAAGCAAATACAACTTATCACTTTCTCTTCCCCAAGCAAACACCTTGAAGTTCCTTTGAATCCTTTTCTCTCTTCTTTGCAACACTCAATTCCCTCTTTAGAATGGAAAGGAAGAAGCAATCTCTCACTTCACTCCTTCTCCTTCACTCCTTAGAGAAGATTCCCTCTCAAATCTTCACTTCTACACTCTTCTCTTCCAATCCCTAACTCTCTTCCACTCTCTACCACACTTCTCCTCCACTCACACACACACACTAATTTCATCCAAAGATAGTTACATATATGTTAGAAATGAAATCCTAAGAGTTTTCTTAAGCATCCCTTCAAAAAGTTGCCAAAACTCTTCAAATTTGAATTGCACCGACATTGGGAGCTGGTGACACCTGATAGGGCGCTGGCGGCGCTCTATCGTCTAATTAATTCTGTAGCGCTCGAGGGCGCCACCGGCGCTGGAAGCTGTTTTCTCTCATTTTGCTCCTTTTAGCTCTGAATTCGTTCCTTTTTGCTTCTTTTCACTCTAATCACCTAAAATCTTCATACCCGCAACAAATCATGAAAAATACCTTTCTTTAAAGTGAAATATCATAAAAAATAGGTAAAAGTATATAGCAAAAATATTATATATTTTTGGTAAATCAATAGGTCTAAAACTTATTTCAACAAGGATGGGTGATAAAATATTATCAAAAAATTTAAGAAAAGTACAGAGAAAGAGTATGATAGGCTGAAATTAAAAAATGAGTGGAATCAGCTAAAGTAGGATTGAAAATTTTGGAAGGATTTGAAACGAGGATCAACGAACTCAGGGTTGGATCTGATGAAGCAAACGATTTATGCTTCCGATGAGTGGTGGGAAAAGGACTAGCGGTAAGCATTTCTGACATGTCTCTTTATTTAGTTAATTTTATTTTTTTAAAATTTAAGTAGACGTGATATGCATTTGTATGTGGTGTTTGCACAAAGAAATTTAAATTCTGTGGAATCAATCCTGAGTTGGAGGAGAAGTTGGATCATATTTTTTAGGGTGTTGTTGCTATGGGCATCATTGCATGTGCCTCTAGTTAGAAAAGTTTTGGTGGCACCCTTGAAAATCAAGCAGCCAACCAATCGAGTGATTCTACCTAATTCCCTAGCTTAAACATCCATGAAATTAAGCCCACCTTTCGTTTTATGTATCCACTGGTTGAGAATAAGAAGAAAGTGGAGTTGCTTCCCTTAGAAACCAGATATCACAGCTGGTGGTTTCATGCAATAATGAATCACGCACATCTCAAGAAACTTCTATCAACCAGTTTCTGCAAATTTTGAATGCAACTAGAGAAATCTCTAAGGCTTTACACTAAACTTTTTTGCAATGAAGTCACTTGATGATCCAACCTGTAGAGATTTTTTTGTCAAGATGTTTGATGACCACATGAACATTTGAGAAACTTTTTTCTTTACAATCACATGGGATATTTATCTTTTTTTTATTTTCTTTGGCTTTTTCAACTGCTTGGGACATGGCTTATTCAGTGATGCTTATATGTTTATTGTATACTCTGTAACCTGACACGCCTAAAATATTTACAGTTTTTGCTATATAATTTTATTTATTTTTTATGATATTACACTTTAAAGGAAGGTATTTTGTATGATTTTTTGTTTTAGGTACAAGAAATTGTGATTGGAGCAAAGGAAGAAAAAATGGTGCAATTTGGAGCAAAAACGAGCAAGAAAGCAAATTTTGGCTTGACACATTTTGATAAGTCTTTCTTTGTTTAATCCTTTTTACACTTCTTGCATATTCTTGAATAATATTATAATTTAAAGAAAGGTTGTATTCATACAAATTTTGTAGGGCTATCTGTTAGAAATGCAACACAATTGAAACGGGGCGAATCGGAGCTGAAACGGAGCCAAACGAAGCAAAATGGTGGAGCTACGTAGGATGGGCGCCCGGGGCGCCAAAACTGGCGCCAGCGGCACCATAAACCCGAGACCACCACAATAAAGCACCGACAACACCTAATTCAGTGCTTGTGGCGCTCTGGACGGTTGGGATGCGATATTGGGCGGTATTTGGCCATATACATCGAATTTGGACACTTTTTGGAAGGTTTTTCAAGCATCTCTTGGGAAATTCGTCCTTACACTATTTTAAACCAAATTTGAAGCCAAAAAAATGGGGGAGATGATAGGGAAAATGTGGAGAATGATTAGAGATCTTAGAATAGGAGTAGAAATGTAGATTTCTATCATTTTGGAGAGATTGGTGAGGGGATTTTGAGAGAATCTGTAAGAGAATGTTCTAGCATTGCATGGATCCGCGGGAGACTTTATGGGAGAGATTTTCATCTTTCTTTCAAGGGACAAAAAACTAAGTATTGTGTTCTTCATTATCTTATGATTTTGTAAACACTTATTTTGTGGATTTGCTTTGAAATGAAGTTTTCCGTTGTGTTTTTTCGTGCTTTATGATGTCTTTCTCTTACTCTTTCTTCTTGTTTGGAAATAGTGGCATAAGAAAATTATGTCATTGTTTGCATTCAACTTTTCTTTTCCAATGAGTAGGATTAATGTTTAGGATATTGCGATGTTTTCTAAATAGACTTTAATTATAAATTTGATGGTTTTTACTTGCTCTTTATTTACATTACAAAAAGAGCTCGTTGTATTGTTAAAATTTGTTGTAATTGCATTGACCCGAAAGGGCAGTGTAATTCTCAATAAAGTGGAACCACATTCAATGTCCGTAAAGGAATTGTGTAGTTCATGAGGATTGAATGCAAATAAATAGAGAAATATGGTTTCATGGGCGTCGAATTGGAGGTTTCAGGGTGATAGGCTGAGATCCCCAATTTGGTCCTAAAGTTTGGTAATTAAAGCTAGGGTTAGCCTTCAGGTGAAGGGAAGTGGGAGCTCTGAAGTGGCAGCCAGTATCCTCCCAACCTAACCTTGGATTTAGGGACTAAGCCTAGGATTTTCCAATGTTCTTTATAGCACTCTGAAAAGGGGGTACTCAGAAGAGGGTAAAGAATAAGATTGCTCCTCTTTGGAACATACAATATTTAATGCATCTAATTCCAATACATTATCCATTTTGTTACATGAGAACAGTAGTTTTATTATCTCAAAATTCACCAAAACCAATTTCCCCAAAAATGGTTATCTTTAGTATTAATATTTGCATTAGCGAGTAGTTATTATTTTTACATATAATCATCTGCATTTAGGAGTAATTGTTAGAAAAATCACTTATATCACCCTTCCAAACTAAGGTTGTTAGTGGTAGACTAGAATTTGACTAAGAATCTCTTTCCTCGCTTCCCTGTGGGAATGATAAACGGGACTCCATTAGAGACCTGTATTACTTGATACGATATGTATACCTGCGTTGGATCATTTTGACTTTATAAAAATTATTATATATATATTGTTCATAAATCCTTGCATATGGAAAAAGTAGCATCAAGTTTTTAGCGCCGTTGTCGGGGAAGCTTCGGTAAGAATTTTAGGAGAATTTTAGTTGAAGTAATTAAGCTTGGAATTGAAAAACTTTAGTATCGTAAAATTTCGTTTCTGTCAAAAGTGTTTTTTTTTTATAAAAAAGTGTTTTGAAAAAAAACTGATTATGTGAAAAATAAGGTGTTTGTGAAAATCTTTTGTTGTGTTGAATTTTTTTTCATTTTATTTGTTTTATTATTAATGTATTGTTTGTTGTGTTACATATGCAAAATAAAGGATCTGTAGGACTTGTGTCTTATGATCCTGAGTTAGAAAAATGGAAAAAAAAGACAAAAAAAAAAGAAAGGACTTGAAAAACTAGAAATAGAAATGGATAACATTCAAAATAATAACTTGAAAAATCATCATAAATCATTGAGGGATTATGTAAATCCTATGATATATAAAATTCACTCAAGTATACAAAACCCTGTTGTAGAAGCTGACTTGTTTGAACTAAATCCTGTGATTATCCAACTTGTGCAGAATAACCAGTTTGGGGGAACTCTTTTGGAGGATCCCTATTTACACTTTTCTAGTTTTCTACAACTTTGTGTTACATTTCGTTATAATGGTATGTCAGATTATGCTGTTAGGCTAAGGATTTTTCCTTTCTCACTAAAGGATAAGGCTAAAATGTGGTTATACTCATTAGCACCTAGTTCTATTAAAAATTGGGAGGAGTTAACTCAAAAATTCCTAGCTAAGTATTTTCCACCTTCAAGGACTACTAAACTTAGAAACGTTATTATCTCATCTTTTCAGTATGAAGGGAAATCAAAATACGAAGCCTGGAAAAGATTTAAGGAACTCCTAAGAAAGTGTCGACATCATGCTTTGTCTGATTGGTTAATCATTCAAACTTATTATAATGGGTTAGTAAGATCCCTTAGCTTCTTTATTGATGCTGTTGCTGGTGGTTCATTAATGTCAAAAACATTTGATGAAGCGTATGCATTGATTGAACAAATGACTAAAAATGAATTTTAATGGCCCTCTGCAAGGGTAAATCATAAAAATATAGCTAGTGTTCATGATACAGATGCGATTGTAATTCGTGCATCTTAGGTTGCTGCAATATCAAGGAAGTTGGACCAATTTAGAATGAACCAACCTCAATTTACTCCTGTAAGTGAGGAAAGTTCATTAAGGCGTATGATTGATTCCAACTTATTATATGAGACTTTAAATACCATAAACAACCCATATTCTAACTTTTACAACCCATGTTTGAAGAATCATCCTAATTTTAACTGGAATCATACTACTGAGGGTGGAAACTAACAATGGGAAAACAATCATGCAAATCCTAATGGAAGCTGGAATAGGCAGGGTAACACAAGATATAGGCCTTCACATCAACTGGACTCTAATATTGATCAATAATTTGAGGATAAGAAGATTTCTATAGATAAAGTGGTATTGCAAATGGGAAATCAGTTGCAAAGTCAAAATGCTGCGATTAGAAACATAGAGAATCAACTGGAAGAAATTACAAATTCACTTAGCAATAGACCTAAAGGAACACTTCCTAGCAAAACTTAGATCAAACCTAAAGAGAATGATAATGAACAACTATTCCTTGTTACTGGACAAACTATGATAGATGTGTAAAAAGGAGAGTTAATTATGAATATTAATGACCAGGAAGTCACTTTTAATGTGTTGAAGACTATGAAATTTCCAGCTGAGAGAAATAATGATGAATGTTTTTGGATGGATGAAATTGATTATCTAATTAAGGAACATTTCCAAGAATGTTTTGAGAGTAAGATACCAGATGAGGTCGGAATGGATTTTCATTATGAGTTGAAAACGTTATCTAAAGAAGACTATATGTATGTTCAAGAGAGGTGTGAAATGATGGAAGCTGCCAAAAATAGTGCACTTGTAATTCCATTTGTTGAAAAATCTCATGAACTTAAGATGGATGTACCCTATACAATTTTAAAGCTTGCTTATTTAGGGAATTCATCTATACCACCTGTCTTTATATCTTCATATTCAACTCAATTACAAGAAAAACCTAAATTGAATGATGAACAAGATAAAGTTATTGAACTAGGACTTGGAAGATAATTTGAGGACAAATTTCAAAAGAACTTGAGTAAAGAAAAGAGGATAAGGATATTGGAAGACCATTGAATGAAATTCCTAATGAATTAGAAAAACCCATTTCCTCAACTAAGATAGATCCTCCATCATTTAATAATTATAAAGGGGAAGAATTGGAAGATAACATGAAACAAAAGAGTAACATAGAAAAATTTGATCCCGAATGCGAATTATCTAGAGAGAATCGATCCAAAATTTGGGAGATATTGAATTATCTTATAGAGATCCATTTCTTATAAATTTCAAGGATGATATTAATATGTAAATTCAGAAAATTAATAGAAGAATATTGGATCTAGAAAGAAATATGAGGAACAATGATATAAATCCATCTGAAAAGGAAGAGCTGGATGAAAAATTACAATTTAAGGATTTTGAAGGAATTTCTGTATCTGAAAAGGATAGGCGATTGATTGAGGATTACTTAATTGGAATTTTGATCCAGGAGGAATCATTTTTCAAGCCCGTGACGCTAAAACCAAGCGTTTTATGGGAGGCAACCCATAGTTATCAGTGTACTTTGATTTAGTGTGCTTGAGAGTCATGATTGTTAGTGTTGTACGGTGTTTGCTTTAGAGTGGATTGACTTGATCTTTATGTGTCATTATGGATTGATAAGTTTGATTGTTGATTGGTAGATGTTTGGATTATTAGTAGTTTGAATTGATCTTTGTGTGTCATGAGGGAGGTGATTCCTTAACTTCTTATTAAGGTTAGACTTGTATGTTGTCTTGTAATAGTTGGATTGACGAGTTCACTATAACTCGGGCCTTACTCAGACATGAGTTTTACAAGAGATATCATGAATTTGAATAATGACAGCTTCATCTCAATTTTGTTACATCATTTATCTAACTTTGTTTTCATTTGATAGGAGTCATGAACCTATTTGATGAATAACTTGTGGATGATCTTACACTACAATTTATAACAGTTAGAGGTGCTTAATTATAGGGATTAGATGATGCCTGAGATTGGTGCCTAGGAACCAATTTATCAGGGATAATCTTACCTTTTGGATTATTATCTATAAAATCATTTTAAAATGTACCTAATTTATTAGTTTAGTGATTCCTTTTGAAATTGGAAGTAAATCAGTGTGATGTGATGAGTTAATGGAAGAATTGACCTCATTTATCTTATGTGTGTTTATGTTTGTGTTATAATTTTATAAAATAATTGAAGAACATTTTTATATTCCCTTACTGATACCTGCTATGCTAGTTAAAATTTTATTTACTAAATTTCATTATGACATGATTAGTTTAGATTTACTTTCTGCTGCATATTGTTTTCTCCTAATGAATACTTATAAATGATTTTGATAGACATTTGTGGTAGATAGAATTTCTAAATTATTCTTCTTCCTGCTTATATTTTCTGTACTTAATGATATATATGTTAAAATTAAGTTTGGGGGTAGGAAAAATATAAAATTTTAATGTGAAAATAATTCTTTTTAGTGTAATTTTATTACAAGCATGTTTTAGGTTAGATTTACTTTCTCTTACAGTCATTCTACCCTAATTATGCCTATATATGAATTTGATAAGATGTTGTAGCAGTAAGTAGATTCAACCTTTAATTTTTCTTCATGCAACATTTTATGGAATTAATTACAAAATATTATAAAATTTAAGTTTGGGGGGAAGAAAAATTTTTAAAATGTAACTTTATTTGTCCTCAGTAGCCTGTAATTAATATGATGTCACTTTTAAAATGACTTGTGGCATGTGGTGTTATCTTTAGGTTACTATAATTTCAATTTTAGGACTGTTAGAAAAATAACTTAGTTGAAATTCTATGTGAAGAAATTGTTCTAGAGTTAAGATATTTTGTAGGAAACTTTAGAAAAAAAATGATTTTTCTATTTATGGTAGAAAGGAGTTGAATATTTAAAAAGCTAACTCTTAGATTTATACTTAATGAGAATTGAGTCTTTATTGAAAAGCTTTTTTGAACTAATACTTACACTTTTAAAAAGTGAGGGAAAGTTTTGATTTTTGGATTTTAGAGAGAGGATAGTGAAATTCAAAATTATTAAAGGCCTATCCAGATATAGTAATCCTCACATAAAAAAAGCAAAAAAAGGGATTAAAAATGATCCCGAGAGAAAGAAAAAAAAAAGTGAAAAAAAGGGGGATTGAAAATGATACCAAAAGAAAAGAAAAAAAAAGAAAATAAGTGAGGAGAAGCTTGAGGGGAAGCTTACTCAAAAATTGGTTTCACTTAAATCTTTTTAAATGAAAAGACTTAAAAAAAATCCTAAGCTTATTCGTATTTCAAAAGGTATTGGTTAAATTGGTATAGCCAAGGTGCTTAAATTTCATTTTTATACTTTCTATGAATCTTTAGTTTGACAATTTTTAATAACTTTTGAAGTAAATAGAAAATCAGGATTCTTAAGTTGAATATGAGATATTCTTACACTCTAGTCCTAGGTTGATTTGCTAGAATTTCTCCTATGTTATACTATAATATTTCTAAGATGAAATTATAGGAAACTATATTGAAACCCACAACCACAAGTCAACATATTTTATTTTTAAAGTTATAGTTTTACTTCAGGACAAGTAATAATTAAGTTTGGGGGTATTGATACGCCTAAAATATATACGATTTTTGCTATATAATTTACTAATTTTTTATGATATTACAATTTAAAGGAAGGTATTTTGTATATTTTTTTATTTTAGGTACAAGAAATGGTGATTGGAGTAAAGGAAACAAAAATAGTGCAATTTGGAGCAAAAACGAGCAAGAAAGCAAATTTTGGCTTGACACATTTTGATAAGTCTTTCTATGTTTTATATTTTTTTAAAATTCTTGCATATTCTTGAATGAGATTACACTTTAAATAAAGGTTATTTTTATGTTAATTTTATAGGACTATCTGTTAGGAACGCAACGCAATTGAAACGGGGCAAATCAAAGCTGAAATGGAGCCAAACGAAGCAAAATGGTGGAGATGCGCATGATGGGCGCTGGGGGTGCCCCAACTGGCACCAGCAGCGCTAGAACCCCAAGACCACCAAAATAGGGCACTGACAGTGCCTTACTTAGCTCCGACGGCGCTCTGGACGGTTGGGATGTGATATTGGACGGTTTTTTGCCATATACATCGAATCTGGACGCTTTTTAGAAGGTTTCTTCATGCACCTCTTGGGAAATTCATCCCTACACTATTTTAAACCAAATTTGAAGATAAAAAATGGAGGAGATGATAGGAAAATCATGGAGAATGATTAGAGATCTTAGAATAGGAGTGGAAATGTAGATTTCTATCTTTTTGGAGAGATTGGTGAGGGGATTTTAAGAGAATCAGTAAGGGAATGTTCTAGCATTGCATGGATCCGTAGGAGACATTATGGGAGAGATTTTCATCTTTCTTTCAAGGGAAAAAAAAGCTAAGTATTGTGTTCTTCATTATCTTATGATTTTGTAAACACTTATTTGTGGATTTTCTTTGAAATGAAGTTTTTTGTTGTGTTTTCTTCGTGTTTTGTGATCTCTTTCTCTTACTCTTTCTTCTTGTTTGGAAATAGTGGCATAAGAAAATTATGTCATTGTTTTCATTCTACTTTTCTTTTTTAATGAGTATGATTCATGTTTAAGATATTGGGATGCTTTCTAAAATTTTAGTATAAATGTGATGGTTTTTTACTTACACTTCATTTACATTCTAAAAAAAGCTCGTTATATGACCCAAGAAAAAAAGGTCAAGATTTTCATGCTTATTTTATACTGATTTTGATGATATTGCACTTTAAAGAAAGGTATTTTCGGTGTTTTTCTGCAGGTATGAAGAATTAAGAACAAAGGAATGAAAATATGCAAAAACGAGAGGATTTGGAGCGAAAAGGACTAAATTATGCAAATTTGACCTAGCCGTCGACGGCAAGGTCGAGGCCACCGACGGTGTGATTTTCTCAAGAGTTCAGAATTAATTGCAAGGGAGGCCGCCGACGGCGGGGTCGACAGATCTTTCCAGAAATACATCGAATGTGGGTGATTTTCGAAGGGGTGTCTTCACAACCCTTTGAGACTCTTCTACAACTTTAAAAGGAACAAATTTAGGCCAAAAAAGGTCTCTTCTTATGGTCTCTAAAGTGATTATTAGTGAGTCCATAGTGTAAAAGAGAGTCTATTAGTGAGTTTAATTTAATGAGTTGTGAGTTCAAATAGAGAATTTGAAAGGAATTCTTCAAGGGATTGTAAGAGTGGAAGGGAAGTGAGAGAACACTTCCACATTATCGTTTCAAAGGAGAATTCCAAGGAAAAGATCCAGAAGAACTTCAAAGAGTTTGCTTAGGGAGGAATTTGAGATAAGTAGTGTTTATTTGTTTTTAGTGTGTACAACTTTACTTTATTATATAAAATCTAAGTTTTATTGCATCCTCTTCATGAATTCTGAGTAGTTGTTCTATTTTTCTCCTAGTTTTGATGTTTTTGTGAAATGATTATATAATTAGTCTATTAAACAAATTATAAAAGAAGTTGTGATGGTACTATACCTAAACTTACTTTACTATACGAATTGGCCATTTTGTATTGTTAAAATCCATGAAGAATTCTTAAGACCTGACCGTGGGCTAAGAATTTTTAACTTGTATGTATCACATTTCTCTTTGCGTAGACAGGTAAATCCTTGAAGGGAGAAGTTCAAATAAATAGGGAAATAATTATAATCGGGTAGAATTGGATATTTTAGAGTGACAGGCTAAAATCCTCAATTTGGTCCTATCGTTTGGGTGCTGATGTGTAGATTGTTAGCCCTCAGGTGAGGGGAATGTGGGAGCTCCAAAATGAGAGTCGGTATCCTCCCAGCCTAGCCGCAGAATTAGTAACCAAGCATAGGATTAGTCAATGTTCTTTATGCCTTGACCAAAGGGTAAAGAATAGGTATGCTCCTATTTGGCACAACACATTAAAACTAATTATAATTATCATTTCACTTAAATATTTTAACCAAGGAGAAAGATTCTTGCTATTATCTATATTTGAACTTAACTTTAGTAGTATTAGTAAATTGTTAGTAAAACTAGTTTTAATATAAGTTTCATATTATTATCAATTGCATATTAGTAACAGATAGGCATTTCGATTTTGTTGTGATTCTGAATTAGTTTTTATAATTCTAGTCCGTAGCCTTTAATATATTTCTTTGTGGGATCGATGTTTAGGACTCCATTAGAGCCCTGTATTACTTGAATGATACGTATACTTGTATTTGAAAGTAACTCTGCAATTAAAAGATTAAAATATTTAATTGTTACTAAAGTTAAAATTACGCTCCAAGTAAAGTCTTTGGTGTTGTTGCTAAGGATTTATATCTTTTAGTAGTGGTGCTGAATTCTTAAATTTTAAAGTACATTCAAATTAGATAAAAGCGCAAAGTGGTTCAAGTTTTTGGCGTCGTTGCTAGGGAGATTTTATATGTTATAGGAATATAACATAATTAGAGTAACGGACAACAATTTAGGACTGCTAGAAAACCTTTATAGAATTATAACTTATTTAGTTAACTGTTTTTGCTGTGTACTGATTTCGAGTGTATGAGCAAATTTGGTTCTGAAAATCTTATACATTATGATTCGGAATTAGAACGCACTATTAGGAGAATTAGAAAACTGAGAAAACAACCTATAAATTCTAAAACAATAGAAATCAACATAAATAATCAAAGAATAGAAAATGAACAACAATCTAGACCATTAAGAGATTATGCTAACCATACATTAGATGAAATTCACTTAACTATTCAAAATCTCGATGTAGTCGCTAATTCATTTGAGCTTAAACCTGCAATTATCCAAATGATACAAAACAATCAATTTGGTGGAACTTCAAATGAAGATCCTAATTTACATCTTGCAAGTTTCTTAGAATTATGTGCTACTTTTAAGTACGACAAAGTGTCTGATGATGTTGTCAGACTTAGAATTTTTCCTTTTTCACTAAGGGATAAGGCTAAGGCTTTGTTAAATTCGTTAGCACCTGGATCTATAAGAACTTGGGGAGAATTTTCATAAAAATTCTTATCGAAATATTTTCCACCATCTAAGACTGCTAAACTTAGAAACGATATCACATCTTTCAGTCGGTATGAGAGAGAATCAATATATGAATCTTGAGAAAAATTTAAAGAACTTCTTAGGAAATGTCCACATCATGCTTTACCAGATTGGTTAATCATTCAAACATTTTATAATGGATTAGTAGGATCTCTTCGATCTATAATAGATGTTGCTGCTGGTGGATCACTAATGTCTAAAACTTTTGAAGAAGCCTATGCGTTAATAGAAGAAATGGGTACCAATAATTTTTAATGGCCTGCTGAAAGGGTAAATCCTAAGAAAGTAGCCGTATTCATGATTTTGATGCTTTAACCATGATAGTTTCTCAAATTGTCGCTCTTTCAAAGAAAATAGATCAATATGGAATGAATCGTTCTCAAACACCTCAAGTGTTAGAAGAAAATTCATTAGGACAAATCACAGATGCTCAATCTTCATATGAAACAATAAATGCAATAAATAATAGACAATATAATCCTTATTCAAACTATTATAATCCAGGTTGGAAGAATCATCCAAACTTTAATTGGAATAACCATGGTAATGTTAATCCTGTTAATCCTCAGAGGGGGAACAATTCTGTAAACCCATTAGAAAATATAAACAACCAGGGTAATTCTAATTATAGACCTTCTAATCCACCAGATTTTTATAATAATTCATAATTCAAGGAGAAGAAGTTGTCTATGGAAGAAATAGTTTTGAATATGGGTAATCGATTACAAAATCGAGGAAATCGCTATTAAAAACATAGAAAACCAATTAGGGCAAATTGCTTCTACATTAAACGATAGACTCGTTGGAATTTTACTATGAATGTTGAAGTAAATCCTAAAGATCAAGGAAAAGAACAAATCAAAGCTATTCAATTAAGATGTGGAAAAGAGTTGGAAATAAGAGTTCAAAAAGAAACTGTAGTTGAAAAGGAAAAAGAAAAAACTATAGGAGAAAACAAAAGTTTATATCCTAATTTTCCTCTGAAACCTATGAAAATTACTGTTGAAAAACCACCTCCACCATTTCCTCAAAGACTAAAGCAACAAGATAAAGGAAAAAGATTTGCTAAATTCTTAGACATTTTGAAAAAAATTGTCAATAAATATTCCTTTTGTTGAAGCTTTAGAAAAAATGTCTGATTATGTTAAATTAATGAAGGATATACTCAACAGAAAGAGGAAGTTATTAGATCATGAGACTGTTGCACTCAGTGAAGAGTGTAGTGCTATAATTCAAAGAGAACTTCTTGAAATACTCAAAGATCCTGGTAGTTTCACTATTCCATGTACTATTGGTGAAACATTTTATGGGCGAGCATTATGTGTTTTGGGAGCTAGCATAAATTTGATGACACTGTCAACTTTTAAAAGGTTAGAAATTGGAGAGATTGCACCAACTTCTGTAACTTTACAGTTAGCTGATCTATCTATTACACATCCTGAGAGAATTGTAGAAGATGTTTTGGTCAAGGTTGATAAGTTTATTTTTCCTGTGGTCTTTATCATTCTAGATATGGAAGAAGATAAAGAAATTCCAATCATTTTAGAAAGACCATTCCTAGCTATAGGAAAAGCTATGATAGGCATTTAAAATGGAGAACTGACTATGAGAGTATATGACCAAGAAGTAACATTTAACATCTCAAAGTCAATGAAATATCCATCAATAGAAAAAGATGATGATTGTTTCAGAATGGATATATGTGATTATTTGAAAAGAGAATATTTCCAAGAAATTATAAAGAAAAAGAAGATGCAGAACAAGTTAATTATGAAGAAATATAAACTGAAGAAGCTGATTATATTCAGGAAAAATATGAAACGCTTAGTTCAACATCACCAGAAAATCAAACATTAATTCCATCAATTGTAAAACCCCCTGAACTTGAATTAAAGAATCTTCCAAATCATTTGAAGTATGTATTTTTAGGAGAGTTTTCAACATTACTAGTAATTGTATCCTCATACTTAACTGAAATTCAAGAACAAAAATTAATGAATACATTAAAAAAATATAAAAGAGCTTTTCGTTGGACTTTAGCTAATATTAAATGAATTAGTCATTCGATTTGTATGCATAGAATTTTATTAAATAAAGAACATAAACCAAGAATTGACCCTCAAAGGAGACTAAACCCTATAATGAAAGAAGTTGTTAAAAAAGAAATTTTAAAATGGTTAGATGCTGGAATTATATATCCTATTTCGATAGCACTTGGGTAAGTCCAAATCATTGTGTTCCCAAGAAAGGAGGAATAACTGTCGAAGAAAATGAAAATAAAGAATTAATTCCTATCAGACAAATTTCTGGATGGCGTATTTGTATAGATTATCGGAAATTAGATGCAGCCACTCGAAAAGATCATTTTCCTCTTCCTTTCCTAGACCAAATGTTGGATAGACTTGTTGGACATAAGTACTATTGCTTTCTGGATGGATATACTGGTTACCATCAGATATCTATTGCTCCTGAAGATCGAGAGAAACCAACTTTTACTAGTCCTTACGAAACTTTTGCTTTCAGAAGGATGCCTTTTGGACTATGTAATGCACTTGCAACATTTCAGAGATGTATGATGGTGATTTTTAGTAAATTAATAGACAATGAAATTGAAGTATTTATGGATGATTTCTCTGTGTTTGGAACATCATTTGACGCATGCTTAAATCATCTTGAAAAAGTTTTGGAGCTATATGAAAAAACTAACTTAGTTCTAAATTGGGAGAAATGTTAATTTATGGTTGCAGGAGGAATTGTATTAGGGCATAAAATTTCGGAAAATGGCATGGAAGTAGACCCTGCAAAAATTCAAGTAATAGCTAAATTACCACCTCCTACTACAGTGAGAGGGGTAAGAAGTTTTCTTGGACATGCTGGTTTTTACAGGCGTTATATTAAAGATTTTTCAAAAATTACAAAACCTCTATGACAAATTTTAGAAAAAGATAAGAAATTTGAATTTACTGAAGACTGCTTGAATGCCTTTGAATTATTAAAGGAAAAACTAATCACGACACTTATAATAGTTTCACACGATTGGGAGAAACCGTTCGAACTAATGTGTGATGCTAGTGATTATGCTTATTGGAGCTGTTCTTGGTCAAAGATATGACAAAATTTTAAGTTTATATACTACGCTAGTAGAACTCTTAATGATGCTCAAATTAACTATACTGTTACTGAAAAAGAGTTACTAGCTATTGTATATGCTTTTGATAAATTTAAATTATATTTAATTGGAATAAAATATATTATGCATACTGATCATTCTGCTATTAAATACCTGATGCAAAAGAAGGGTACTAAACCAAGATTAATTAGATGGGTACTTTTAATGCAAGAATTCGATTTTGTGGTGATTGATAGAAAAGGAACTGAGAATCAAATTGTTGATCATTTGTCGAGACTAGAATATAATATATTATCTAACACCAACAAAGAAATAATACACAGTTTCCCTGATGAAGAAATTTATAATATTAAAGAGTGAAAAATATCTTGTTATGCAGATATTGTAAGCCACCTATGCTAACATTGCAACAACAGAAAAAATTTGTTCATGACTCAAAATCATATTTTTAGGATGAACCATATTTATATAAGCAATGTAATGACCTTATTATTAGGAGATGTGTGCCTTATGAAGAAACTGAACAAATCATTCAAAAATGTCATGATTATGATTTTGGAGGACATTTTGGGATTGATAAAACTACATATAAAAGCTTACAAGCTGGATTTTATTGGCCTGCTCTTTTTAGAGATGTTTACAGATATATCAATACCTGTGATAGATGCCAACGAGTAGGTAATATATCTAGAAGAAACGAAATGCCTCTAAATTTTATATTAGAAGTTAAGATTTTTAATTTCTGGGGATTAGATTTCATGGGACTATTTATTCCTTCATTTGGGAATTTATATATTTTTATTGCTGTAGATTATGTATTAAAGTGGATAGAAGCAAAAGCTTTACCTCAGTGTGATGCTAAAGTTGTTTCAAGATTCTTAATGAAAAACATTTTCACAAGATACGAAATGCCGAGAGTGATTATCACTGACGGAGGATCCCATTTTAGGAATAAATACAATCAAAGATTGGCAGAAAAGTTAGTATTGTTCAAATATTCTCTACTACCTATCATCCTCAAACTAGTTGTTTAGTTGAAGTTTCTAATTGAGAGATTAAACAAATTTTAGAGAAGACTGTAAATCCTAATAGAGTATATTGGTCTGCAACACTAGATACTGCTTTATGGGCATACAATACTGCTTATAAAACTCCTATTGGTATGACTCCTTGCAGGCTTATATATGGAAAAACTTGTTACTTACCAGTAGAATTGGAGCATAAAGCTTTTTGGGTGATTAAAGAATTCAACTATAATTTGAAAAAGGCTGGTGAGAAGAGAAAGCTGAAATTAAATGAATTAGAAGAATTAAGAAATGAATCTTACAATAACAACAGAATTTATAAGGAAAAACTAAAGTTAAGACATGATCGGAAGATTAACCGAAAGAACTTTGAACCAGGACAAGAAGTTTTGCTTTACACTACAAGGCTAAAATTATTTCCTAGAAAATTAAAGCCTTGTTGGTTAGGACCCTTTACTGTAACTCGGGTTTATACTTGAACCAGGACAAGGAATAGATTTAAAGTAAATGGAGATAGATTAAAACCATATTATGAGGGTAAAAGACCAAATTTTAAACAGGATTTAATGCTCAGTCAACCTGAATAACACCTAAATAGGTCGAGCTGAAGACGTTAAACCAAGCGCTTTATGGGAGGCAACCCATACTTATCTTTAATAGTTGTGTATTTGTTTGAAATTATTGTTAGATTATAGTAATTTTAAGCCCTACTACTTATATTTACCCTTTGATTATCATAGAATTTGAATCCATAGAGAAAATTTGAAACGTATTAGACAACGGCGTTTTTACGTTAATTTTTGCTTAGGGCGCCGAAGGTGGGTTTTTCCCGAGAGCTCTGGTATTTAATTGCATATGGCTCGCCTACGTCGCCTTCGAGGCTGCCGATAGTGGGATTGGCGAGTGGGTAGTTTTTCGTGTTCAAAACGACGGTTTTTTAAAGTTTTTAGCGAATTTGTCCTTTATAAACTCCTATGGACGGCTCCTAAACACTCCAAACTCCAAAAAACGAATGGATTCTCTCTTCAATTCTTCTCAAATGGCTTCAAATTCTATTGACAACCCAAGATTTTGAGTTTACAACAGGAGAAAGTTTGTCAGTGCGGAGGCGCAGCGACTCTTCAACAAGGTAATCTAAAAAAAAAGATTGATTAAAGAAAGAGGATTTGTCAATAGAAGACAAAGTAATTCTTTGTCACTAATTGAAGAAATGATCGTGCGAAGAAGATGGGAAGTATTCTGCTACACTACTGCTACCGTAGTCGTTCCAGTGGTTAAAGAATTCTATGTAAATTTACATGGAATCAACCAAGGAAGCGTTTATGTGCGTGGTAGGTGGATTACATTTAATTCCGGCAGAATTAATGAATTATATATGCTTGAGAATGTTCCAGTCTGTTACTTTTCAAATTTAGTGCCGACGAAAGAAAATATGAACAAGATATATCAATTTTTGATGGACGAAACCAACGAATGTGAAGTTAGAGAGAACATTTATGTTAGTTTCTCTGCTACTCTCTTAAATCCTGTTTCGAAACACTGGCACTTTTTCATCTCTGCGAAGTTGTTGCCGACAATGAAAATTGGCTAGGTTACGAAAGAAAGTACAATCTTAAATTACTGCATTCAGAGGGGATGGCCCATTGATATTGGATCGATTATTGTGAAATCTGTTTATGGCCTGATCGTTCAAGGATCATCCCAAGGGCTTGGACATCCTTCTATAATTTTATCGATTTGCATTTTGTTTCAAGTTTCGTACGAGGTTTGGGAGAAGATATTGCTACCTTGGAAACCCTTAGATCCAACTCAGATGTTCCCAACCATTGATGGAGAGAGTGATGTAGGCTTGATCCTGGACCAAGCTTCGCATAATTCTGTTCCAGTTCAACCTTTAGTAACAGACAAGACACCAATACTCATGCATAGAATCAAAAGTCTACAGAATCAGGTACAAAACTTAACGAGCACAGTTAATAATATTTTTGATTTCTTTGATCACATCGATTGGAGAATGAAGGAGCACTTTGACCATACTGGGCAATTTGAAGCAAGTTTGTTGCGATTGATGATAAAAATGGGATAGATCGATGAAGATTCCACTAGTGTATTCCCATTCGAGGTACACTTCACTCTTTCCAAGTAAGAAGTGTATTCAAGATAGAGTTTTTGAGAATCCTGGAGGAGAGGTTGAACGAATTATCATGCAGAGAGGATGGGAAAATTTATGCTATACAACAATTAAGGCTGCTGTCAAAGTTGTTAGAGAGTTTTACTTGAATCTGACTCAAATTGAGGACGAGCCTATCTGAGTATGGGGATTTTCTGTCCAATTTAGTGCTAATCAAATTAATTATTTTTATGAGCTTCAAGACTATTATACTAGTGAGTTTGAAACTTTTGGAATAATGGAAGGTCTGCTGGATAATGTTATTGACTTTCTCACTGATGGGAAAGGAGTTTGGAAAATTAAAATCATGAACGGATTAACTTTCCATTGTCTATGATGAATGCCACTGCTAAGGCATGACATTATTTCATTTGTTCAACTCTGCTACCTACATACCATCATAGTAAAGTCTCTAGAGTGAGAGCTGTTCTGAATTTCTGTATTCAGAACAATAAAAGAATTATTGTGGGGAAGATAATCTATAAGAATATTATGGCTACTACAAAGAGTGAGATAAGTTGATATTTAGGGCATCCTGACCTCATTTATGCACTTTGTCAACTGTCTGGAGTTGAAGAAACAGATGATGAGGAATGGGTTTATCCTATGAGACCCATTACTAAAGGAAATATAAAGACTTATACATCCCATGAGGAATGGAGATCAGGGAGTAGGAGCAAAGAACCATTTACTAGTAGAGATATCCCTTCTACTAGCTATGACCCTCCTGCCTCCAGTTCCCCAACCTTCTATGATCTGTTGAATGTCATAACCTTGCAGAGGAAAAGTTTTGAGAAATTGGATGAAAGATTAGAAAGGATTGATCACAGGATTGAAGGGCTAGAAATAAAACATGATCATGATAGTGAGTATCTTCAGAGGCATTTAGATTTTTAGATGGCTTATTACGATGCTCAGGCTAGATACTACCAAGGAGAGCCAGATGTGACTTTTCCAGAGTGCCCCAGATATACTCAGTATCAACCCAATCCTCCTGCTGACCAGGCTGATGAAGACATTGTGTGGGATTTTGATGCTCGATCATTTGATAGTGATGTATTATTTGTGTTTTTGATTTTTTTGTTTAATTTTTTGAACTTTTATTTTTATGGATTGTATTGTGGACAATGCTTTATTTTCTGTGATATGTGTTTAGTGTGGTAGTTTGCATTTTCATTTCTAGATGCTTGTGATATCTGTAATAGTAAGTGTAATTGTGAATTGTTTAGTTTAAATTAGTAAACTGTTTGTTTTGTGTTGTGAAATGCATATTTCCTATGTAGTATAGTTAGTTGTTTTTTTAATGTATAAATTTATATGATTGTTTTAAAATTTTATTACCCCAGCAAAAATTTTAAACTGTATGTGTGTAGAAAGGATTTTAATATTACAGGACAGTTGAAGTTAGAGATTTTGAAAAGAACCTGCAAATTTCAAAAAGACAAAAATGCTTAAAGTGCAAAGGTATGAATTTTATATTTAGAATTTTTCTTTTCACCCATGTATTATTTATATTTATAGAAAACTTTAAGTTTGGGGAAGGAAAGAAAAATCTTAACTACTATATGTTCTCAAATAACATACTTTCAAAAATTATTAATATGATTTTTGAGATAAAATTTAATTCTAAATACTATGTTTAGATTCTATCTAAATATTATAAAAGATTCAAAGAAATATTTTTTATAATAAAAATTAATTTTGTAGATTAAGATATTTAGTATAAGAGGATAAGACTATAGTTAACTATTTAAAGTAAAGAAAACTATAGTTTGAAATATTAAGAATCTTAGGAATTCAGTTGAGAAAGAAAAGATTTGGATTCAATAATGTAAAGACTATGAAATACATATAAGGTAAAGAATGTTGAAAGTTTCAAATTTAGGAAAATAAGAGTGAAGTTCAAAATTATTAACAGGCTATCCAAAAATAGTAATCTTCACTTGAAAAAGAGAAAGAGGATTGAAAAAAATCCCTGAAAAGAAAATAAATGAAAAGAAAAATATATATATAGGTGAGGAGAAGCTTGAGAAAATGCGTTATCAAAAATTGGCTTCACTTGGATTAACCTAAAAGGAAAACTAAAAACATTTCAAAACTTATATTTATGACTAGATTCTTACTTTATAGTTTCCTCATGAATTTCCTATCTTCTGAATATTCTAAGTGAATTGGTATTGTAATATATAGTCATTCTTGAAATGAATAGAAAGCTAGAACTCTTAGACTTGATGACTAAATAGCATTATACCTGCAAAATTAATCTAATTATTTAAAAATCTTTCTGAGAATTTATATTATAATATTTATTTAAATAAAAATTTTAGTATTTGTGAATTAAAACTTTACCACAATAAATCATAACTTTTATGTAGTATTAAGGATTACTTGAGGACAAGTAATAGTTAAGTTTGTGGGATTTTGACCCAAGAAAAAAATGTCAAGATTTGCATGCTTATTTTATACTAATTTTGATGATATTGTCCTTTAAACAAATATGTTTTTGTTGTTTTTCTGTAGGTATGAAGAATTAAGGACAAATGAACGAAAATATGCAAAAACGAGCGAATTTGGAGCAAAAAGGACTAAATTATGCAAAATAGACCTAGGCCGCTGACCCACAATTTTATATATTATGATATTATTAATTTAATTGCAACGACGCCAAAAACTTGACCCCGCTATATTATATGTATAGAATTGTAATTGTTTATGTTGTGGATGTTACGCAAGTATACGTATTGTATCAAGTAATACAGGGCTCTAGTGGAGTCCTGGTTATCGATCCCACAGGGAAAGAGAAAATTAAATAACAACTAATTTTAAAAAAATAATAATAATAATTTTAAAATAGTATACGAAAATTTGGAATTCTAAATTTAAGCGCAATAAAGTAAACTAAGTATTTTAATTAGGTAACTTAACTAAGTAGAAAATTAATACGTATTGAAAGTGCAGGAAATTAACTAATTGCTAAATAAGTCTTAACTATTCGGAAAAGTATATTTCCCTTGTTTAGAAATTTAAGTGATTGATGAATTTAAATAGATAATTTTAAGGTATTGTGACAAATAGGAGCATTCCTATTCTTTACCCTTTGGTCCAGGTGTAAATAATATTGACTAATCCTATGTTTGATTACCGAATCGAGGCTAGAGCTGGGAGGATACCGATCGCCACTTCGGAGCTCCCACGTTCCCTCGCCTGAGGGCTAACATCTACACTTCGGCTCTCAAACAATAGGACCGAATTGAATATTTTAGTCCGTCACACTAAAATGCTCAATTCTACGCCCGAGTGATATTATTTCCCTATTTATTTGCACCTTCCTTCCAAGGCTTTTGAATTCCCGAATATCGGATGTAATTTTTACTATAGTTGTAAATCAACACATTTTAACAAATCAAATGGCCAGTTTGAAAACTAAATTAAGTTTTAAGTAAAAATTATCACAATTTATTAATATATAAAAGTATCTCTATTTTAATTTCATCAAGTCACTTAATTTGATAAACGAGGAGAAAGACTAAATAAACTACTCGGAATGCATGGGAACTAAACTAAGCATGGATTTCATTTAAAGTTAAAAAGAATAAATACAAATACTTATCTTGATTTATCCCTGACGTACTCCTCGTAGTTCCTTTGACTCTTCCTTCCAAGATACAGACGACTCACTAATTACTCACTAAACTCACTAAAGACTCACTAAAGACACACAACTACACACAAAACTAGACAAAAGACTAAAAGATTGCACACAAAAGACTGATTTTCGGCCTCTATATATAGAGGTAAGCAAAGGTCCAAGAGGTGTGTAAGCATTTCTTCAAAAAGTGTCCAGGTTCAATGTATTTGTGCCATTTGAACTAGCTCGCCGTCGGCGACGAACTACCTCGTTGTCGGTGAGGCTTCTAGAAGGTCTTCAAACCGCGCTATCTCACTGTCGGCGGGCTCGGGCTCGCTGTCAGCGAGACAGATTATAAATCCTTCGAATTTTCCTCCTCGTACCCTCGCCGTCGGCGAGACTCGATCTCGCCGTCGGCGACTCAAGGACTAAATTGCATTATTTTCTTCCTTTTTACTCCAAATTCGCTCCTTTTTATGATTTTTGCTTTTATCATCTAAATTCTCCATTCCTGCAACAAAATAAAGAAAATACCTTTCTTTAAAGTGCAATTTCATCAAAAATAGGTATAAATTTCTTAATAAATTTTTTAGTGATCAAAATCCCCCAAACTTACTTATTACTTGTCCTCAAGTAATTTTAGTACTACATAAAAATAATGATTTCTATAGTAAGATTTTTCAATTCAAATAAACTATGAATTAGATTAATTAATATCATAATAAAGTTAAATAAAAATAATTCATGTAATTTAATTAATCTTATATAAATAAATTATTTAGTTATCGAGTCTAAGATTTCTAAATCTTACTATTCATTTCAGGAATGACTATATTTAAAAGAATAACTACTTAAGATATTCATATGATAAGAAATTCAAGAAAACACTATTAGGTAAAATTCTAATCCATAAACATAAGTTTGGAAATATCTAAGTTTTTCCCTTTAGGTTAATTCAAATGAAGCCAATTTTTGATAAGGCATCTCCTCAAGCTTCTTCTCATTTTTCTTTTTCTTTTTCTTTTCTTTTTCTTCTTTTTTTTTTATGAGGATTACTGTATCTGGAGAGCCTATTAATAATTTTGAACTTCATTTTCATCTTCCTAAATTGGAAACTTAGAAATATTTCTTAGCTTATATATACTTCATAGTTTTTACTTCATTGATTTTCAATCTTTTCTTTTTCACTTGAATACTTAAGAATTTTAATTTTAGAATAAAGTTTTCCTTACTAAAAATAGTTTACTATATTCTTATTCCCTTTAACCAAATATTTTTATTCTATTTAATTAATTAAAGCACTAGAAATATTTCATTTAACATTTTTTATAATAATTAAATAAAATAATTCATATTAATTAAATTGAAAAATTTGCTATAAAAATCATTTTATAATAATTTGAAAATAGAAATTGAGAACAAGTTAATAACTAAATTTGTATTTTACTCCCCCAAACTTAAATTTTTATATCTACTCTAAATAATGAAAAAGGAAAGTAAATAAATCATACCTTTGAAGTTTAGGTATTTCTTTTTCTTTGAAATTTTTGCGAGCTTTTTCATTTTTCATTGAACTCGTACTCGTTAGTATTCTCTATATATATATAACAATTTAAAGAAAATGCGGGGATAAAATCTAAGATAAGTATTAAACATAACAATTAAAATAACTCTACACTACACATATGAATTACTAACATATTAAAACAATTTAACTAACAGATTAACAATTTTACAACTTAAAACAATACAGAATAAAATAAAAACATACTAAAGAAAACTAATATCCTATTTAACATACAAATAAATGCAATTACTAACACAAAAAAAAACTAAAGTACTATCACAATGCAAGCAAATTAAACTAACTAACATCCAATGTCTCACAACATAAAGTACTGAATATTACAAACATACAAAAGTTTCCAAAAATAACTTAACATCAAACAAACAAAAACAAATAAAGTCCTAATCTTCTATTTTGAAGTCCCAAACTATATTGTCATCCCCTCCTTGATTTGCCTTATATTATATTTCCGATCACATCATTTATTAATTTAATATGAGGATTAGCTACTTATACACAAACAAATTCACACAACACAACAAATTAACTTTAATATTGAAATCCATGAGATGTACAAACTGACATAATTTTAAACTCTATAATCAACTTCAATTCTCCAATCCTTACTACTAATCAGCATCGCAAACCAATCCACGACACACTAAATGCTGATACAAAACTATGACGCATATCTCAACTAAGTTTGAGATATTCAAATCATCACTCCACACATAATAAAATCTAAATCAAATCAAACAACATAAATATAAACATATTATGGAAATCTTTACTACTACTCTTCAATAATATAGACTAACTATTAAGATACAATAAAAATAGATGACTAATATGGGTTGCCTCCCATAAAGCGCTTGGTTTAACGTCGTCAGCCGACCTAATTTCAATTATTAATCAGGTTGACTAAGCATTAAAACCTCTTTATAGTTAGGTCTTATACCTTCGAAATATGGTTTTAATCTATGTCCATTAACTTTAAATTTATGTCCAGTTTTTGGATCTTCGATTTCTATAGTTTCGTATGAAAATATTTGAGTTATGGTGAAAGGTCCTAACCATCGAGACTTCGATTTTCCGGAAATAATTTCAATCTAGTATTATATAACAAAACTTCCTGTCCTGGTTCAAAATTTCTCCGATTAATCTTCCGATCATGCCATAATTTCATCTTTTCTTTATAAATCCGATCATTATCATATGATTCATTTCTTAATTCTTCCAATTCATTTAATTGCGGTAATCTTTTCTCACCAACTTCCTTCATATTATAATTAAATTCTTTAATCGCCTAATATGCTTTATGTTCTAATTCAACTTGGTAAGTGGCATGTTTTTCCATATATAAGCTCGTAAGGAGTCATTCCAATCGGAGTTTTATAAGCGATCCTATAAGCCCATAATGCGATTATCTAATCTAATGTATCAATCTAACCTATTTGGGTTTACGGATTTTTCTAAAATACGTTTAATCTCGCGATTAGATACTTCAGCTAATCCGTTAGTCCGTGGATGATAAGCGATGGATATCTTATGAGTAATATTGTATTTTTCTACTAGTTTGTGAATGTATTTATTTCTAAAATGAGTTCCTCCGTCAATGATAATCACTCTCGGCATTCCAAATCTAGTAAAAATATTTTTCATCCGAAATTTTGAAACACTCTTAGCATCACACCTAGGTAAAGCTTGTGCCTCAATCCATTTGGAAACATAATCAACAGCTACTAATATATATGAGTTTCCAAACGAAGGAATAAAAGGTCCCATAAAATCTAATCCCCAAACATCAAAAATTTCAACTTCTAATATAAAGTTTAGAGGCATTTTGTTTTTTCTAGATATATTTCCTACTCTTTGACATTTATCGCAAGTTTTAATATATCTGTATACATCTCTAAATAGAGTAGGCCAGTAAAATCCAGATTGTAGAATCTTATAAGCGAGTTTTATCGATCCCGAAATGTCCTCCAAAATCGGAATCATGACATTTTTGAATAATTGGTTCGATTTCTTCATAAGGTACACATCTTCTAATAATTAAATCCTTACATTGCTTATATAAATATGGTTCATCCCAAAATAGGTTTTCGTATCATGGATGAATTTTTTCTGTTGTTGTAAAGTTAGCATAGGTGGTAAAATATTACTAACTATATAGTTTACTATATCGAGCATACCATGGTATTTTCCACTCATTGATATTATATAGTTGTTCATCGGAAAAGCATGCATAATTTCATTTTCAATATCAGATAATTCATGATTTTCTAATCTTGATAAATGATCCGCAATTTGATTATCGAGTTCCTTTCTTATTAACGATCTCAAAATTGAATTCTTGCATTAATAGCATCCATCTAATTAATCTTGGTTTGGAATCTTTCTTTTGCATTAAATATTTGATAGCGAGAATGATCGGTATGCACGATACATTTTGTTCCAATCGGATAAGGTCTAAATTTATTAAAACCATATATCTACCACTAATAATTCTCTTTACATAGCTCGTATAATTTATTTCGGCATTATTTAGAGTTTTACTTAGCATAGTATATAACTTTAAAAATCTTTTCATATCTTTGCCTAAGCATCGCTCCTACGAGCATAATCACTAGCATCACACATAAGCTCGAATGGTTTCTTCCGGTTAGGTGAAACTATTATAGGTCTCGTAATTAATTTTTCTTTTAAGAGTTCAAAAGCATTCGGGCATTCGATTGTAAATTCAAATTTCTTGTCCTTTTCGAGAAGTTGGCATAGAGGTTTAGTAATTTTTGAAAAATCTTTTATATAGCGTACTGTAGAATCCGGCATGTCCAAGAAAACTTCTTACCCCTTTTACGACGTAGTTGGAGGTGGTAATTTAGCTATAACTTGAATTTTTGCAGGGGTCCACTTCCATGCCTTTTTCCAAAATTTTATGCCCTAACACAATGCCGCCCGCAACCATAAATTGACATTTCTCCCAATTTAGAACTAAACTTGTTTTCTCACATACTTCTAATACTTTTTCAAGATGAGTTAAGCATGTGTAAAATGATGTTCCAAATACAGAGAAATCATCCATAAATACTTCTATTCCATTGTCAATTAACTTACTAAATATAGACATCATACATCTCTGGAATGTTCTTGGTGCATTACATAATCCGAAAGGCATTCTTCGAAAAGCGAAAGTTCCATAAGGACTAGTAAATGTAGTTTTCTCTTGATCCTCGGGAGCAATTTGTATTTGATGATAACTGGTGTATCCATCTAGAAAACAAAAATACTTATGTCCGGCTAATCTATCTAACATCTGGTCTAGAAATGGTAAAGGGAAGTGATCTTTAATTTAATTGCAACGACGCCAAAAACATGACCCCGCTCATTATATGTATAGAATTGTAATTGTTTATGTTGTGGATGCTACGCAAGTATATGTATCGTATCAAGTAATACGGGGCTCTAGTGGAGTCCGGTTATCGATCCCACGGGGAAAGAGAAAATTAAATAACAACTAATTTTAAAATAATAATAATAATAATTTTAAAATAGTATACGAAAATTTGGAATTCTAAATTTAAGCGCAATAAGGTAAGCTAAGTATTTTAATTAGGTAACTTAACTAAGTAGAAAATTAATATGTATTGAAAGTGCGGGAAATTAGCTAATTGTTAAATAAGTCTTAACTATTCGAAAAAGTATTATTCCCTTGTTTAGAAATTTAAGTGATTGATGAATTTAAATAGATAATTTTAAGGTATTGTGACAAATAAGAGCATTCTATTCTTTACCCTTTGGTCAGGGTGTAAAGAATATTGACTAATCCTATGTTTGATTGCGAATGCAGGCTAAGTTTGGGAGGATACTCGTTGCCACTCGAGCTCCCACGTTCCCCTCGCCGAGGGCTAACATCTACACTTCGACTCTCGAAGCAATAGGACCGAATTGAATATTTTAGTACGTCACACAAAAATGCTCGATTCTACGCCCGGTGATATTATTTCCCTATTTATTTGCACATTCCTTCCGAGGCTTTTGAATTCCCAGAATATCGGATGTAATTTTTACTATAGTTGTAAATCGACACATTTTAACAAATCAAATGGCCAGTTTGAAAAGTAAATTAAGTTTTAAGTAAAAATTATCACAATTTATTAATATATAAAAGTACCTCTATTTTAATTTCATCAAGTCACTTAATTTGATAAACAGGGAGAAAGACTAAATAAACTACTCAGAATGCATGGGAACTAAACTAAGCATGGATTTCATTTAAAGTTAAAAACAATAAATACAAATACTTATCTTGATTTATCCCCAGCGGACTCCTCGTAGTTCCTTTGACTCTTCCTTCCGAGTACGACACGACTCACTAATTACTCACTAAACTCACTAAAGACTCACTAAAGACACAGCTGCACACAAAACTAGACAAAAGACTAAAAGATTGCACACAAAAGGTCGATTTTCGGCCTCATATATAGAGGTAAGCAAAGGTCCAAGAGGTGTGTAAGCATCTCTTCAAAAGTGTTCGGGTTCGATGTATCTGTGCCATTTGAACTAGCTCGCCGTCGGCGACGAACTACCTCGTTGTCGGTGAGGCTTCTAGAAGGTCTTCGAACCGCGCTATCTCGCTTGTCGGCGGGCTCGGGCTCGCTGTCGGCGAGACGATTATAAATCCTTCAGAATTTTCCTCCTCGTACCCTCGCCGTCGGCGGGCTCAATCTCGCCGTCGGCGACTCAGCACAAATTGCATTATTTTCTTCCTTTTTGCTCCAAATTCGCTCCTTTTTATGTTTTTTGCTTTTATCATCTAAATTCTCCATTCCTGCAACAAAATAAAGAAAATATCTTTCTTTAAAGTGCAATTTCATCAAAAATAGGTATAAATTTCTTAATAAATTTTTCAGTGATCAGCCGCTGACGGCGAGGTCTAGGCCGCCGATGGCGTGATTTTCCCGAGAGTTTAGAATTAATTGCAAGGGAGGCCTCTGACGGCGAGGATCGAGGCCGCCAACAGCAGGGACTGTTTAAATGCATTATTTCTAGAAGGTCGCCGACGGCGGGGTCGACGGATCTTTCTAGGAATGCGTCGAATGTGGACGATTTTCGAAGGGGTGCCTTCACAACTCTTAGAGACTCTTCGACAACTTTAAAAGGAACGAATTTAGGCTGAAAAGGGCTCTTCTTTTGGTCTCTAAAGTGATTATTAGTGAGTCCATAGTGTAAAAGAGAATCTATTAGTGAGTTTAATTTAGTGAGTTGTGAGTTCAAATAGTGAATTTGTAAGGAATTCTTTGAGGGATTGTAAGAGTGGAAGGGAAGTGAGAGAACTCATCCGCTTTGTAGTTTCAAAGGAGAATTCCAAGGAAAAGATCCAGAGGAACATTAAAGAGTTTTTTTGGGGAGGAATTTAAGATAAGTAGTGTTTATTTTTTTAGTGTGTAGAACTTTAATTTATTATATGAAATGAAAGTTTTATTGCATCATCTTCATGAATTCTGAGTAGTTGTTCTATCTTTCTTCTGGTTTTGATGTTTTTGTGAAATGATTATATAATTAGTATATTAAATAAATTATAAAAGAAGTTGTGATGGTACTATACCTAAACTTACTTTACTATACGAATTGGTCATTTGTATTGTTAAACTTTGTGAAGAATTCTTTAGACCTGACCGTAGGCTAAGGATTTTTAACTTGTATGTATCACATTTCTCTTTACAAGGTAGACGGGTAAATCCTTGAAGGGAGAAGTGCAAATAAATATGGGAAATAATTATAATCGGGCGTAGAATTGGAGATTTTAGAGTGACAGGCTAAAATCCTCAATTCGGTCCTATCGTTTGGGTGTTGATGTGTAGATTGTTAGCCCTCGGGTGAGGGGAACGTGGGAGCTCCGAAGTGAGAGCCGGTATCCTCCCAGCCTAGCCACAAAATCAGTAACCAAGCATAGGATTAGTCAATGTTCTTTATGCCTTAACCAAAGGGTAAAGTATAGGTATGCTCCTATTTGCACAACACTTTAAAACTAATTATAATTATCATTTCACTTAAATATCTTAACTAAGGAGAAAGATTCTTGCTATTATCTATATTTGAACTTAACTCTAGCAGTATTAGTAAATTGTTAGTAAAACTAGTTTTAATATAAGTTTCATATTATTATCGATTGCATATTAGTGACAGATAGGCAATTTAACTTAGTTGTGATTCTGAATTGGTTTTTATAATCCTAGTCTGTAGGCTTTAATATATTTCTCTGTGGAATCGATATCCAGGACTCCATTAGAGCCCTGTATTACTTGAACGATACGTATACTTGCATTTGAAAGTAACTCTGCGATTAAAAGATTAAAATATTTATATGTTACTAAAGTTAAAATTACGCTCCAAGTAAAGTCTTTAGCGTTGTTGCTAAGGATTTATATCTATTAGTAGTGGTGTCGAATTCTTAAATTTTAAAGTACATTGGAATTGGATAAAAGCGCAGGGTGGTTCATTATAGTGTTAAAATTTGTTGTAATTGCATTGACCCGAAAGGGCAGTGTAATTCTCAATAAAGTGGAAGCACATTCAATGTTCGTAAGTGAATTGCATAGTTCATGAGAATTAAGTGCAAATAAATTGGGAAATATGGTTTCATGGGCGTCAAATTGGAGGTTTTAGGGTGACAGGCTGAGATCCCCAATATGGTCCTAAAGTTTGGCAACTAAAGCTAGGGTTAGCCTTCAGGTGAAGGGAAGTGGGAGTTTTGAAGTGGCAGCTAGTATCCTCCCAGCCTAACCTTGGATTTAGGCACTAAGCCTAGGATTTGCCAATGTTTTTCATAGCACTCTAAAGAGGGGGTACTCGGAAGAGGGTAAAGAATAAGATTGCTCCTATTTGGCACATACAATATTTAATGCATCTCATTCCTATACATTATCCAATTCGTTACATGAGAATAGTAGTTTTTATTATCTCAAAATTCACCAAACCAATTTCCCCAAAAAGGGTAATCTTTAGTATTAATATTTGCATTAGGGAGTAGTTATTAGTTTTAAATATAATCATCTGTATTTAGGAGTAGTTGTTAGAAAATCCACTTATATCACCCTTCCAAACTAAGGTTGTTAGTACTAGACTAGAATTTGACTAAGAACCTCTTACCTCGCTTCCCTGTGGGATCGATAAACGGGACTCCATTAGAGCCCTGTATTACTTGATACGATACGTATACTTGCGTTGAATCATTGTGACTTTATAAAAATTATTATATATCTATTGTTCATAAATCATTGCATATTAAAAATAAGTCGCATCATAACCTTATATGGTTGTATCTAATAAATTGATGCTTCTGTGTTAGCCAGTACAATACTGAACTACATGGATGTAATCATATAAAGGTGCAGAATAAGTGTTGCAGCTATGTTGACCTCATTTTTTTTTATGAGGTCTAATTCTCATATTTAGAAGACAAGGATCAAGCCATAGGACTTTCCTGTTGACTATCCTAGAGCTCTAATGATGAAACCGACCCACATAGAAATTCTAAACACATATTGACTCCTCTTATGAAGTCCTATATGGGGGGTCACAAGCCCTCATTTGTCACTTCAGATAACTAAGACCAACATGTGAAGACTTAATAATGAGTTCCTTTAGGATTAATTGACCTTAGGGTAACCCGAAGTGGCTTGGTCTTACACACACACATTTAAACTCAGCATAAGTCCCCACATACACCCAAACCCATTAATTTACCCAAATTGACCCCAATCTCTCTCTCTCTCTCTCTATCTCTCTCTCTCTCTCTCTTCCTCTCCCCCCCGCCCCCCACCCCCTAGAGGTGCACAACTAGTCTTTAACTCATCTTAAAGACTCATGTGGGTAGTCATAAGTACCTAACCCTTGGTTATGATGACTATGACCAACATGTGAGACTTCAGAATGAATTCTCATAAGGGTCATATAAATTTAGGAAGGTTTCCCATGGCTTGCATGCTCAACACTTAAAACTATCCAATCTTATCCAAAACTATGTAAACTTTTCCCAATTACCAAAAATTTCTCCAATTTTCCAAAATTCACAAATAATATCCAAAATTGTCAAAATCCTTAATTTTACCAAAAACTCAACCAAAACTAATACTATCCATCCAATTTGTCAAAATTTACCTAACACTTACCAAAATTTTCAAAATGCTCCAAAATCTCCCAAAATTGACCAAGACCCCAAAAACACTAAAGTGATCCTAATGTTCACCAAAATTATCAAGTTGGCCTTAAGTTCCACCAAATCCATTTCAAATCCACCAGATGACAAATCCAAATCCAATTTTACCAAATTTCCAACCCAAATCCATACTTATCCAAGATCAAATTCAAATCAATCCAAATCCACCTAAGTCGAAAATTCTCCAAATTTTAATCCACATGCTAAACACAATTTCAATAAGTTCAAGTTTTACATTCCATCATGAAAAATTCAAAATTTCATGAAGCCCAACATGATTAATTTTCAAAATCATCAACTTTAAATCAAAGCCCAAAATCCAAATCCAAATGAAATGATAAAGCCCACCACACCTAATTTCTAAAAGCCTAAATCAAGAGCCCATCCATCAAGTCTCATCCCATCATCCATTTAATCAATATCAAGCCCTAAGTTCCAAACATCAAAATTGAAATTTCCGTAATTTGTTTTCTTGATAAAATCTCCAAAAAATACCAAAAATTCTTAAATCCTTCTTCGTGAAAATTACCCAAGCCATTTGCAATCCATGGATTCTTACCCAAGCTATGGGTGAGCCATGAGAGCCATGCCATGTCACCATTACCAAATTGAAAAAAATGAGGAGCCCCATAAATAATTCCCATATAATTGATTAACCACTTTTATGACTAACTTAAACCCACAATTATTCCTAATAAACTTGGATGGGGAATTTACCGCACTAATACAGCTGACCGCCACTAACCTTGACCTCCTTGGAGTGACCCAAACCTATTTCTATGAGCCTAACACATGGTTAACACAAGTCTAACCCAAAGCCTTTTCCATTTCAATTAAACTCACCTACCCATGCATCAATCCAATTGGCTTGACATTTGCCCACACGTGGCTATCCTCAACCAGAAACTGACCTCCCATGGGCTCCTCGGCTAGCTTTGCTAAAACACCAAACCTGAGATTCCACCCATGGAAAAAACCCAAATTTTGAACTCCCCTACTTGTCTCACTCCTACTGGACATTAGCCCTCTTCTTCCCTCTGTCTACCATTTCCATCCACAGGCTTGGCCAATTGAATCCCCTAGCCAGGTCTATAAATTCACCACCTTCTCACTGCCAAAGATAAAGGATGCATAAGCCCGAGTGAAGCCCTACCAAAATGTTCCCAAACCTTCCCACAGCCTTACGAAGCTCATCCCCACTATTTTTCAGCCTCCAATTCGCTCACAGAACCCTAATTTCAAACCCTTAAACAAGAACATTTTCAACCTTTCTCTCAAACTCCACAAAACTCCAAATTGAGCTTTCCAAAAGCATCACCATACATCAAAACCACTTATCTGATTACCCCTTTTCCTCAGCTCGATAACCTAGTCCAAGACTGCACCCAAGCCACCCTTTAGACAAGAACATACATAGGGTCAATCACATAAAAAATTGGCACTTGGAGGAGGTTCATGGACGTAAGGTGACGCTTTTGAACGAACCCAATTGAGGCCTCACCTCATGGGCAAAAGGTAAAACTCCTCATTTTTTCCTCAATTTGGATCTTTGTGATAGAAATTTATATTTCATGCGTATCTAGCTATATGGATGTGTTTGTCTCACTTAGATGAAGATGTAAGAACAAACCTTATGTAATTTAGTGGAGTATCGAGCAAGATCTTAAGGTTAGAACATGAATAATTCATGCGTTATGACGATCAGAGATGATGAAAAGATGTCGTCTATGTGCACGAGTATCGAATGAACGATAGATATTGGGTTGAATAGGGCGATGTTACACGAATTGCTGGCCGATTCATCACTAACGTGGAAAGTGTGACCAATCAAAATGCGCTCTGCAAAGTTTCAAAGGCGCCAAGGTTTAATAAGGAAATTAAGGGTTTTATGAATTAATTAAATATAGAATATGCTAATTAACTTCAAAAAAATCATATCTTAGTGTAGAAATATCACAAAAAAAAATTAAAATACCTCTATGCTCATTGAATATGGGAGAATTTAATGAACAAAATTTTTTAAATATTTATTAAATATTTTATTTTGAATTAATTAAAAATTCTATAGATAAATTTAATTTTAATTAATTAAATAATTATCAGGATGACATGAAATTTCGATGGACTATTCGTAATGGATGTTCTCCGATTTTTTAAGGCCAGAGGGGACCCCTGATATAAAAATCCATAAATTCCTACGGATTTCACATTTATTTTAATTAGCAAACTATTAAAAAAATAAAAGTTAAAAGTTATAAAATCAAATTTTCTGTGTTCATTGTGGTTAGAGAACCTAAGGAAAAATAAAAGTGGGATTTTAAATAAAAATATATTATTAAATATTTTCTATTTAAAAATAATAAAAATTAAAATATGTAAGTAAAATTTTAAAAATAAAAAAAAATACCTCTAATTAAAGAAAATAACCTTAGAATGTTTTCATAAAAAATTCAAAGTCAGAAAACTTATTTTCAATATAAAAAATTTTTTAAAACTTTTTTTATTATTGCTTAAAAATTATAAAAATTAAAATAAAAAAAAAGAAATTACAAAATTAAATTTCGAGTGTTTGTTGTGGTCAGTAGCCCCAAGGAAAAATAAAATTAGAGTCAAAATAAAATATTTATTTTTAGCCTTTTTTTATGTAAAAAATATTTAAAAAAATATTTAAAAATTACAAAAACACAAATATTTTTTAAAATATCACAAATTACTCCTTGATCAAAGGAAATAACATAAAAATTCTTTTACAAATTTTTAAAGTTATAACTCTGTATTTTAATTAGTTAATTATATTTTTCTATACTTTTATTAAAATAATTATAAAAAATTAAATAAGAGTCACAAATATATACAAAGATTTTTCTTGAGTTTTATGAACTGAGAGAGTCTAATGAAAGATATAAAATTTGATTTTTTAAAATATATTTTCTAATTATTTATCAATTATAATCGATTAAAAATTATAAAAAAATTATAATTAAAAAATTCTTAAAAATTATTCTAATTTGTCTCTTGACCCATGAAAACACACCAAAATTCTCCTAAGGATAGAAAACATGCTTTGCGTCATTAAATTAATTAACCCTGAAAATTCATAATTATGGACTAAAATAATTATAAAAGAAATAAATAAATAAGAAAAATTTAAATTCTCCTACGATGTTTCAATTAGCCCATGAGTAATAGTTCAGGAATGTTTAATGGTCATTTGAGCTAAATTATAAGAGTTATGAGGTAGGAACCCCGTTGGGTAAAATTTTAATTTTGAAATTTTACACTCTAATTTAAAATTAATTTATACAAGAGGGTAAAAAGGTAATATTTATGATAATTAATCCTCTTGGATGATTGAAATGCAAATGTGAAAGAGTAGAAACCAATTCAAATTATTGTCCACCAAAGGGAAAAATTAAAATTATTCAAATTATTGTGGTTTAGAAGATAATTAAGTTTTGATGATCCATGTGTGAGGGGGCACAAGTTAGAAGGTCATTAATTAACTGATTTGAAGCCCCAAAGCAATGGTTAAGCATAACTCAATATTTCAATAAGAATCAAACAAACTTCATAAAACCTTCTCAAAATTACAAATTTATCCTTAAAGAATTTAAGAGCTTGGTAGTGAGCTAGACTTAATCTAAAATTGTTTAAAGGGACTAGAAAAAGAATGAACATAACTTATGATAATTTCTCGAATATTTAATATCCAAAACACCATATGGATAGACTTTTGTTACAATAAATGACCCCGACCACCTAGATTTACATTTTTCAGGAAATAATTTATATCTTGTATTATATAATAAAACATCTTGTCCTAGTTTAAAGTTTTTTTTAAAATCTTTTTATCATGCAAAATTTTCTTCTTTTCCTTTTAATTTTTTACATTCTCGTAAGGTACATTTCTGATTTCCTCTGTCTCATTTAATTGCAATAATCATCTCTCACCAGCATTTTTCAAATTATATATAATTCTTTCATAACCGAGTAAGCTTTATGCTCAATTTCTACAAGCAAATAACATGTCTTTCCAAATAGAGCCTATATGGTGAAATTCTTATAGAAGTCTTATATGCAATTCTATAAGTCCATGATGCATAATCAAGTCTAGCGGACCAATCCTTTCTATTAGGAATAACATTTTTTCCAATATTCTTTTAATTTTATGATTAGAAACTTTAGCTAGACCACTGGTTGAGGATGATAAGCTTTGAAAATTCTAAGTTTCATTCCATAACTTTCAATTAATTTTTCAATTCTCTTATTCTTAAAATGACTTCCCCATATGTAATGATTGCTCTAGGCATTCCAAATCTGCTAATAATGTTTTTCTTTATAAACTTTGCAACACTTTGAGCATCACAGCGGAGTAAAACATCGATTTTAATCCATTTGGAAACATAATCCACAAAAATTAAAATATACAGGTTTCCCAAAGATGGTATAAATGATCCTATAAAATCCAAATCCCATACATAAAAAATTTCAACTTCTAAAGTAAAATTTAGGGGCGTTTCATTTCTTTTAGAAATATTATCAACTCACTGACATCAATCACATGTTTTTTGATAAATATGAACATCCCTAAAGAGATTAGGTCAATAAAACTATATTGTAAAATCTTAAATGCAACTCTATTGACTCTAAAATTTCCACCCAATTCCGAATCATGACATTTTTGAATAATTTCATTTGTTTCTTCAAATGGTACACATCTCTGAATAACTTGATCCTTACATTTTTTATATAAATAAGGGTCATACCTGATTTGGTTCCATATATACATTTTATTCTTTGTTGGTATGTTAATCTGACAGAGACAATATCACTTATTATAAAATTAACTATATCAGCATATTACGGAGCATTTCACTTAGTACAACATATAATTTTTCATCAGAAAAATATTAATTGATTTCATTTTCAAAATTACAAAAATTTTCCTATTCTAGTTGATAAATGATCAGCAATTTGTGTTTTGATCCCTTCCTATTAATTATCTCGAAACCAAATTCTTTCATCAGAAGGATCCAGTTGACCTCAATTTTGAGGTCTTTATTTCCCTCTCCTTAGAGCCTAGGATCTAGCCATAGGATTTTCCTATTTTGGACTTACCTAGACGACTAGACTAGGACCCACATCATTTATAAATTCAAGCCATTTCTTCACTCCTTGAAGTTTCATATGGACGGTTTTAAATCCTCAATATCCAGTTGAGTCAATTAAAGCAGACATATCGAAGCTCTTGTTGAGTTCCTATAGGATTTAAAAGCCATAGGAGGACCCCACGACGCGATATTTGACTATTGTCGCAAGCAGCCTGTTTGATTATGGTTGTTTTTTAGACAAGGATCGGTCAACACTTTGCTCATTAAACAACTCTAATCGAACCAAGATAAATTCATTTGCCATGTAACACAAATCATATTTAAATTGGTATGATTGTCAGTGAACTTGTCCGGACAACCCCTGATGACGAAACAAATCACACTGATGCGTCTGGAGCATCGATTTTGGCTAGGAAGGATATATATCTTGATAGGATTTTGGATCGGACCGAGTTGTGCGTTAACTGACGGATTTGAAAAAAATGGTATTTTCTTAATAAAAAAAATATTTCTTAATAAAAAAAAAACTCACGCACCCTTTCCTCACCCACTACTCTTTCTTCCCGTACCCTGGCCAAAGCCCTCACCTCTCCCATTTGGCGAAACCCTAACCAGTCGCACCCTTTTCCTCCGGTTCTCCGATCATCTTCTTTCCTTCCGAGCTTTAACCGACTTTCATTGCCATTTGCTCACCCGGCAGGGGATTTTCTCACCCAAACGAGTCTGGTGACCTCCCTATTCTTGAAATGGATGTTCCCTTTCCATCTTCAATGCTTCCCCTCACCGCTGGTCTTCACCGTCGATGGCTTTGTCTTTAAGCAATCTCCCCTTTCGTCGGCTATAACCATTGAGCGACTTGTTTAAGGTTTGTTCACCGCTGCTAGTTTGCTCAAAACCCTCTCTTCTCTTCTTCTTTCCCCTCAATCATTTGGGCTAAAAATATTTGGAGTGAGAATGGTGCTTCATTCATGCGAATGGGAAATTTTGCTTGCTGCCTTTGAGATCTCTTACAGTTTTTGGAGGAGAGGATCACGAAACATCTCTCTTTATCCCGAATTTATTTCTCTTGGTGCTCCCATTGCTATCAGTGTTCCCTTGTCACCGCTACAAGGTTCTTCTTCTCCCTTGATCATTTGGCCGAAGTGTAAGGATCCACTTCTTCGTCTTCTTATTGCTATGGTTCAAGAATGCAAAACATTTCTTCGTCTTTCAATTTCTTCTTCTAATCATCCAAATTGCTAGCTAATCTTTATTTTGATCAACTTCTTTATTTAATAAATGAGATTATTTTCTCCTGTTCAAAAGGTTGTGCTTCAAGTAACTTGCTAGATAAATCATTTTTGGTTTCTGGTAATGATGAGGATAAATATTTTGTGAACCAATTCTATAATGTGGCATGTAGAGAGTGGCAATCTTGATGGCTGATTGTAGTTAATCCGTCTTTTACTCATTGGCTTTCTTTCTCAAATGAGCATTGAAAATAAGTTCCATTTTATAATGTGATCTTGGTCTGTTTAGATGTGGCTTCTGTGTTGATCATAATACTGATAAACTATTTAATTACGATGGTGTTAAAATAGCCTGGATGACCCAGGCATATGCAGGAAATCATTGCTTTTGCAGGTTAGCGCTGAATTGCAGTTCAGCGGATTCACTTTGATGTGGAATGGTAATGAATCTGAGCCCTCCAAATCCATCTTTATTTTCTAACCTTTTCTCTTAAAAGGTTTTCCATTGCTCTACATCAATAATTCTGCATCCTACGGGGGTATTCGGTAGCAAGAATTGAGCAGGATTTAACTTAAATCCTAGAAACAGCAAAATTGACATTTTTTAAATTCTACAGATTTTTAAATCTTGCTCTTCTTTTGGTTCATATAAAGGAAGATTATTCACTGATTCAATTGAAGGATTTAGTAGTATATCTTGTGTTAGTTTCTTGGAAGGATGCTTGCACTTCATATGATTATTATAGGAACACGTAAACCTTGCATAAGGGAAGTGAGATCTAATAGCATAGACTTACTTGACTTCTTTATATTTATGCAGGCCTATGTATGATGGTATCTGTATCAAGTGTGAAACAAATTTAAATGAATTATTTGACGTCATGTTATAGGTTTGTTGCATATATATGGGATGATTTACACATGTTGTATCCAATTACTATAGGTTTTACATATTTGATACTCTGAACTTCAATTTCTCTATCTCAAGAGTCCATATACTGATTATCTTTTTGATATAAAAAAAAGGTTGATAAGATTTGGTTGTTGAATAGTTGAATACAAGAGAATTGAATGGTTGTAATCGAGCTTGACATTTCTAAAAGAAAAAAAAAAGACAAAACTGAAATTTTAGGTGTTAGATATGTAAGTATTTAAGAATTGAGTGGCATGTATGTAAATCAGCCCATATTTGGTTTCTTTCAAGTCACCACCTGACCTTAAGCCTTGGAGGCTGTTTATTTACAGATAAAAGGGATGGTTGCTTGGTTGCAGTTACAAGTAACAAAAGAAAGCTTTTCCTACAAATTCTATTCATTCTCTTGATGTTTCTCATATCACAATGATGGCTATTTCTTGTAGGAATTCAGGTTTAAATTTTTCAGGGTGTATGATTCTTTTTATGGACGCAGGTATGTGAATATGCCAGGCTTCGTGATATTATCTTTTGAACAAAACTTACATACCACTTAATTCTTTTATATTATTATTTGACTTTTTAGTTTCAATTCTTTACATATGTACCCCTTGAAACATTGACATTCATATGCATCAACAATCAAGTGATTTTATTTGTGCTACAAAATTGAGCTATTGAGAATTTGATTTAGCAGAAATGATATGTATATGTATTTCGAATTTTGGAGGTTAAATATGTAAATATATAAAATCTGAGTGGTAAGTATATAAATCTGTCATTATTGTTTAATTGCGGTGCTTGAGCATGAATGACATGTTATACATAATTATTATGGGTGATCCTTATCCTCAAAACTTTTTTTACCACTCATATAGAAGATTTCAATGGAATGAGTTTGAATTAGATTTAATGGACACCAGATTAGTGCTTTTCTTATTTTTATACATAATTGAATTGTTACCTGTATCTTGAGAAGGTATTCATGAGTTGCAGCCTAGATTTAGCTTTGGAATCCATTTTGTTGATAAAATAAATTAAGAAATGAATTCTGATCTTATATATTTCAAACGTTGAGAAGATTTACATACATACCACTCAATTTTTGTGTCATTACATATTTAACACCTAAACATAATATTTACATTCATATCATTCAATTTCTGGGTGATTTACATATTAAACACCTGATTCCCTTAAATTTACATTTCTAGCACCTATTTTTCAATTTTTTTTCTTCAAAATTTCTATGAATTTGTTGGTGTATATGTAAATACCTTCATTGAAATTATGCAAGTCCTCGTACTGATCTCAAAATTTAAAGTTATTATTATGCAAAACCTGAAGTTTTACGGTTTGGACATATGTGGAAATTTTATGGTTTGATTTTCTGCAAAACCTGAAGATTTACGGTTTGGCTTTATTGAAAACCTGAAGTTTTACGGTTTGGACATGTGAAATCTGAAATTTTATGGTTTGATTTTCTGCAAAACCTGATGTTTTACGGTTTGGCTTTTAGCAAAATCTGAAATTTTACGGTTTGGCTTCATGCAAAACCTGAAACTATTCAGTTTGGCTTTATGCAAAATCTGAAACTTTACGGTTTGACTTTATGCAAAACTTGAAGTTTTACGGTTTGGCTTTATGCAGAATCTGAAACTATCCGGTTTGGGCTTATGCGAAATCTGAAATTATATAGGTTGATTTTATGCAATTTTGGAATGCTGCAGCAACAACAACAACAAAAACAAAGACTTAATCCCACTAAGTGGGTCGGCTACATGAATCCTTTCTCCATTGTGTCCTATTTAGTGTCAAATTTTCGTTTAATTCTAATAAATTAAGATCATTTTTATGCAATAAGCCCAAGTTTTCCTAGGTCTACCTCTGCCTTTCATAACATAACTTGTATCTAAAACATCTACTCTCTTAATCGGATCATCACGTGGTCGACGTTTAATGTGATCGAACCATCTAAGGCGACTCTCTCTAATTTTATCCGTCACTGGTGCAACACCAACCCTATTACGGATATATTCATTTAGCATTTTGTTTCTAAGAGTAAAGCCACTCATCCACCTAATCATTCTCATCTGCGCAACACTTAACATTATGTTTCTCTTTTAAAGGCCAACATTCAACACCATAGAGCATTGCAGGTCTCACCACCATCTTATAAAATTTTCCTTTCAGTCTAAGCGGTACTTTTTTATCACACAATAAGTCGGACGCATTCCTCCACTTAAACCAACCAACTTGAATTCTACTATTAACATCCCCATTTATATCACCATCGCTTTGAACAATGGACCCGAGATATCTAAATCGTTCACAACTTTTAATAATTTGATCACTCAAAGTTACACTTCTGTCACTAGGCCCACTATTACTAAAATTACATTCCATGTATTCAGTTTTAGTTCTACTCAAATGAAGATCTTTAGACTCCAATGTAGACCTCCATAATTCAAGTTTTTCCTAGGCTTTTTCTATCATTTTATCCACGAGGAGGATATCATCAGCAAAAAGCATACACCAAGGTACATCATCTTGTAAATGCCCAGTAAGACCATCGATAAATAAAGCAAAAAGATATGGGCTTAAAGCTGAATGTTGATGTAAGCCAACAGAAATAGTAAAATAATTGGTCAATCCTCCAGTTCGAACATATGTAACAGCTCTAGCATACATATCTTTAATGACTTCAATATAAGTCATATCAACACCTTTCTTCTCAAGGACTCTTCAAAGAACATCTCTGGAACCTTATCGTAAGCTTTTTCTAAATCAATAAAAATCAAATGTAGATCCTCCTTATTATCTCTGTACTTCTCCATCAAACCTCTCAATAAATGTATAGCTTCCATAGTAGACCTGCCCGACATAAATCCAAATTAATTATGAGAAACCTTTGTAATACGTCTTAATCTATATTTAATTACCCTCTCCCATAATTTTAAAGCATGACACATCAATTTAATTCCTCTATAATTTGCACTCTTGTGCATCTCCTTTATTCTTAAAAATGGTGACCAAAATGCTCTTCCTCTAATCAGGCATCTTTTTAGTTTTTAAAATAATATTAAAAAGTTTAGTAAGTCAAGAAACTCCCAAATCACCTAAACATTTTCACACTTCAATAGGGATATCATCGGGTCCTACAGACTTTCTACCCTTGGTTTTCTTTAAAGCGTCATCGAAACTTCTTTTACTTAATGCGACGATAAAAATGAAAAGTTTTATTATTATTAATAATATTAAGATCACTAAGGTTGATCGTACTTTCGACATCTTCATTAAAAAGTTTATCAAAATAACTCACTCACTTTATCGTTGAATATCTTTTCTAAGAAAAGCACTTTTTGATTTTTATCTTTAATACACTTTATTTAGTTAAATCTTTACTTTTATTTTTTCTTTGTTTGGCTAGTTTATACATATATTTTTCACCGTCCTTAGTATCTAACATCTTATAAAGATCGCTAAAAGCAGAATTTTTAGCGTCACAGATTATTCTATTAGACTTCCTGTGGGTCGTTTTATATTTTTCTCAGCTCTTTACGCTTTTACATTTAAACTAATTTTTATAACATAACTTCTTATATTTTATCTTTTCTTGCACATTATTATTCCACCACCAACTATTTTTATTTATGAAACTTTTTCTTTGATTCTCCAAGTACATTTTTAGCCACATGTTTAATAGTATTAGTTAATTTTTCCCACATAGCATTTGTGTCTTCATGGACATCTCGAATATTTAAATCTTGAATTTTACTCATAAAAATAATTTTATTTGTGTCTTTTATGTGCCCCCATCTGATTCTATGATGTAGAATCCTAGAATTCTTTATTTTACAACTCTTTATCTTAAAATCTAGAACTAATAATCGATGTTGGGTACTTAATTCTTCATTTGTTTAATAGTATTAGTTAATTTTCCCCACATAGCATTTGCGTCTTCATGGACATCTCAAATATTTAAATCTTGAATTTTACTCATAAAAATAATTTTATTTGTGTCTTTTATGTGCCCCCATATGATTCTACGATGTAGAATCCTAGAATTCTTTATTTTACAACTCTTTATCTTAAAAATCTAGGACTAATAATCGATGTTGGGTACTTAATTCCTCACTTTGAATGACCTTACAATCCTTACAATCTCGACAATTTATTCTTCTCATAAGAAAATAATCAATTTGTGTTTTATTAGATCCATTCTTATAAGTAATAAGATGCTCATCTCTTTTCATGAATAAAGTATTAGTAATAATCATATCATACTACTCAGTAAAATCTAAAATGATTCTACATTCTTCATTAATCGCTCTATAACCATAGCCACGATGAATATTTCGAAATCTTCTACCACTCTACTCGAGCATGTCCATTTAAATCTCCTCCAATAAAAATTTTTTCTTCGAGAGTATCGAGTGTATTAAGTCTTCTAAATCATTCTAGAATTTAACTTTAGTAGCCCATATCTAAACTAACTTGAGGAAGCATAAAGACTTGTAATATTAAAAATCTTAGTATCAATAATAATCTTAAGTGCTATAATTCTATCTCCAACTCTATTAATTTTAACAACATTATCTTTCAAACTCTTATCTATAACTACACCAACACCATTTCTAGTACGACTCTTCCCAAAATACAATAGTTTAAAACCTAAGCTATCAATTACCTTAACTTTTTCTCCAACCCATTTAGTTTCTTGAATACATAAGATATTTATCTTTTTATGAATCATAATATCAACCAATTCCATTAATTTACCATTGAGAGTACCTATATTCCAAGATCCTATCTTAATACTAGAGTATCGTGACTAACTTCTTTCCCGCATCACGTCCGTAATGTGGGAACCCTTACTCTTGACACTACACCCGGCGCCGTGTAGCGGCCGCTGCACACTTTCCACTGTATTCAGGCCATACAGCGCGTCGCTTCCAGGGGACGACCTAGCACTTACACAATGATCAAAAGGATTCATGTCATGAAATTTTTTTTGACAAGTTTTATTCTGGCTTTTGTATACCTAACACAACCCTCCACTTTTCACATCCGGGCTTGGGATCGGCAACAGCAGTGTTCAATTTTGGAATGCATATGGAATATTAAAGTGGCTTAAAAGTTGAAAAATTCGAGGTAAAGGCGATGATGCACAAAATTTTATATTTATGCTTTTATAGCTGAAACTAAATCAACAATCAATTATATATGCTCATTTTATCATTTGAGTAGGTAGTTCTATCCCTACCCTTAAGAAATTCATGAACCATTAACAGATACTATGTTAACAAATACTATAATAACAAATATTACATTGGTGCAGTTACAAATACTACACTTGCACAACAACAGAAACTACACCCGTACAACAACAGAAACCACGTCAGATATTACACTTTTAAGAGTTCGGATATTACATAGAGATACTACACATCAGATATTACGCTTTTAAAAGTTCAGATCATACAACATAAACTACACATCAGATATTACACTTTTAAGAGTTCAGATACTACAACAGATACTACACATCAGATATTACACTTTTAAGAGTTAAGATACTACATACCAGATATTACATTTTTAAGAGTTCAGATACTATATACAGATAGTATACTTGTGAAAGTTCAGATATTACACTTTTAAGAGTTCAGATACTACATACAGATACTACATACATACAGATATATATGCTACTACATATCAGATATTACACTTTTATGAGTTCAGATACTACATTTAGATACTACGTTTTAATTCACTCCTCTATTAAGTGGTAGGGATTAGAACTGCCTAACTCTGGGATGATTTGCTAGTGACTTTTAATTGATATTGATATAAAGACTTCAATACTTTGGGTTGCCTGTGGAATTATGATAAAATACGAAGTCTATATACAGAGCCTATCCCCAAATTAAATTCTTATTTTTCCACTTTGATTTTTATATGCTTACCACTTATTCGTTTATATTTAAATTTATTTGTTAGTGTATAAACACTTGTAATTGTTATTTGTTTTTTAACATTAATGGAAAAAACCAGTTATGTTTTGATCTTTTTTACTTTACTGCACAGTTCCTTACTTTCTTTACTGTACATACTTACTTGTATTCATGCTTTTAGTTTTTACTCTTCGGTCATGTATTACATTATCCTTAGAATAATAAATGTAGAACACATGTTTAGGATTGGATCCTTATAACACGTAGCCAACCTACATTTTTAATTTCAATACTTTTTAAAATTCAATAATAAAGCTTTTTTTTTAAAACTAAGTCATATTCCAATAAATTTATAATAACATATATTCTCATTCCTCTTTTTTCTTTCTCGGGACAAGATGACGACGCGGTCAAGTGACAAATCATCTCTGGGCAGCGGTCGAGACAACAATAGAAAGGAGGAGGAGCTTTAACTAGAATTCCATAGATTTAAATAACATACACCCACAAGATGTCAATGTTGTTTGTCGGTACGACGTACATTCTTACACTATCTTTTAGGACTTTATACGATTGTATATAAGTCCTAAACTTTTTTTAAGATTTCGAGGTTGTCGTTTGGTACGACATAAATCCTTATATCTTCTCGGACCATTTACATATGACGTGTAGATGTAAGTCCCAATTATCTAAATAATTTACACGAATGAAACATCAAATATAACTTCACTTTCAAAGATGTAAAACCCAATCATAGGTTAGTTTGAGATGTCACTGAAGCTTCTTCAGTATCTTCGACGTCTCATACTTTTCATTCCTTTGGATTCTGAAAATAATTGTTCCAAATTGAGTCATTCTCATTTGCTTTTCCTATAAGCAACCATGGAAACCTAAACGTTGATTTTCTTGAAGACGAAACCCATGATCTTTATCGAGAGTTTTCTTTGGTGACTTTAGTTGCCTAAGATGTAATTAACTATAAAGTTTGTCGCTATGGAGAATTAAGAACCCAAATTAATCTAAACCTTATCTTATCTGTGTATTAGATAGGGGAATTTGTCAGCTATAAAATTTGTTGACTAAAATAAAGTCATAAACTTTGAAGTTTAGACAGTTAAGACTACTAACAAGTGATACACTTATCTTTTAGGTTGATATATCACTTGTGGTATTGTGCTCAGCTGTTTAAACTGTTAGATATATGAGATATATCCGATATCGTTATTTTTTAAATTAAAGATTACCATTTTGAAAATAAAAAATACATTACATTATATACATTAAACAAAAATTAAAAATTTTATTCAAAACAAAAATATAGCCGACAGACCCATCTAAAAGTCTTGGTTTAGCATCCTTTTAATGCATAAGATATTTAATCTTAGAATGATCAGTATAAATTATACATTTTATTTCAATTAGGATAGTATAAATTTATTAAAAGAATATACTGCCGATAATTCCTTCTCAGAAGCTGTATAATTAATCTGAGCTTCATTAAAAGTTTTATTAGCAAATTATATAACTTTAAAAATCGTAGAATATTTTTGTCCTAAAATAGCTCAAATAGCATAATCACTCGCATCACACAATAATTCAAATGGTTATTCACAATCAGGTGAAATAGTAATAGGTGCGGTGATTAATTTTCTGTTTAATAAATTAGTCAGATAAAAAATCCATTATTTGTTGAGAGTAGTTTAAGTAAGAAGTTGTAGGATTCTTACTTAGGGTTTCTTCACACTTTTTTCCTTTTTAGTAAAAGAGAGGATGAGTAAGGATTCCTAAGTAAAAATCCATTATGTTGAGAGATTTAAACCCTAATGGGTTGGGTGACTAGTCCAAGAGTCTTGTAAGAGAAAGGAAGAGATTCAAAGGAAATTCAAGAGTTTGGTGGAGAGGAACTTGAGATAAGTTTTATCTTTGTACATCATTTGGTTTTAATTGATACTGCTTTTGTTTTCTACATGGTTTCTATTTTTAAAACTATTTGTGGTTGTGTTTTCGTCATAGATTATGAGTAGTCTTTTTTATCTTCTTCCTTAAAATGAAAAGTAATTAAGTGTTGGATGAAAGTTGTCATAGTATTGATCTTTAATGTTAGAAGAAGTTGTGTTGATTCAATCCTTGCACTTTATTTACTTATTGATTTGTCTAATCGTGATGTTAACATTGTTTGTGAGAACATGTAAGATCCTAGTAGGTATTGTCTTACTCAACAATAGGTAGGAATCACAAGCGATTGTATGGATGAGAAAGTAATTCATATAATTTGGTGCAAATGAATAGGGAAATGTACTTTGATGGGTGTAGAATTATAGACTTTAGGGTGACAATCTAAAGCCTCTAATTTGGTTTATTGTTTTAGGTTTTGATGTGAGAGTTAGCCCCAGGTAGAGGGAAAGGAGGAAACCTTAGAGTGAGAGCTATTATCTTCCATACTTGACCCGTCTTCAAAACTATTCAACTTTTAAACTAGTCAATGTTCTTTATAGCATCGCTAATAAGGGTAAAGAATAAAATTGTTCTTATTTAGCACAACACATTTTGATTACTTCTACAATAGAATTCCTTTACTTAATTCTTATTTATGATAAGGAAAAAGATTTTTTCATCTATACTTCAATTCTTACAAAAATCGTGTTATAGTTAGAAAATTGTCTACGTTATTTCATAATTTAAGAAAATGCCAAAAAGAATCATATTTTCAAATTTTATGTTATCTGAAATTGTTTAAGTGCCTTTTTCTAAATAGAATTTGCAATCTAAAAACCTTTTTATTTTTAAATTTTCAAAAATTTCCCCCGTGGGATCAATATTTCGGGGCTTAATAAGAAATTCCTATATTATTTGATAACGAAATGTATACTTGTGTAGAATCCCTAAATTAAATATTACTGTTGTATTATAATTTATATTTGAATCAAGTTTTTAGCGTTGTTGTAAAGAAGAATATTTTATATCAAATACAAATATAAGTTTAATTGGATTAACACAAACATAAATTTTATAAGTTTTCATTTGGTAGTAAAGAGAATCAGGATCAATCAACAGAGACTGTTAAGAGATAATGGAAATCTGATACACCAAAAATATGTTAGGTTTTTAATATATAATTTATACTCATTTTTGGTGATATTGCACTTTAAAGAAAGATATTCTTCATGTTTTGCTGCAGGTATGATGATTTTAGGTGATTAGAGCAAAAGAAAGCGAAAAAGAACGAATTTGGAGCAAAAATAGGTAAAATAGAGAAAAACTCTTTTTGGCGCCACAGACACCCAATTCCAGAGAGTATTATAATTAAAAGGAGCTCAGTGTCGTCGGTTCCCAATGTCGGTCGGTGGAACTCAAATTCAATGTATTTGGATACTTTTTCAAGGGTTGCGTGAAGAAACTCTTGGGAAATTTATTTCTAAACTATTTTTGACAGTTATGGATGCCACTTTTGAGGGGGTGGTGTTGAAGAGAAGTGAAGAGAGTGTGTTTGGGTTTGTAGAGAGTGTGTGTTAAATGTTGTTTTGTGAGAGATTCTTCTTTAAGGAGGTAGGAGGAGGAAGGTGAGAGTTCTTCTTCCTTATTATTCTAAAGAGAATTGAGTATTGAAGAAAAGAGAAAAAGATTTAAAAAAAACTTCAAGATAATTGCTTGGTGAAGAAAGTGAGATAAGTTGTATTTACTTTTGTGGTTTGTATGACTGTGCTTTTATATATAAAATTCATGTTGTATTGTTTCTTCCTCATGAATTATAAGTAGATTTCTTTGCATTTCTTCTTGCAATGTGATGTGGTGAAGTGTTGATGTAGATTTGATGTGCCATAAAAATGTTATGAAATTGTGATGGTTTTTCACGTTGAATTTCATTTACTTTTTGATCTGGCCAGTTGAATTGTTAAAATTTGTTGTGAAACATCCAATCTGAAATGACTAAGTGTTCTACAATAATAGTGGATAATCCATTTAATGTCCATCAATGAATGAAGTGTGTAGTTCATGGGAATTGAATGCAAATTAATAGGAAAATATGGTTTGATGGGCGTTGAATTAAAGGTTTTAGTGTGACAGGCTGAAATCCTCAATTTAGTCCTAAAGTTTGGTAACTAAAGCTAGGGTTAGCCTTCAGGTGAAGGGAAGTAAAAGCTCTGAAGTGAGAGCCAATATCCTTCCAGCCTAACCTTGGATTTGGTGACTAAGTCTAGGATTTGCCAATATTATTTTCATACATTGAAAAGGGGATATTTTGACGATGGTAAAGAATATAAATGTTCTTATTTGGCACAATACAAAAATTACTATCAATCTATATCAATAACTCATCATAGACACATTGCAGGAGGAAATCTACTTTTCCATATTTGAAACTTTCAATACAAAACTTAGTGTGTGCTAGTTAGTCTTGCTTAGAAGTTTAGAAGGTAATTGTAGTTAATTTAGTTCAGTTATATTTGCACTAGAAACTTAAATAGTACTTGAATTTGCATTGTGAATTTAGTGTTAGATTTCAAATCTTTGCTATAATTTGATAAGTTACAACCTTCCTCGTGGGATCGATAACGAGGACTCCACTAGAGCTCTGTATTACTTGAGCAATACGTATACTTGTGTGTATGGGGTGACTGCCTAATTATTAAAATTAATCTTATTGTGAAACTAAACTGAAACTATCTTTTGAATATTATTTTAGAGACAACATATCCGCGAAGACTAGAAGCAGCACCGAAACCGAGGATCATAATCCTACAACATATGAAATACACCTGAGTATACAAACTTCTGCTGTAGCTACTACTTCATTCGAGCTTAAACCTGCTATTATCCAAATATTACAATATAATCAGTTTGAGGGAACACCGACTGAAGATCCTAACTTCCAACTTGCTAGTTTTCTAGAATTGTGTGATCTAATTAAATATGAAGAAGTGTTAGATGATGATGTCATACTTAGACTTTATCCTTTCTCATTACGGGATAATTCTAAGATGTTAAATTTTTTAGCATGTGGATCTATCAGAACATGGGGAGATTTATCTCAAAATTTTCTAGTTAAATATTTCTCACCATAAAAAACAGTTAAGCTTTGAAAAGATATCACATCGTTTTGTCAGTTTGAAGATAAATCATTATATGAAGCTTATGAATGATTTAGTGATATACTAGATTGGTTAATAATTCAAACTTTTTATAATGGATTGGTGGGATCACTTAGATCTATTATAGATGCTGCTGCTGGTGGATCGTTAATATCAAAACCATTCGATGAATAATTGAAGAGATGGATATTAATAAATTTCAAGGACCCTCAGAGAGGGTAAATTCAAAAAAAGTAGCCAGTTTTCATGATTCTGATGCAATATCAATTTTGGCATCTCAAATTGTTGCAATATCAAAGAAGTTTGGTCAATTTGGAATGAATTTACCTCAAATACCTCATTTGTTTGAGGAAAATTTATTGGGACAAATGATAGATTCCCAATCATCATATGAGACTTTGAATGCAATAAATAATTGATCTAATAATCTCTATTCTACTTATTATAATTCTGGTTAGAAAAATCACCCAAACTTGACTTGGAATAATTATAATCCTACTGCATAAATCCTTCAATGGGGAAATAATCCAATGAACCCATTGGGAAATTCAAACAACCAGCGAAGTACTAACTATCGACCACAGTATCCTTTAGGTTTTAATAGCAAGTCACAATTAAAGGAGAAGAAATTGTCTATGGAAGAGTTGGTATTACAAATGTGTAATCAATTACAAAGTCAAGGACAATTATAAAGTCAGGGAGCTGCAATTAGAAACATTGAAAATCAATTGAGACATATTGCTACTGCACTTAGCAATATACCTCTAAGAACTTCACCTAGTAATGTCAAAATTAATCCTAAAGATCAAAATAAAGAGAAAATTATGGTTATTCAACTGAGGAGTAGAAGAGAATTGGAAACATAAGTTCAAAAAGAAAATGAAGTTGAGAAAGGTGTGGAAATTGAAGAGTCTGATGAAGATTTTCATCATGATTCAGAATATCCTATTAAACCAATGAAAAATTTTGAAATCCTATTAAACCAATTTAGAATATCCTATAGAAAAACCACCACTTTAATTTCCTCAAAGACTAAAACAACAAAAAATGGGTAAACAAATTTTGAAATTCATAGAATATTGAGAAAATTAACTATAAATATTCCAATTATTAAAGCCTTAGAACAAATGTCAAGCTATATAAAGTTTATGAAGGATATACTTAATAAGAAAAGAAAGTTTACAGACAATTAGACTGTTTCACAAAGTGATGAGTGTAGCGCAATAATTCAGAATGATCTTCCTGAAAGCGTAATGATCTTAGTAGTTTTACTATTCCTTGTGCTATTAGCAAAAGATTTTTTGGAAAAGCTTTAAGGGATTTGAGAGCTATTATTAATCTCATGTCCCTCTCTACTTTCAGAAGGTCGGGTTTAGGAGTGATTTCCCCTACTACTGTAACTCTTCAGTTAACTGATCGTTTGATCACCTATACTAGAGGAGTTGTAGAGATGTATTGACAAAAATTGATAAATTTATCTTTCCTATGGATTTTTTTGTGTTGGATATGGAGGAAGATTAAAACATTACTATCGTTTTAGGGAGACCTTTTTTTGCAACTGGAAGTGCTTTGATAGACATACATAAATGAGAGTTTAACCATGAGAGTCAATGATATAGAAGTTACATTCAAAATATCAAAATCAATGAGATACCCAACAAAGGGAAGAGATGAATGCTTCAGAATAAAGATTAGTGATTGTTTAAGCAACAAATATTTCACTGATAATTTTGAAGAAAAAATTGGAGAAGAACATTTGGAGCATGATGATGAGGATAAAATGCAAGATAAATCCATTATAGTAGGTAATGAGGATTTGGATTATGTTCACGAATGATTTGAGCTGTTGGATACCACGAATAATAATAAAAATTTTAGTACTTCAATTGTGAAACCTCCTGAACTCGAAAATAAAATACTTCCTACACATTTAAAATATGCCTTTTAGGAGATTTATCCACACTGCCTGTTACATTATCCTTAGAGTTATCTAATTACAAGAAAAAAAGTTATTAGAAATTTTAATAAATTATAAGAAAGCCTTTGGATGGAAATTAGCTGATATTAAAGGAATCAATCTTTCGATTTGTATGCATAGAATTTTATTAGAAGAACATCACGTACCTAAAGCTGATCCTCAAAGGAGATTAAATCCTTTGATGAAAGAAGTTGTTAAAAAAGATAGTTTAAAAGAGTTTGATGTCGGAATATTATAACCTATTTCAGATAGTGCTTGGGTGAGTCCAGTTTACTGCGTTCCTAAGGTGTGACTGTAGCTATAAATGAGAAAAATGAATTAATGCCAACACGACAAGTCAATAGTTGGTGAGCCTATATTGTTTATAAAAAACTAAATTTTGTAACTAGGAAATGTCACTTTTTTTAACTTTTTTAGACCAAATGTTGGATAGACAAGCTGGACAGAAATATTTTTGGTTTTTGGATGGATATACTGACTACTTCAAATTCCTATTGCTCCTGAGGATTAAGAAAAGACAACATTTACTAGTCCGTATGACACTTTTGCTTTTGTACGAATGCCTTTTGATTTTTTTAATGCACCTACAACATATCAAAGTTGTATGATATCTATTTTTTGAGATTTAATTGAGAAAGGGATAGAATTTTTTATGGGTGATTTTTTAGTGTCGGAACTTCATTTGAATCATTTTTAAATCATTTAGAGAAATTTTTATAATGATGTGAAAAAAACAAATTTAGTATTAAATTGGGAAAAAATGTCAATTTATGGTTGCAAGAGCAATTGTACTTCGGCATAAAAGTTTTGACAATGGTATAAAAGTAGATTCTGTGAAAATTCAAGTTATAGCTAAACTACCTCCTCCCACTATTGTAAGAGGGATTAGAAGTTTTTTAGGACATGTTGATATCTACAAGCGATACATTAATGATTTTTCAAAAATTAGTAAGCCTTTATGCCAACTTCTAGAAAAAGATGCAAAATTTGATTTTAGTCAAAAGTATATCAATGCCTTTGAATTATTAAAAATAATAATTAATCACTGCTTCTATAATAGTTTTACACAATTGGGAGAAACCATTTGAGCTCATGCATGATGCTAGTGATTATGAAATTGGAGTTGTTTTAGGGAAAATATATGACAATATTTTTAAAATTTTATATTATGCTAGTAAAAATTTGAATGATGCTCAAATTAATTATACGACTACTAAAAATGAGTTACTAGTAATTGTTTTTTATTTTAATATGTTTATGTCATATCTGATCGAAGCTAAATGCATTGTGCGTACAAACCATTCTGCTATATAATATTTGATGCAAAAGGACGTGAAACCCAGATTTATTAGATGAATACATCTAATGCAAGAATTTGACTTTATGTTAGTAGAGAGGAAAGGATTTGAAAATAAAATAGTTGATCATTTATCTAGGCTGGAACAGAAAGAATCATTTGATTTTGAAAGGGAAATTAATGAAACCTTTCATGATGAACAATTATGCATTATTAATGAATGGTGTATATTGTGGTATGCAGACATTTTGAATGTTATTATTAGTGATATTTTACCATATGAAATGCCGAGAGTAATCATTTTTTATGAGGGATCTCATTTTAAGAATAAAAGAATTGAAAATTGATTGAAAAATATGATATTGAACATAAGAACACTTCTTATCATCCCCGAACTAGTGGTCTAACAAAAGTGTCTAACCGTGTAAATAAAAAAAAATTTAGAAAGATTGTGAACCCAAATAAAATGGATTGGTCTGCTGGAGTAAATACTGCATTATGACGCACATGACAACTTATAAAACTCCTATAGGAATGTCCCTATATAGACTTATTTTTAGGATGACTTGCCACTTAACAGTAGAACTGGAGCGTAAAACTTATTGGACTAACAAAAACTTTAATCTTAATTTAAAATATGTTGGTGAGTAAAGATTGTTGCAACTGAATGAGCTTGAAGAAATTAAGAATGAATCATATGTCAATGCTGGGATTTATAAAGAAAAATGAAGGATTGGCATGAAAAGAAGAAAATAAAAAAGGAATTTGAACCTGACAAGATGTTTTAAACTATAATACAAGATTAAAATTATTTCCTATAAAACTTAAGTCCTGGTGGTTAAGGCCATTCACTGCTTTATACGTTTGCCCATTTAGAGTTGTTGATATTGAAGATCCGTAAACTAGAAAATATTTAAAGTTACTGGGCATAGGTTGAAAACTTATTTTGATGGGAACAACCCAATTTATAAAGAGATTTTATTGTTGGGTCACCCAAAATAAAGACTGGGAATGTCGGGTCGACGATATTAATCCAAGCGCTTTGTTGGAGGTAACCCATAGTTATCCTTGTAACTAGATTAAATCTATCTTTACATAAATGATAAAAATATAAAATAAAGCTATTTTTATGAATTCCTTAGACTTTGGAGACCTATTTGTCAAGAAAATACTTAAAATTTTTTAATTTTTGAATTATATGGAAAATTTTAGAGTTATTTGGACAATAGGCAAAGTGGTGCAAAAATGCGCTTTGGCTCTAATGGCACCAGAACTGGCACCAGTGGTACCAGATTAGAGAGACCCAATGCTAATGGTGCCCGATTTCGGCGCCAATAGAGCTGCAATTACGAAAATGATCGAGAATGTTCTAATATGTAATTTATGGTGATTTTTGATTGTTTTGGCCTGATTTTTTCTCATTTTAACTGTTAAAACCTATCATTTGGAGTTATTTAAATCAGTTGAGAGAGAGAGAGAGAAGATCCACTATTCTTGACTCTATGGCTTCCAACTCTAAAAGAACTTCATAAGATGGGATATTCAATTGAAGGAAATTCAATAGTTTCAATGCGCAGAAGTTGCATGATAAGATTCTTGCAATGATTAGGTTGATCAAGGAAAAAGGTTTTGTGAATCGAGGGTTCAATACTCCTGGATCTGTATTGGAAGAGAATATCATGCAAAGGAGATGGGAAGTATTGTGTTACTCAATTGCGACAGTAGTCATTTCTGTGGTGAAGGAATTTTATGCAAATCTTCATGGGATTAACTAAGGAGTTGTTCATGTTCGAGGCAGAGGGGTACCTTTTACTCCTTCAAGAAGCAGTGACTTGATATTGATCAAGAATCTACTGATTTTTCACTATGCCAATGTTGCCCAACAAGAGTCAAAATGAATGAAGTCCTTCAATTCTTAACGGTTGAAAATTAAATTTAGAGATAAGAGATGACAGTCATGTAAGTTTTTCATCTTCATTATCAAATTTTGCATTGAAGCCACGACATTCCTTTATTTCAGCAAAATTTCTCCCTATTGCAAAAAAAAAAATAGTAAAGTGACGAAGGGAAGTGCTATTCTGAATTACTATATTTAAACTAGAAGACCTATTGATGTGAGTGCTTTAATTGTAAAATCCATTCTTGGATTGATTTTAAATGGATCTACTAATGGACATCCATATACAATATTTTTGCTATGTAGTTAAGCGTAGGTTCCTTAAAAAAATTTTGAAAAAGTGATTCTCCCATGGAAGACCATGGACCCAATGTTAGACTATGACTGCATAGAAAATGGGAAAGTAAATGATACTAATATTCTTATCGATCAATATTCTCAAAATTCATCACCTATTTGACCCTGATTTCCTGATAATTCACATATTATTTTGAAGAGTATTAAGAAGTTGGAGAAAGAGACACGTAATATTATGAATGTGATTAGCAACATTTCTAACCAATTTGACCATCTAGATTGGCAAATTAAAGAGCAATTGAGCACACTGGACTTATGAAAGAGGCTAAGGTGCGTATGTAAAAGAAGAATGTTTGGATAGAATAGAATTGATAGATCAATTTCCTCAATGTACTTTTTAAAACTTGTATGTGCACCACCAATCCATGAGAGATACTAGAGAAGATGATGACACTGAATATGAAGACGTGTACTAGCTCTGAAAAACGGAATTATGAATTATGAGAGCTTGTGTTTTTTTTTTTTTTGGATTTTCTTTATTTTCAATGTCAAAATTTATGTGTTTTATGTAGGCGTTTGATATTTATTTTACAGCATCAGGGTGATATTGGTGTGATATCGAACGCTGAGTTTTATGTCGTGGTTTGAAAATGCATGTTTGTAATTATTTGGATAATTTATATAAATATGAGTTTAGTGTTGTTTATGAAAATATATTTGTTAGAAGAATTGATTAATTATAAAAATTGACATTAATTTAGACTAATTAGAAGTTGGAGAGCTTTGTTGGACAACATTAAAACAAATTTTGAATTTGAAATATTTGAGCGTCGAGACCAATTGTGTCGGATTTTGCACCAATGGCTCCTGTTTACCGAATCACCCAACCATTATTAACTATCACAAAAATTGTACATTAACCTCAATTTTTACTGCTTCTTTCATCTCCTACCTCTCGACTAAGGACAAATTTCACAATAGGGCTTGCTAATACTTAGATTTGAGGCAATTTGGAAGTTTGAAAAGCTTGGATTTCAACCTCTCTTGGTAAAAGCTTCACTTTAACCTAGAAAATTTTTATTTTTACGATATCAATTAACCAATATCATTACTCTTCAAATGTTGAATACAAAAATTTAGTACAGATCTCTCCTTAGTTACTTCACTAAGATTATTAGAGGGAAGCAGTCTTGCAGAAATTGTATTTTTGAAATATTAAGAATCATGGAGTTATATATAAGAAGAATAGACCAGGACTTTATAAAAAAAAATTTATTAAAGCTAATATGAATTTATAAGGTGAAGAATGTGAGAATTTTTTAACTTAAGAAGAGGATAATGAAGTTCAAACTTCTTATTAAAGGGTTATCCAGATATAGTAATGCTCACATGAAAAAAAGAAAAGAAAAGAAAGGATGGATAATGATCCTAAAAGAAAAAAAAGCAAAATAAAAAGAAAGAACAAAAATAAAGAAAAAGTAAAAGAAAAAGAAAGCAAAAAGAAAAGAAAAATATGTGAGGAGATGCATTAGGAGATACTCAATCAAAAATTGGCTTCAGTTGAATCAACTTGAGGAAAGGGTCTTTATTACATTTCTAAACATCTATTTAAGTATTAACGTCCTTACTAGTAAAGTTCTCATGAAATTATTTTTCATATAAATCTTCGAAGCATCTTTAATATGAGAAATTACAATTCTTCTTGAAATGAATAGAAAATCAGAAATCTTAAACTTGACTACTAGATATTCTTATACTTTTAGTTTTAAATTACGTTATTAAAATTTTTTCTAAAGTTTCACTATTATATTCAAAAACAAAAATGATAACAATCTGCAAGTAAAGCTCATTATCATAAGTCCTACTTTTTATATAGTGAAGAAATTACTAGAGGACAAGTAACAGTTATGTTTGAGAGATTTTGGTATACCAAAAAATGTTCAATTTTGTATATACATTTTATGCTTAAATTTAGTGATATTGAACTTTAAAGAAAGGCAATTTCATGTTTTTTTGTAGGTATATTAATTCTAGGGACTTGGAACATAAAAGAAGAAAAAAAGAAGAAATTTGGAGTCAAATGATGCCATTTTTGAAATTGCACTGGTGACAACAAAGCCAGTTTCCAGAGAGAAGGAAGTTGCACTAGCGCCAATGGCACTAGATTCCAAAGAGCAACGCTAGATTCCAGATTTAGGCAGCAGTGGTGCCAGATTTTGGCGCTAATGATGCCAGAATGAATTATTCTCTATATAAATTGAATTTAGATGAATTTTGAAGGGATGCTTGAGGAAAATCTTGGGAAATTTGTCCTTACATTTTAAAGCGTGTTTTTATGTCAGAAAAAGGATGTTGTTGTTATTGTTGTTGTTGTCATTGGTCATTTGTCTTTGTTGGTGAGTCTTGGTGTGTGAGAAAGTTTGGAGAAGATGTTCTAAGAGTTGTAAGAGGAGAGGGAAAGTGAGAAATTTATTCTTCATTACACTTCTAAGAGATATATGAGCGGTATTGTAAAAAGAGAAAGAGATTCAAATGAACATCAAGGGATTTGCTTGGGTAGGAGATTGAGATAAGTTGTGTTATGTCATTTTTTTTATAAACTTGTTTATATATATGAAATTCATGTTTTGTTGTATCTTCCTCATGAATTATGAGTAGTCTCCTTTATCCTACTGCCTACAATGAGATATAGTCATGTAAAGAATCAAGATTATTGCACAATAATTAAATGTTCATAATTGTGATGATTTAAACTTTGAACTTCATCTAGTTTTCGATCTGACCAATTGAATTCAATATTTGTTGTGAAGCTTACGATCCGAAAGGACTATGCTTTCTTCAAAAAATTAAGAATCACATTTAATTTCATGGATGAGAAAGTAGTCCATGGGGTTGAGTGCAAATAAATAGGAAAATATACTTTGTTAGGTGTAGAGTTGGAGATTTTAAGGTGACCAACTAAAATCCCCAATTTGGTTCTAGTGTTTGTAAACTAAATGGAGATTTTAGCCCTCATGCAAGGGGAATGTGGGAACTCTGGAGTGAGAGCCAATATCTTCCTAGCCTAACCGTGGATTTAGGGACTAAACAATGGATTAGCCAAGATTCTTTTTTGCTCATAAAGAGGGGGAATGCTCATATTTGACACAATACAATTTACAAAAATTAGATTCATTCATTGATAACCTCATTGTAAAGAATAAGGATAGTTTCTTAAATTTGAACTCTTCATCACAAAACTTAGTTTAGTCTTAGTAAATTTATCTTTAATGTTTAGAGATTAGTTTAGTAAACATAGTTTCATTAACTAATTAAACCAATTTCGAATTGTTTTTCTTACTTGAGTTTTATATAAATTGAATATTGTATCTTTCCATAATTATCATCATAAGAATTATCACATCCCTGTGAGATTGATACTTAGGACTTCATTAGAGCCTTCTGTTACTTGAGCGATATGTATATTTGTTTTTGCATCCTAACGATGATTTAAGATTGATTGTACACATTAATTAACTTGGAGTGGCAGCTTTAAAGATTTTTAAGAGATAAAACTGATTTTACTGAATTAATATTTGTAGTTATTGTTCTGCATATTTATTGATTTAGTTGCCCCATGTGTTATAGTGTTTAAATACATTTATAGCGCACTAGAAACACAACATCAGTGTACATGAAGATGTGCAAATTACACTCCAACAAAGAGAATGATATTCTCTAGGGATGCAGTGATAAAATACAGAAGAAAAGGATAAGGATTAGAAAATAAACAGAGAAACTATAAATAGAAAGATAAATAAATAGGGACTCTTCTCTGACAAAAGCAAGGGTTGAGAATTCTCATCAAACTTACATTTGAGGGTAAGGTTGGGTATGAGGTCGAGCGATGGAAAACCCAATTGTCAAAATGTAGAAACCTATGAAATTCAATATTTTTTTGGACACCGACTCCGAAGAAGATAAATAAAAGATGACATTGGTGATTCAAAAGGAACCATAGTTCATAATATACCTTGAAGAAGATAAAGAAATATAATTTGAGTCCGTGTATGAGCAAATTAATCATCATATACATGTTATGACCCTAACTCCAATCTCTCCATCTAAAGTTAAGAATTTAATGGTCAAAGAAGTATGTGGTGAATATAGAAAACCTAGCAAGTATAGACTAGGTTTTACTTCTTGTTCTGAAATAGATGTAAAAATAGAAGATGAAATTCATTTGAATTTAATAAAAATCCTTGTTGAACTTTATCCTATGTATGTTCAAAAACTTATTCAAATTGCCTTAGTGCCTAGACAATGTTCACTAGACCAATCTTACCTTTTTAAAAAATTGTGGAAGAATAGCAAACGAAATACTAATTATAAAGAAGATAATGAGTTTGGTACCCTAGAAACTCTAGATGATACAAAATTTTGCCTAGTTGTCACCGAAGGACCTGATTCTGAGCAAACATCTAATCTTATAATTGAAAATGCACCACCACAATTTAAAGAAGAAATTAACTCAACTGTAGATGAATTAAAACAAATAAATTTGGGAATTAAATAAAATCCAAAACCAACTTTTATTAGTTCATTTTTGACGATACGAGGCGAAAGTAATAATTCAACTGTTAAAAGAATACAAAAACTAACTTTCTTGGAGTTATGACAATGCATGGGCTCACTCCCGAAGTTGCAGTCATAAAATCAAGATAGACCAAAATGCAATCCTTATTAAACAAGCTCGAAGAAGGATGCATGTTAAAATTGAACAACAAGTCATTGCTGAAGTTATGAAACTGATCTAAGCCGACTTTATCCGAGAGAAAAAATACCTAACATGGTTGGCTAACGTAGTGCTAGTAAAGGAGAAAAATGGCCAAATTCGGATCTGTGTAGATTTCAGAGATCTAAACAAAGCTTTTCCAAAAGATGAAATTCCTCTACCACTTCCAGAGTTGATAGATATTACATCTTCACGTGCAATATTCACTTTTAAGGATGGATCGTCAGAATACAACCAAATCTAAATGTCTCTAGAAGATGAACCAAATACAACTTTTAGAACACCCTTTGGGATATACTGCTATAGAGTAATGTCTTCTGGATTAAAGAATGCTGGTGCTACCTATCAAAGAGTTATGATACGAATTTTTGATGAACTTATCCACAATTAAGTTGAATGTTATGTGGACGATTTGGTTGTTAACAACAAACAAAAAGATGACCATGTGTACGATTTGAGAATTTTCTTCGTAGTATTATGAAAATTTTATCTTAAAACGAATCTCTTAAAATGTTCTTTCGGTGTCACCTTAGGGAAGTATTTAAGATTCATTGTTTAACATCTAAAGATTGATGCCAACCTAAACATAACTCCTCTGAAAATTCTAACCCAACTATGATCTTTTTATGGAAAATTAGCATATATATGATGCTTCATTTCCAATCTATTAGGTTGGTTTCAACCTCTCGCCACCTTAACCAAAAAGATACCAAAATTGTGTGGGATGAAAAATGTCAACATGCTTTTTAAAATATCAAACAATATTTAACAAAACCTCCTATTCTAGCAGTCTTTGTGTTAGAAAAAATCTCTAATCCTCTACACTGCAGCATTAGACAACTCCCTCGGAGCATTACTAGCCCAAGTTAATGACGGGGTAAAGAAAATGTATTATATTATTTAAGCCGTTGTTTGGCTCCAATCAAAATGAAATATACTGCAATTGAGAAACATTACTTTGCTTTGAACTTCATTGATCAAAAGTTATAGCATTATATGTTATCTCAATAGGTAACTCTTATCTCAAGAGTTAATCCTTTACAATATCTAATGACTCATCCAACACCTTATCATGATGGACAATGATATTGCACCAATTTGATATAATATTTGTACCGCTACGCACGTCAAAGGAAAACTTTGCAAAAAATTTTGTTAGCACACCCTATACTAACTGGTTCTCCTCTTAATGATGATTTTACCAGATAAACAATTTTAGAAATTAATAATTTTGATACACAACAATGGGAATTATACTTTGATGGAGACACATCAGCTTGAAAAGATAAAGAATAAATAATATTTAATGCCAATGAAAAAATATAAATGACATGGGAGGTTCTCAAAAGCTTTGTGGGCATGTTGTACGACATACCGTACACCCACATTATATCACGCTTGATGCGTTGACCCTCTGGGTCCGGCAGTCCTTCCTTGGAAGTTGACACTTTTTTGGTGTGTGGACTTTTCACCCACCACCCTTATGCACTATGTGTCAATCCTCTAGGTCCGGCGACCCTTCCTTTGGAAGAAAGGTTTGCCATCTTGTGGGCTCTCTACCCACCATCTTTATGCTTTATGCGTCGACCCTCTGGGTATGGCAGCCCTTGCGTTGGATGAAAGGCTTGCCATCTTGTGGGCTCTTCACCCACCATCTTTACGCTTTATGCGTCTACCCTCTGGGTCCGGCAGTCCTTCCTTGGAAGTTGACTCTCCTTCTTGTGTGTGGACTCTTCACCCACCACCCTTACGTACTTATGTGGCGACCCTGCGGGTCCGGTGGCCCTTCCTTCGGAAGAATGGCTTGCCATCTTGTGGGTTTTTTACCCACCTTCTTGTACACTTTATGTGTTGACCTTCGGGTTCTCGGCGGTCCTTCCTTCGGAAGTTGACTAGCCTTCTTTGTGGGTATGTTGTACGACACTTGTACACCCACCCATTCCTTTGCTTCATTGCAAGTATGAGAGGTCTTGTGCATCTCTTAAAGCCGGTCGCTCGATTGCTAAACGGATAAAGTGGAAGACTTACGAGCAACTTATACACGGTGCAACCGATAATCGGTGTAAGAGAAGCGAGTACTTCTCTTATCTTTTCTCTTTGGCTCCTCGCTTTGAGTGGGTTCGAGCAAGTGTGTCCCACCCGTCATAAATGAGTGTGGTAGATACATTTGTCCCTCTCGTCACAGTGAGAGTGGAAGATACCCTTTTTTTGGAGGATTTGAGCCTAGCTTTATGATTAAGCAGTTATGGTTATCATACCTTGCTAAGCTAACCTTCACAATAAATCGATTGACAGTCAATTTCGATTGATATTTGTCTTATGCAGGAAAGCCATGACCTTTTCTAGCATTCTTGTTCGGTTACCCATTCTACATAGGGTCCGGACTGAGCACCTTTTACGGATATGCTTGGGCCCACTCACTTCAGATGAGTGTGGTGTATTCCCTCTTAAGGGATATGTTTTGGTCTTCGGCTAAATATCATTTGGTTGGTTCGCTCTATTTTGCCCAACCTTTCTAAGGTGTCTCGGCCGAGCGAGGTCGAGTTCGATTGATGCCTCTTTTGTGCGGGAAAGCCATACTTCTTTCCTCGACTCCTCTGATTACGTCGAGCACCCCGTGTGTGTCCGAATTAGAGTCTCCGCTCATTTCGAATGAGTGCGGCATTTTCCTCTTAGGAGGATGTTTTTGGGTTGGTCCGAGATCCATGCACCCATGCGGTTGGAATGCTATATTTTTTTACCAACCACTCTTGGATACTTGTGGTAATTCCCGTTGGAATTCATTCTACCAAATTTACGGTAACGGTATCGTATAGGGTTGGTATGTTTTTGACCATCCACCCTCTTTGATATTCTTGACTCGGTCAATTTTCATTGCCTTGTTGGAGCGACATGTTGTATCGATTTTAGACTTCATCTATTCTCTATTCGATCCATGTCGCTAGTCAGTTGCACTTCTGAGGCATGACGTTCGCCTCGGTATTGTCCCCGACAGGAATTGCCTTAGCCAGTTCTTGCAGGAAATATCCATTGAGCGCTCCTCAGCGACAACTACTTCGCTAGTTTTGAGGGCCACTTTAGCGAGACTTATTTCGCTAGTGCTTGCTTAAAGCACTCTACATTTGGACTTGTGAGTCCACCTCGATGATATTTCGATTGGCTTGGTTAGTTTGGTCCGCCTCATTGAATGACATGTTGTATCGATCGCTCGAGTCGATCCATGTCTACACGGGATATTTGATGCCTCCCGAGCATAATTATTTGCTAAATGGGAGAATCCCCTGCGAGATTTGTCTCGCTAGTGCTTACATAAAAGTACTTTATTGGTTAGACCATTTCAGTTACTTAACCCCGTTAATTCTTTCGATTATTTGGTTAGTTCTGTCTATCACATCGAGTAACATGTTGCATCGGATTTATCGCCAATCTATGTTTGGCCGGAGCGCTCTATGCATCCATCATATACTTCGAGCATGATACCTCGGGCTATTTTAGCCATATGGTCGCTCATTCGGTGCATAGGCAGGATACCTCCCCTGTCCTATTTGATATTTTCGACTACTTAGGTTGGTTCTATCCACCACGTTGAGTCACATGTCGTATCGATTTTAACACCGATCCATGTTCTTTCGGAGCGTTTTGACATCCGACTATACTTTGAGTATGTTGCCTCAGGCTGTTGCGCCATATGACTGCTCGTTTGATGTGTAGGCAAGATGCATAACTCTCGTCCTTTTTGATGCTTGGCCAAGATACATACCTTCTGTGCCATTTGATATGTGAAGTAGGGTACATACCTCCTACTTTACTTGATGTGTAGTCAGGATACATACTTCATGGACTACCTCGATCGGGATATATACTTTCTTGATCATTTGATGTTCCGATCAACGACACTATTGCCTTCACTTGGCCGACCCTTGATGATAAGACCTTATTATGAGGCACGTCGGGTTTCGTAGCCATTTGGCTTTGAGGTCTCTCGAACCGCATGCCCATTTCGACTGGTTCTCTTATGAGAGCATTTTTCGGCTTTACATAGCCATATACCTTGATGTTTCTTGAGCCACATGACACTTTAGTCGGCTCTGTACAAGGACATCTCTTCTTTTGACGTTTTGGCCCCGTAGCCGTTTGATATGACATTTCTCGAGCTATATGACGCTCTAGTCAGCTCTTATGAGAATATATTTTCATATCCGGCTCATTAGCCTTTCGATACTTCTCGAACCACATGTCCCTTTTAGGCCTGTTCATTTACAAGAGTATTCCGTCTTCGGACACTGTTGGATTTCTAGCCATGTTTCTCGAGCCATATGACACTGTAGTCGGCTCTGTTACGAGGACATCTCATCCTTTGACATTTTGGCTCCGTAGTCATTTGATACGACACCTCTCGAGCTATATGACGTTCTAGTCAGCTCTTTTATGAGAATATATTGTCGTATCCGGCTCATTAGCATTTTGATACTTCTCGGACCACATGTCCCTTTTGGGCCGGTTCATTTACGAGAGTATCCCGTCTCCGGACGCTTTTGGCTTTCTAGCCATGTTCCTCAAGCCATATGACAGTTTAGTCGGCTATGTTACGAGGACATCCTGTCTTTTGACATTTTTTTTTGCTATGTAGTCGTTTGATACGACACCTCTCGAGCTATATGGCGCTCTAGTCAGCTCTTATGAGGACATATTGTCGTATCAGGCTTGTTAGCCTTTCGATACTTCTCAGACCATATGTCCCTTTTGGGCCGGTTCATTTATGAGAGTATCTCTTCTTCGGACTTTCCTTGGGTCATGCCTCACGGCCTCCGAACCCACCCTAGGTTATGCCTTTAAGGCCTCTGAACCTATTTTTGTGGTTATGCCTTTATGGCCACTGAACCACTGTGTTTGGTCATGCCTTCACGGCCTTTGAACCACCTCTCTCCTTTTCCTTTTGGGTCAACCATACTTTATACTCACTGGTTTGATCGCCACCTCTGATCAGGATATGTTGTGCTTTATAGCCACCTGATTAAAGTGATGGGTGTTTCGTCTCAAGGAGATCAGTAGACTCGCAATCAGGGTCTCTTTCAAAGGAAACATAACAGGAGATTTGGTCACAGGAGATGACTGAGTTTTCTCCCCTAATGTTTCGAATGTGGTCAGATATGGGGCTTTCATCGATTCTGTTGTTTCGAATGAGGTCGAAACGGATTGATATTGTCGTTTCGAATAAGGTCGGCAAACCCCGGCCCAAACATGTCCATTTTATCCGCTCGTGCGGGTCCTTTCTTTCCTACCGTTACGAATGTGGTCAGGTACGGGATTTTCATCGACTCTGTTATTTCGAATGAGGTCAGACATATCGATTTTGCCGTTTCGAATGAGGTCCGACAAATCTTTTCTCAGTCATACCATGTCCGGTTTATCCGCTCGGTCGAGCTCTTCGGTGGACGATTAGCTTCGACTACCGACCACCACCCCCAACCATACCCCGCCCGGCTTTTACGGCTCGGTTGGGATTCTTTGTGGTTATGCCTCTACGGCCTCGAACCACCCCCAGAGTTGTGCCTTTACGGCCTCTGAACCTAGTATTGTGGTTATGTCATTACGGCCTCTGAACCACCCTTTTAGGTTATGCCTTTACGGCCTCTGAACCTATTTTTGGTGATTGACCGGCCACGCAAGGTTAGCCACACCCTCGACCATACCATGTCCAGTTTATCTGGCCTGGTAGAGGTTTCTTTTACTCTTTTCTTGGGATGTCACCTCGACTACCAAGGGATGCTCTCCTTTCAGGATGCTTCCAACATGTGCACTGTGTCTCAGCGGCGCACCACACTTGTTGGGGGTCCTTTGTTGGCATCATTTTTTTTATATATTACATGCATGTGATGTCCATTCGAGCATACCAGGGTCGACAGGTGTTACTCGAAGCGTCGCGCGGGAAATTAGCTCAAATTGGCTCATCCACCTGCGAGCTTGTTCAGATGACCTCGAACGATTAAACGGACCACGCGAGTGTGTCCGAAACATCGATATTAGCTAGGAATGACGTTTATTTTGCTACAGCTTTCCGGGCGGGGTAAAAATTGTGCAAATTATCGTTTTTAGCCCGATCGTCAAAAGTCACTCGAACTACTCCGGACGACGAAACGGATCACACGATGTTGTCCGGAACGTCGATTTTACCTACGGAGGACTTTCATTTTGCTACGACGTGGCGGGCCGGCTTAAAATATGCGAATTATTCTTTTTTGGCCCATTTGCTCAAAAAGTGGCCCGAGCGGCCACGAACGACCCCGAATGACGAAACGGACAGCACCATTGCATCCGGAACGTGGGAGGAGACTTCAACAGCATTGCCTCTACCAATGAAAAATTTGGAGGAAGACTCCCACATCTTGCTAAACTTACTGAGTTCAATGACAGTATACAAAGAGCTGATTTATTTGACTTGGGTTTTCATGGTAATCAATTTACCTGGAGGAGAAGCAAAATCTTGGAGAGACTGGATAGGTTTTTGGCTAACAATGCTTGGCATCAAAATTTTCTTCACACCACCATCACTCACTTGAATTTTTCTGGGTCTAATCACAGACCTCTTCTTATCACCATCTCTACCCATAAAAATCACACTACCCCCCCCCCCTTTAGATATTTGAATTTCTAGTCCTCTCACCCCAACTTCCAATCTGTCATTCCTGAACATTGGACTGGGTGCTCCAATCCTAAACCCCTTATCAGGCTATAGAATCTACAACTTAAAGTGGTTAGGACTCTAAGAAAGTTGAGATGGGATATTATTGGGGATATTATCCATAGAGTCTCCAAGGCTGAATTGGAAGTCACTACACTTGAAGCTGCTACACATTCTGATGATAATTTGTATGGACCATTTGTGGCTGCTCAGGAGAATTTACTCACCCTTCTTGACTAGTAGGATCAGCTTCTTAGACAGAAAACTTCTATTTCCAAATTTAAGGAGGGGGACAGAAACACTAAGTACTATCATGCCTGTATAAAATATAGGAGGAAGTGTAATGCCATACACTCCATTATGAATGACCAGGGGGTACTGCTCAGGGATGGTACTGCCATTGCAAACAATGTTGTCACCTTCTTTCACAACCTTCTCACTTTTACCCAACGCTCTAGCCCTCCAATTGATGGTAGCCTATTCAATGGGGAGCATCATTACACCAACTCTCTCATATTGAATGATCTCCCTTCCCAGGATGAGATTTGGGTGGTAGTTAATTCTATTGACAGTACCAAAGCTGCTGGGCCAGATGGATTCAATGCAGATTTTTATAAAAATAACTTGGACCAATTGCATGGCTGAGGTTACTACTGCTATTCAAAGTTTCTTTCAAGGCAATGAGCTCCCACAATAATTTCACTCTTCTACCATTAATCTTGTCCCCAAATACAATGCCCCCAAGAATTGGAATCACTATAGACCTATCAGCCTCACTACTGTAATCAGCAAAATAATAAGTAAAAGTATTGTGGGGAGATTACAACCTCATCTCAACAGGATCATCAGCCCAAACCAATCAGCTTTCTTCAAAGGCAGATCCATATCAGATAATGTGCTCCTTGCACAAGAATTACTGCTTGACTTGGACTGACCTTGTAGGGGGGGGGGTAATCTGATCTATACGCTTGATATTAGAAAATCTTAAGATACTATGGATTGGAATTTCATCCTTCAGGTGCTGCATTCCAGAGGATTCTCTACTGATTTCTGTCACATTATTAAAAGATGGCTAAATCATAACCACCATTCAATTCTAATCAATGGACAAAGTTGGGGAGTCTTCCAAGCCAGGGGACTCAAACAAGGAGATTCTCTCTCCCCCACTATTTTCATTATTGTTATGGATTATCTTTCTAGGCCACTGGAATCCCAAGTCACCCCTTTCCTCAATGCCAGATACCATCATAAGTCCAATGTGGTGATTTCTCATCTTATGTATGTTGATGACATAATGCTTTTTTCCAAGGCTTCTAAACCAACTGTGAAAAAGGTTCTTAATTGCCTCAGACATTTTCAACAAGTCTCTGAACTTCACTTCAACTAAGCAAAATGTCAATTGATCTTTCCCAACCACATTCCAGCAAATATATCACATTGGATTACTCGATTTTTTAGGTTTTCTAAAGCCAGCCTACCTTTGAAGTATTTGGGTGTGCTCCTTATTAAAGGAAGAGCTAAACAACTGCATTTTGAGGAGACTATTGGGAAGCTAAATGCCCAGTTATGAAGCTGGGCCAATTCATTCTTATCTACTGGGGGAGAATCACCCTCTTTAACAGCATTTTAACCACCTTCCCCAATTATGTCTCTAGATGACACGCATGAAGAAAAGTTCTAGAATCCAAATAGAAAGGATATTTAACAGATTTTTATGGTCTGGGCAAAGAAAACATATCCATTGGGCAAGCTGGCAGAAATTAGCCAAGCCTTTGGGGGTTGGGGTCTTGGGCTTCAAAGGATTAAATCATCTTCAAAAAGTGAATTACTGTAAATTGTGGATACATTTCAGACAACATCACTCTCTTTGGGCCCTTTTTATGAAAGGAAAATACTGTAAGGATAGTCACCCAACTTCTGCACAAATCAAACCAGGAATCTCAAGAATATGGAAGCAAATGCTTATTAACAAAGACCTAGCTGATTCTTTGTATTTCTGGGAACTGGGAAAAGGGGAAGTTTTGTTTTGGCATGATCATTGGTGTCCTATGGATATACTTACTGCTTTACCCAACATTGACAGACAATAATTTCCAGTGGCCAATTGCTGGGAGGATATGAACTGGTCTATTCCTATACTCCAGCAGCTTCTTCAGGAACCTTCTGTGCACTAGGTTTACATAATCCCCTTTGATAGATCCCAACCTAATAAACTCATTTGGCAAAATGGCAAGATTCACAGCCTCACCAAGCATATCTATCTCAACTTCCACTCTTGGCCTCCAACTTGTTGGGGAAAGAAAATATGGAACAGTCACCTTACCCCCTCTATGTCTTTCTTCATTTGGAGGATATTCCATAGATACCTTCCCACTGATGATATTCTTAAATTGAAAGGGCTAAGAGGTCCTTCCAAATGTTACCTGTGTGGTGTTCACTCTGAAACTGTGCAGCACCTGTTCTTCACCTGCCCTTTCTCCCAGGAAGTATGGAAAGGTATCATCAATTTTCTTAACATCAACACTTTATTACTTGATTGGCAGGACTTGATGAATTGCTGGCCTTCCTGGCAGGATGCTAAGGTAGGAGATATTCCTTTAATTGTTGCCTGGTTCATTTGGATGCATAGAAATGGTGTGAAGTTTGATGATAAAGTCAGCAAAGTACTTACTGTGGTTGGACACTGCCATTCCTTCATATCCAAGCTAATCAGATTTAAGAAATTCCCAAACATACTCAAACTCCCCCTTCATGATCATCATAAACAGTCCAGAGTAATTCAAATCTATTGGAAAGCTTCTGCCTACCTTTCCCTTAAGGTAAACACTGATGGGACTTTCTCTGACATTGGAGTAGGCATTGGTAGCTTCTTTAGGGACCACAATGGGAAATGTATCTGCTTCTTTCAAGCTCCTACTATTGCGGCTGACCCACTAGAAGCTGAATTGGCTGCTGTTTATTGGTCTATTCACTTGGCCATCTCCAATCACTGCTCCAACATTATTGTGGAAGGAGACTCAACTATCTTATTACAATATTTGCAGAATGATCTCCCCCCCCCGCCATGGCATCATTCACTTTGGATCAACAGAATCACAGATCAATATCAACACTTCTCTACATAATTTGCTTTCATTTACAGAGAGGGGAACAGGCCAGCAAATTGGCTTGCCAGAAGGGTCCTTGCTTCTCAGGTTCTGCAAGTTTCTTCTGATCCCCCCCCCCAGCTCCATTTCCTCCTTGAGGCTGATCTGTTCAAAGCACCTCACTTCAGAATTGTGGGAGATTGAAGCTCCAAATTGTTGTTTTTTCATCCTGGACAGTTATCATCTTCAGCATCTCTTCCTTACCAGTTTTTGTTGTTGGTTCTTTGTGTCTCCTTCTAGCTTCTTTCTGCTGGAGTACTTCTAGGTGTTTCTTCTTTTGTTCTTTATATTTAGAGTATAGTTCTTTGGTTTTTGTAAGTAGCCTAAGTTTCCAATCTTTTATCTTTTAATGTGGAGTTGTGTTGGGTTGGTTTTGTTACCCTTGGGTTATTTTGTAACTTCACTATACATTAACATGTAGGGAGCCTCGAGTCGCTCCTTCCCCCCCCCCCGAATATATATATATATATATATATATATATATATATATATATATATATATATCACAAGTATAAATATCGGAGTGGATCAAGTTTTTAGCGCCATTGTCGGGGACATAAATAAATAAAGAAAATTTTCAAAAGAAAAATTTATTTTTATTTTAAAGTCTTATTTAAACTTGCTAAGTTTATTTTAGGAAGTTGATGTATTATTATGCTTTTTAATTTTTTATATGTAGTTCAAGTTTTGAAGGACTTGTACCTTACGATTCTGAATTAGAAAGAACTATAATAAAAGTCAGAAAAATTAAAAATACAGTAAAGATAAAAATATTCAAGAATGGCAAACCAAAATAATCATAGTGCTAAAATCTATCAAGAATTTAGACCTTTAAGAGATTATGTTAACCCTACAGTAGATAAATTTCATGGTAGTGTTCAAAACCCTGCTATAGTTGTTAATTCATTTGAACTTAAACCTAATATTATTCAAATGGTATCAAATAACTAGTTTGGGGGTGCACAAACTGAGGATCCCAATTTACATCTTGCCAATTTTCTTGGTTGATTCTCAAACTTCCTTAGAAACTTCGAATGCCATAAGTACACCTAATAAACCATATTCCAATTATTATAGCCCAGGTTGGAAAAACCATCCAAACTTTAACTTGAATACCATTAATCAGGATGTTAGGAATCAACAATGGAGGAATAATCAAGTAAACCCATTGGGGAACTGGAACAACCAAGGGAATAATAATTATAAATCAACCTATCCTCCAGGTTTTAACAATACTTCACGATTTAAGGAGAAGAAGTTGTCTATTGAAAAAGCAGTGTTACAAATGAGAAATCAATTGCAAACTCAAGGAGGTACAATCAGAAATATTGAGAATCAATTGGGATAAATTGCCAATTCATTAAGTAATAGATCCCAAGGAACACTTCCTATTAATACAGAAGTAAATCCAAGAGACAAGAATAAAGAGCAAGTAGTTCAACTGAGAAGTGGAAGAGAGTAGGAAGGTAGAGTTCAAAAAGAGATTGAAGTAGAGAAAGAAGAGATTGAAGAACCAAAAGAGGATTCTCTGAAAGGTTTGGAAAGATCTATTTCTCCACCTAAGATTGATTTAGAAATGCCACCACCTCCATTTCCTAAGAGACATCGACAAAAAAATTGGATAAGAAATTTTCAAAGTTCTTGGAAATATTTAAGAAGCTTGCAATTAATTTTCCATTTGCTGAAGCCTTAGAACAAATGCCAAGCTATGTGAAATTTATAAAGAATATTCTCAACAGAAAAAGGAAGTTTGAAGACAATGAAACTGTTGAACTTAGTGAGGAGTGCAGCGCAATAATTCAGAAAAAGCTTCCTGAAAAGCTTAAAGATCCTAATAGTTTCATAATTTCATGTGAAATTAGAGACAGATTTTATGGAAAAGCTTTATGTGAATTAGGTGCAAGCATTAACCTTATGCCATTATCTATATTTGAAAGACTGGGATTAGGAGAAATAACCTCGATGACTGTAACTCTACAATTAGCAGATCGTTCGATCACCTATCCTAAAGGAGTTATAGAACATATTTTGGTGAATGTGAATCAATTTATCTTTCCTGTTGATTTCATTGTGTTGGATATGTAGGAGGACAAAGAGATACCCGTAATTTTAGGGAAACCTTTCCTAGCCACAGGTAGAGAGATGATAGATTTGTAAAAAGAGGAATTAATGTTGCGAGTCAATAATTAAACTGTTACATTCAATATTTCAAAATCAATGAAATATCCTGCAAGAGGTAAAGATGATGAATGTTAAATGATGGTTGTTATCAGATATTTTAGTGAATGCCATTTCAATTCAACTTATGAAGAGAAACATAAAAGTGAACAATTGGAACACAAGCAAGAAGATGAGTTATAATATTCTGAAGAATTTCATGAGGACTATTTAAATTATGTTCATGAAAATTTTGAATTATTGGACAGTACTGAAAAAGATGAATCTTCCAGTCCATCAATTGAAAACCTCTTGAACTTGATTTAAAGTTGCTTCCTACTCATTTACTTTGCCGGTTATAATTCCTCTCAATTGACTAAAAAAGAAGAAGAGAGTTTGCTTGAAATTTTAAAAAGATAAGAAAGCCTTTGGATGGACAATAGATGATATTAGAGGAATCAGTCCATCAATTTGTATGCATAGAATCCTTATGGAAGATAATTGCAAACCGCAGGCTGATCCTCAAAGAAGACTAAATCTTATCATCGAAGGAGTTGTTAAAAAAGAAATTTTAAAGTGGTTGGATGCTGGAATTATCTACCCTATTTCAGATAGTGCATGGATTAGTTCTATTCACTGTGTTCCTAAGAAAGGAGGAGTTACTGTGACTATCAATGAAAATAATGAAATTATACCATCAAGACAAGTTATAGGGTGGCGAATATGCGTTGATTATAGAAAATTAAATCTTGCCACAAGGAAAGACCATTTTCCACTACCCTTTCTAGATCAGATGTTGGATAGATTGGCTGGGCATAAATACTTTTATTTTTTGGATGGATATACTGGTTACCACCAAATACAAATTGCTCCTTATAATCAAAAGAAAACAATGTTTACCAGTCTTTATGGTACATTTGATTTTAGAAGAATGTCCTTTGATTTATGTAATGCCCCTGCTACATTTCAGAGATGTATGATGACAAATTCTTTTAATTTAATTGAGAAAGTGATTGAAATTTATATCGATGACTTTTCATTATTTGGAATTTCATTTGAATCATGTTTAGAACATTTATCAAGAGTTCTGAAATGCTATGAAGAAACTATTTTGGTCCTTAATTGGGAAAAATGCCAATTTATATTAGCAGGAGGAATTATTTTAGGACATCGTATATCAGAAAATGGTATGGAGGTAGATCCTGTAAAAATTCAAATTATCTCTAATTTACCTTGCCCAAATAATGTAAGGGGAATTAGAAGTTTTCTGGGACATGCTGGATTCTACATGCGTTATATTAAAGATTTTTCAAAAATTTCAAAGCCTTTATGTCATTTACTTGAAAAAGATGTGAATTTTGATTTTTATGATAAGTGCCTTAAAGCATTTGAGACTTTAACAGAAATATTAATTACTGCTCCTATTATAGTTTCACCAAACTTGGGAAAACCTTTTGAATTAATGTATGATGCAAGTGAGTATGCTATTGGTGTTGTTTTAGATCAGAGATATGATAAAATTTTCAAAGTGATTTACTATGCAAGTAAAACTCTTAATGAAGCTCAAATTTATTATACCACAACTGAGAAAGAGTTATTAGCTATAGTATTTACCTTTGATAAATTCAAATCATATTTAATTGGAAAAAAATGTGTGGTGCATACTGACCATTCTGAAATGAAGAAGAAGGATACAAAACGGAGAATTATAAGATGGGTTCTTCTTTTCCAAGAACTTGATTTTCAAATTGTAGGTAGAAAGGGTGCTCATAATCAAATTGCTGATCATCTGTCCAGGCTTGAAATTGAAAAATCTCTCTGTGATGTTGAAGACATTAATGAACATTTTTCTGATTAAAAATTCTTTACTATTAATGAGTGCCGTGTTCCGTGGTATGCTGACATTGTAAACTTTATTGTCAGTTATATTATACCCTATGGGTTGACATACCAAGAGAGGAAGAAATTTTTATCTGAAAGCAAGACTTATTTTTTGGGATGACCCATTTTTATATAAATAAGGAAAGGAACTGATCATTTGAAGATGTGTGCCTTTAGAAGAAACTTATGAAGTTATTCAAAAATTTCACAATTCTGATTATGAGGGACATTTTGGTGTTGACAAAACTGCATATAAAATCTTACAATCTGGATTGGCCTACAATTTTTAAGGATGTTAATGCTTATATTAAAAATTGTAATCGTTGTCAACGTGTAGTCAATATTTCTAGAAGAAATGAGATGCCCCTCAATAATATGTTGGAAGTTCAAATATTTGACATTTAGGGAGTAGATTTCATGGGACTGTTTACCATCTTTCATAAATACATACATTTTGATAGCACTAGACTATGTATCTAAATGAATAGAAGTTGTTGCTTTACATCGAGGTGATGCTCATAGTGTTGCAAAGTTTTTAAGAAAGAATATATTTTGCAGATTTGGAATACTGATACAACTAAAATATATAGTGTTTTTAAGCACATTTTTATACCTATTTTTGATGATATTGCACTTTAATGGAATGTATTTTGTGTTTTTCTTACAAGTATGATGAAAATGATTAATTATGAAGAAAGGAGCAAAAAAGGATCAAATTTGGAGCAAAATTATGAAATTTGAGAAATTTGGCCTCTAGTGCCAAAGTGTCGACGCTTAAGCGCCACAGTTAAAAATCAAATTTTAATCAAATTTGGCACCATTTTCAAGGGATGTTTGAAGCAACTTTTGGTGGTGACTTCCTTAACTCCCTTTGGGTGGCAAATATGATTGAAGGGATCAATCTTTTGGTGGATACATTGAATCTGGACATGATTTGAAGAGACACCACGGCACCTTTTGGAAAAATGTAAAAATGAAGCCTCATAATTTGCAAGTGTGTGTGTGTTGGTGCTGAAGAGAGTGGTAGTTGTTAGTGTTGAAAGTGTGGTTTAGAGTTCTTCTTTTCTATATTTGTTAGTAGAGAGTAGAGAGTAAGAAAGAAAAAAGGGTTGGTGTGAAGCCTACTTCTGACCAATTTTCTTTTATCCTTGTATCTAGTTTTTATTAAAGTTTAAATTATTAGAGTCATCAGAGTTGGGCACCAAGCTTTGTAGAGTTGTATTGTGGAAAGAAAAATTCCAAAGGAACTTTCACAGTCTTGTGGAGAGGATTTTTAGATAAGTATTTATCTTTGTTTTTACACTTTTTTTAAAGTAAGATTGTTGTGTTTTCATTATGGTTTATGCTTTCAAATCAAGTTGTGTTTTTGTTTTCTTCATGAAATCTGAGTAGTTTACTTTATCTTTTTCTTTCTTAGATGGTGAAGTAATTAAATTATGGAAGTATGTCGTGGAAAGTATAAGTGTTTAATGCTGGAAGAAAATGTGATGATTCAATTCTTTGAAGTTAATTTACTTCTTGATTTGGCCAATTAAGATATTAAAATTTGTTGTGAGATTATGTAAGATCCAATGTGGTATTGTCTCAAACAACAATTTGAAAGAATCACATGCAATTATATGGATGAGAATTGTAGTTCATATGATTAAATGCAGATATATAGGGAGATATGCTTTATTGGGGAGTAAAATTAGATGACTTTAGAGTGGCAGGCTAAAGCTCCCTAATTTGGTTTGTTGTTTTAAATTTTATTATGAGATGTTAGCCCCAGAGTGGAGGGAATAGAGGGAACTCTAGGGTGAAAACTGGTATCTTCCCTGCCTAACCCATCTACAAAATTTAAAAATTTAAAAATTTTAAAATAACCAATTTTCTTTATAGAACCAAGTAAGGGTAAAGAATATAATTGCTCCTATTTGGCACAATATAATTAAATACTTCCACAACATAAATATCCATAATTATTATTTATTCATTGAAGAAGGAAAAAGATATTTGATTCTTATAACTTTTATATCGTCTTTAGAGTATTGATAACTTTTATTTCTTAACTTTTTATTAAAAATGTCAAAAATAACTTTTTGAAATTAATACCTTAAAACATACTTACCAAAAATGAGTTCAAAAAGTAAAAAAGTTATTTTTCTTATTTCTTTAAAGTTTTACACATTTCCCTGTGGGTTCAATATCTTGGGGCTTAATCAAAAATTCCCATATTACTTGATAAATGATACGTATACTTGCGTAGTATCCCATATTATAAATCATAAATTTCATATCTAAGTCGTAAGAATAAATATTCAGGGATCAAGTTTTTTGTACTGTTGCCAGGGAAATTGATTAAAATTTCATTTTTAAAAAATTAGCAAAAATTATTTTTTTTTTTACTTTTCTTTGCTTTTGTTTGTGTGTTTTGTTTTATTTAACATTGTATGAGTAGTTCAGGGTTTGAGGGACTTGTGCCTTATGATTCTGAATTAGAAAGAACAATCAGAAAAATCAAAAAAATTAAAAAATCTGAAAAAGATAAAAGTAATTAAGAAATGAGAAATCATCAAAATCAAAATGTTGACATCCATCAAGAATTTAGACCTTTAAGAGAATATGCTAACCCTACAGTGGATGAACTTCATGGAAGTATTCAACACCTCGCTGTAAATTGCTTAGTTCCTTTCGAGCTTAAACTCGTTATTATCCAAATGCTGTCTAATAATCAATTTGGGGGAGCACCAACTGAAGATCCTAATTTACATCTTGCCAACTTTCTAGAGTTGTGTGCTACTTTTAAATATGATGGTGTTTCGGATGATGCTATTAGACTTAAACTTTTTCCTTTCTCTCTACGGGATAAAGCTAAGATATGGTTAAATTTGTTAGCACCTAGATCTATCATAACTTGGGGTGATTTAACACAAAAATTTCTTGCTAAATATTTTCCACCATCAAATACTGCGATGCTTAGAAATGATATCACATCTTTTTGTCAGTTTAAAGGTGAATCTATTATGAGGCATGGGAACAATTTAAATATCTCCTCAGAAAATGTCCACATCATTTGAGATCAGATTGGTTAATAATTTAAACATTTTATAATGGATTAGTTGGATCTCTTAGATCTATTATCGATGCTGCTGCAAGAGGATCACTGCTGCAAGAGGATCACTGATGTCTAAACAGTTTACTGATGCTTATGCGTTGATATAAGAAATGGCTACTAATAATTTTCAATGGCCTTTTGAAAGGTTAAATCCTAAAAGGTAGCCAATATTTATTAAAATGATGCTTTTATGATGTTAGCAAATCAAGTTGCTGCAATTTCAAGGAAGATAGAACAATTTGGGATGAATTTTTCTCAGCCAATTGCCATGATTGAAGAAAATTCATTAAGTCAAATGGTTGATTCTCATACTTCACCAGAAACTTTGAATGTTATGATTAAGCCTAATAACCCTTATTCTAATTATTATAACCCAGGTTAGAAGAATCATCCAAACTTTAACTGGAATACCAATAATCAGGGTGGTATTAATCAACAATGGGAGAATAACCAAGTAAGCTCATTGGGGAACTGAAACAACCAAGGGAGTAATAATTATATACCAACCTATCCTCCAGGTTTTAACAATGCTTCACATTTTAAGGAGAAGAAGTTGTCTATTGAAGAAGTGATGTTTTAAATGGGAAATCAATTGCAAATTCAAGGAGCTACAATTAGAAATATTGAAAATCAATTGAGACAAATTGCCAATACATTAAGTAATAGATCCCAAGGTATGCTTCCTAGTAATACTGAAATAAATCCAAGATATAAGAATAAAGAGCATGTAAAAGCAATTCAATTGAGAAGTGGAAGAGATTTGGAAGGTAGAGTTCAAAAAGAAATTGAAGTAGAGAAAGAAGAGATAGAAGAACCAAAAGAGGACGCTTTGAAAGGTTTGGAAAGACCTATTTCTCCACTTAAGGAATATTTGGAAAAACCACCACCTCCATTTCCTCAAAAACTTCATCAACAAAAATTGGATAAGCAATTTTCAAAATTCTTGGAGATATTTAAGAATCTAATAATCAAAATTTCATTTGCTGAAGCCTTAGAACAGATGCCAAGCTATGTGAAATTTATGAAGGATATTCTCAACAAAAAAAGAAAATTTGAAGATAATGAGCCAGTTGCACTTAATGAGGAGTGCAGTGCAATAAATCAGAAGAAGCTTCTTGAAAGTCTTAAAGATCATGGTAGTTTCAAAATTCCATGTTCAATCAAAGACAGATTTTATGGAAAAGTTTTATGTGATTTGGGTGGAAGCATTAACCTTATGCCTTTATCAATATTTAAAAGACTATAACTCCAACTACTGTAACTCTGCAATTAGCAAATCGTTTGATCACATAACCTAAAGAATGTATAGAAGATGTTTTGGTAAAAGTGGATCAATTTATCTTTCTTGTTGATTTCATTATGTTGGATATGGAGGAAGATAAAGAGATACCCATAATTTTAGGAAGACCTTTCCTAGCCACAGGCAGAGCAATGATAGATGTGCAAAAAGGGGAATTAACAATGAGAGATATTGATCAGACCATTACATTCAACATTTCAAAATCACTGAAATATCCTGCAAGAGGTAAAGATGATGAATGTTATAGGATGGATTTTATCAAGTATTTGAGTGAATGTCATTTTAAATCAACTTATGAAGAGAAATCTGAAAGAGAAGAATTAGAACATGAGCAAGAAGAGGAGTTACATCATTCTGAAGATTTTCATGAGGAAGATTTAAATTATGTTCATGAAAATTTTGAACTATTGGACATGACTAAAAAGATGAATCTTTTGGTCCATCAATTGAAAAACCTCTTGAACTTGAGTTAAAGATGCTTCCTGATCATTTGAAGTATATTTTTTTAGGTGAGTCCTCAACTTTGCCAGTGATAATTTCCTCTCAATTAAGTAAAAAAGAAGAAGAGAGTTTGTTTGAAGTTTTGAAGAAGCACAAGAAAGCCTTTGGATGGACGATAGCTTATATTAAAAGAATCAGACCTTCAATTTGTATGCACAGAAACCTTATGGAAGATAACTGTAAACCTAGGGCAGAACCTCAAATGAGATTAAATCCTATTATGAAAGATGTTGTTAAGAAAGAAATTTTAAAGTGGTTGGATGTTGGGATTATCTACCCTATTTCAGATAGTGCATGGGTTAGTCCTATTCACTGTGTTCCTAAGAAAGGAAGAGTAACTGTGACTGTTAATGAAAAGAATGAGATTATACCAACAAAACAAGTTACAGGGCGGTGAATATGCATTAATTATAGAAAATTAAATCTTGCTACAAGTAAAGAACATTATCCACTCCCATTTCTAGATCAGATGTTGGATAGACTAGCTGGGCATAAATAGTTTTGTTTTCTTGATGGATATACTGGGTACCACCAAATTTCAAATTACTCCTGAGGATCAAGAGAAAACAAAGTTTACCAGTCCTTATGGTACGTTTGCTTTTAGAAGAATGCATTTTGGTCTATGTAATGCCCCTGCTACATTTCAGAGATGTATTATGGTTATTTTTTGTGATTTAATTGAAAAAGGGATTGAAGTTTTTATGGATGACTTTTCAGTGTTTCGAAGTTCATTTGAATCATGTTTAGAACATTTATCTAAAGTTCTAAAATGCTATGAAGAAACTAATTTGGTCTTTAATTGGGAAAATGTCAATTTATGGTAGCATGAGGAATTATTTTAGGACATAGAATATCAGAAAAAGGTTTAGAGGTAGATCCTGGGAAAATTCAAGTTATCTCTAATTTACCTTGTCCAACGAATGTGAAGGGAATTAGAAGTTTTCTGAGACATGCTAGATTCTATAGGCATTACATTAAAAACTTTTCAAAAATTTCAAAACCCTTATGTCGTTTATTGGAAAAGAATGTAATTTTTTATTTTGATGATGAATTCCTAAAAGCTTTTGAAACATTAAAAGAAAAATTAATCACTACACCTATTATAATTTCACCAAATTGGAAAAAACCTTTTGAATTAATGTGTGATGCTATTGATTATACTATTAGTGTTGTTTTGGGTCAGAAATATGATAAAACTTTCAAAGTAATTTACTATGCTAGTAAAACTCTAAATGAAGCTCAAATTAACTATTTAACCACTGAGAAAGAGTTATTAACTATAGTATTTTCTTTTGATAAATTTTGATCATATTTAATTGGAACTAAATGTGTGGTGCATACTGATCATTATACTATCAAATATTCAATGAAGAAGAAAGATCTGAAACCGAGATTGATTAGATGGATTCTTCTTTTGCAAGAATTTGATTTTGAGATAGTAGATAGGAAGGGTGCTGATAATCAAATTGCTGATCATCTATCAAGGCTTGAAATTGAAAAATATCTTAGTGATATTGAAGAAATTAATGAACATTTTTCTAATGAAAAATTGTTCACTATTAATGAATGGCCTATTCTGTGGTAAGCCGACATTGTAAACTTTATTTTCAGTGATATTTTACCATATGGTTTGACATACCTGGAAAGGAAGAAATCTTTATCTGATGCTAAAACTTATTTTTGGGATGACCCATTTTTATATAAACAAGGAAAGGATTTGATCATTCGAAGATGTGGGCCTTTAGAAAAAACTTAAAAATTATTCAAAAATGTCACAATTCTGATTATGGGGGACATTTTAGAGTTGATAGAACTGCTTATAGAATTTTACAATCTGGATTTTATTTGCCTACAATTTTTAAAGATGTTAATGCATATATTAAAAATTGTGATCGCTATCAGCATGCAGGCAATATTTCTAGAAGAAACGAGATGCCCCTCAATTATATGTTGGAAGTTAAAATATTTGATGTTTGGAGATTATATTTCATGGGACCATTTACACCATCTTTCGAAAAGATTTATATTTTAATAACAGTAGACTATGTATCCAAATGGATTGAAGCTGTTTCTTTACCTTAATGTGATGCTTAAAGTGTTGCAAAGTTTTTAAGAAAGAATATATTTTGTAGATTTGGAATACTAAGAGTAATCATAACAGATGGGGCGAGTCATTTTAGAAATGCGATTATGGAGAAGTTAGTAAAGAAATATCATATTAACCATCACATTGTTACTGCTTATCATCTACAGACAAGTGGTTTGGTTGAATTATCCAATCATAAAATTAAAAAAATATTGGAAAAGACTGTTAATCCAAATAGAAAGGATTGATCAATCAAACTGAATTATGCATTGTGGGCCTATAGGACTGCTTACAGAACTCCTATAGGAATGTTCCCATATAAACTAATTTTTGGAAAAGCTTATCATCTGTTGAACTTGAGCATAAAACATATTGGGCTATTAAAGAGTTCAATTATAATTTGAAGGATCTTGCTGAAAAGAGATTATTGCAATTAAATGAGATTAAAGAAATAAGGAATGAATCTTAAGAAAATGCTAATATTTATAAAAAGAAGATGAAGTTATGACATGTTCAGAAGATTCTTACTAAAAATCTTGAGCCAGGAAAAATAGTTTTGTTGTATAATGCCAAGTTGGAAATTTTTTATGGAAAACTTAAGTCCAAATAGATGGTTCCATTTATTGTAATAAAAGTTTATTCTTATGAAGATGTGGATATTCAAGATCCTAAGACTGGAAAAATATTCAAAGTTAATGGTCATAGACTTAAAACTTATTTTTCAGTCGATCAACTTAAACCTGATGAGAATCTGATGTTGGGTCACTTAGAATAAGTTCTGGGTATGTCAGGCTGAAGACATTTAACAAAGCGCTTTGTGGGAGGCAACCCATAGTTGTCAGTGTGCTTGGCTTTATGTTAACTTTGTGTGCTTTGTTTGGTTTGTTTTTATGATAATGTGGTAGTATTTTGAAGATATTGGTTATAGTGGTGTTTATTTCACATTAATTGATGACTTAAAAGAGTCAAAATGAAAATTTTGGACATTTGGCAGACCTGTGCAAAAATGTGCACTGGCGGCCAAGCGTTGGCTGGTTGGCGCTTAAGCGCCGCAGTTATGAAAATCATGATAAATGAATTTCTAGAAGCCAAAATCATGGGGAAGTGATTTTTGAAGTTATTTTGGAGTTTTAAAACATCTAGAGTCAGTTTTAGTACTTCTGATGTCTATAAAAGACCCTGAATTAAGAGAAACACTTGCCCTAGTCCCTATTTTCTTTTTCGAGTCTTAGAAAGAGTGTTTTGAGTGCAAAAATATCTTCTTGGGAGAGTGAAATTAAGAAGGAGGAAGCCAATAAGAAGAAATTTATTCATGAAAGTGCGCAAGAGTTATACAACAGATTCCTAGCAGTTTGTATTCAAGGTATTGCAGAAAGGATTGCAAAGATTGAAGCCAACGTGGAGTCAATTGAAGCAAAGGTAAAAGAAACTATGGCTCATTTAGTGCATATGGGATGACAAATTAAAATACAAATCATTCATACAAGTAGTGTGGAAGAAGTAGATAAGGCGATGTTTCTGAAAAACAAATTGTTAGAAGAAGATGTGAGAGTTTTCAACCATCGCCCGTTTTATCAGATTTATATTCCAAATGGTTCAAATGGAACTAATGGTGGTTCTGAATATATTCAACCTAATGGAGATTGAAATTAATTTGAGTGTAGTCTAGTGTTGTAGTTTTTATGTGTTAAGTGTTTTGTGTCTAGTGTTATATGTTTGTGTGTTATTGAACTTTAATGCGTGTTTTTACATCTTAATGATGTAAATTTATCTTTATTTTTATGTATTTGAATTATTCTGTATTGGGAAATTTCATCCAAAATGTTTGGATAGAAAGTTTTAGTTTGCATTAAGTGTAGTTGTTTTAATTAAATGAAAGTTTGTGTTTGTGTGAAATTTGTTTGGAATTGATGAAAATTTAACTTTCTTTGGAGAATTAAAAAAAGTTTGTTGGGGAGAAATGATTATTTAAAGTGATTTAGGGTGATTAACCAAGGGTTTTAGTACATTTTTAAATTAATTATGGAAATTAGAGGACTGGTGCCTAAGCACCAGAACGTAGGTGCTTAAGCGCCAGATTTCGAGGCTAAGCGCTGATGCATCGCGCTTAAGCACCGGTTCGCGAAAATTGGTTTTCTACTGTTAAAAGTCCAAAAATTGACATTTTTAACACCTCCCGTCACCCTCAACCTCTCAAAATTGCAAAATAGGATTTAGGGTATCCTTAGATTGGATTAATTAAGAGCCAATTTCAACGAGATTTCTCAGATTTGAATTCCTTGAGGTATGAGAACTACTCCTAAGTAAAATTTTTTTTATTTTCACCATATATTTTGAGTACATTATTGAAAAATCTTGAAATCATTATTTATGGTGAAATTTAAAGAAAAGCATGAGAAATTGCTTGGATTTAGTGGAAATTACCTTTGGAAGTTAAATTAGCAAGTTTAGTTTAATTTTGGAATTTATGGTGAATTTTTGCGATATTTTTAGAGATGGCTCCAAAGTCAAAGCACTCGAAAGATAAAGAAAAATTTGATTCCAACAAATTTGTTCGTACGAGAGCAGAGGATTGATACATTGATGCACTGTCATCACATAAATTGATTCCTGAATGAGTGTTTAGTAAGCCAGGAGAAGTTATTGAACAAATGATTACTAGAAGGAATTATGAGAATTATTGTTACTTCTCCGCTATTGCTGTTGTTTCTATGGTCAAAGAGTTTTATGCAAACTTGCCTGCAACAGAAGAGAATTTGGTGATGGTTAGAGGTGAACGAGTGCATTTTTCTCCTGTGGTAATCAATGTCTTCTACCACTTGCCTCCTGTATTGTTTTTTTTTATGCTAATTATCATCCTACAGAAGGAGAATTAGATGAGATAATATCTTTTCTAAATGATGGAAGAGGTTTATGGAAGATAACAAATGAAAGAAGAGTAAATTTTCAAGCCTCTAAGTTGAATGTCATTTCAAAGGCATGGCATTATTTTATCTCATCTAAATTGTTGCCTTCAAGTCATACTAGTGAAGTTACAAGGAAGAGAGCTATTTTGAACCATTGTATTCAGCTAGGAAAGCCTATTGACGCAGGGGATATTATTTTTTATTATGTGATGAACTCTTCCAGATCTGCTACTTCTTTACATATGGGATTTCCTTCCTTAATTCATTCAATTTGTCAGCGGTCTGGTATGAAGTTTGAAACATGGGAGGAAGTACTTCAACCATTGAGACTTATTACAGTGTAAATGTTAGTGCTTACACTGTACATTCAGAGTTTGGCTGGAGAGGAGGATTTAGAACTTCCACTACTTCTACTTCTGCTTCTGCTACTTCTACCTCACGTGCCACTACTTCTAGAGCATCATCATCTAGTGATTCACGGACTGGAATATTAAAGAAGTTTTTGAAGAAAATGAGTCTTACCCGAGAGTATTTTAGAGATATGGATGGTAAGATCAAAAATATTGAAAGCTATATTGTTAAGCATGATGAATATGAGGAGAATTATCAGCAGTACATGGATAGTGTGATTAGAGGTGATCACAGTGCTGAGATGCCCCCTCATCTGTTTTATATACCTTATGTGCCATCTAGAGACTAGAATGAAGAAGATAATGATGAGGATGATGATTAAGGTTGTTGTATTTAGTTTGTTTTGTTTTGTGGTTTTTTATTGTGTAGTTATGTTTTTATTTTGATGTTTTTATATGTGATGTGGTGTTTGATTGTTGTGTGATATATTTATGATATGAACTCTGATATTGTATAGAGCATAGTTGGACTATTTCTTTTTATGCACATTCAGATGTTTATGTGATAAATTAATGTTTTAAATTGTAGTTTGTGATATGTGTGTGGTAGTAAATGTTTTAAATGTGTATTTAGTGTTTGAATTTTTTTAAAAAGAGTATAAACTAATTTCAAATTTGTTAGGAAATGTAGAACACTTTTAAAACCACTATTTGAAAATTGCATCTTTAAAACTTTTCAAAATCTACTACCGATTATTATCTAGTATTGTTGTGATTTTAGGTATGTTAAGTGGTGTGTATTTGCTTTGAAAACCTCCACTACTGTAGAAGTCTTTTGAAATTTTAATTTTATGAAGAACTGAATTTACTTTCTTTTTACTCCTGATTTTCTTTAAAACTGTTATACTTGCATATTTAGGATATTGAAATTCCTACAAGCATGTTATTTTAGTTTTTAATTCTCACTCATGTATCATTTCTTATGCTTAAATGTTTTCATCCTGACTAAAAATTAAAGTTTGGAGGGAATTGAAAAAAAAACTAAATTTTTAAAAAACCTAAAATTTTATTTGTTCTTAAGAGTACTTAATTGAAATTGATTTTTGATTGAAAATAATTATTTATATGAAGTTATATTAGGGAAACAAATTTTGAATATAGAAATGAATAAAAGAATTTAGTTAAAATTTATAGTAATAATGAAATTTTTAAAGTTAAAATGTTCTTAATAAAGAAATGTTAAATATAGTTAAACTATCTTCAGTAAGAAATGTTGTATTTTCAGATGAATAAAATATTTGACTTTTATTTTTCAATGCTTAAATTTCTTTTATTGAGAAATAATTTTCAACACTATTATTATGATTTTTAAGTGAAAGATACATATCAGACCTTTATTTTAAATGAAAGGGTAGAATTTAAAATCATTAAAGGCCTATCCAGATATAGTAATCCTTACCTTATAATAAAAGAAAAAATGAAAAAGAAAAAGAAAAAGAAAAAGTGAAAAATAGTATATGAAAAGGAAGGAGAAGCTTGGGGATTTAAGGGTCTAATCAAAAATTGGTTCCATGCCTAAAGTTTAAAATATATGTTTTGAGAAAATCTAAAACTTAAGTTTATAATATAGTAAGTAAAATTATTCTTAATTAAAATTTTTAAGTGAGAAAAATAAAATGTTCGGATCCTATATTTTGAAAAATCTACAAGTATTTCTGAATTAGATAGAAACTTATATTTTCATTATCCTTTACTTATGAACTTTCTAAAATTTAAGTTGGTCTTATTTACTATAAATTTTTCTAAATTGGATTATTTCATTTCTAGAACAAAATTTTGAAACCTTCCTAAGAAACTCATTTACATAATTTACATGTTAAATTTTTTATGGTTAAGAGTCACTTAAGGATAAGTAACATTTTAAGTTTAGGGGATTTTGATACACCTAAAATATATAGTATTTTTATGCACATTTTTATACCTATTTTTGATGATATTGCACTTTAATGGAAGGTATTTTGTGTTTTTCTTGTAGGTATGATGAAAATGATTAATTATGATGAAAGGAGTGAAAAAAAGATCAAATTTGGAGCAAAATTATGAAGTTTGAGAAATTTGGCCTCTGGCGCCAAAGTGCCGGCGCTTAAGCGCCACAGTTAAAAATCAAATTTTAATCAAATTTGGCACCATTTTCAAGGGGTGCTTGAAGCAACTTTTGGTGGTGACTTCCTTAACTTCCTTTGGTCGGCAAATATGATTGAAGGAATGCATCTTTTGGTGGACACATTAAATCTGGACATGATTTGAAGAGACACCAAGGCACCTTTTGGAAAAATATAAAAATGAAGCCTCATAATTTGCAAGTGTGTGTGTGTTGGTGTTGAAGAGAGTGGTAGTTTTTAGTATTGAAAGTGTGTTTTGGAGTTCTTCTTTTCTATATTTGTTAGTAGAGAGTAGAGAGTAAGAAAGGAGAAAGGGTTGGTGTGAAGCCTTCTTCTCACCAATTTTTTTTTATCCTTGTATCTATTTTTTATTGAAGTTTAAATTATTAGAGTTGGGCGCTAACCTCTGTAGAGTTGTATTGTGGAAAGCAAAATTCCAAAGGAACTTCCAGAGTCTTGTAGAGCGGATTTTGAGATAAGTATTTATCTTTGTTTTTACACTTAATTTTTAAGTAAGATTATTGTGTTTTCATTATGTTTTATCCTTTCAAATCAAGTTGTGTTTGTGTTCTCTTGATGAAATCTGAGTAGTTTACTTTATCTTTTTCTTTCTTAGATGATAAAGTAATTAAATTATGGAAGTATGTCGTGGAAAGTATAAGTGTTTAGTGCTGGAAGAAATTTTGATGATTTAATTCCTTGAACTTAATTTATTTCTTGATTTGGCCAATTAAGATGTTAAATTTTGTTGTGAGATTATGTAAGATCCAATGTGGTATTGTCTCAAACAATAATTGGAAAGAATCACATGCAATTATATGGGTGAAAATTGTAGTCCATATGATTGAATGTAAATATATAGGGAGATATGCTTTATTGGGGAGTAAAATTAGAGGACTTTAGAGTGACAGGCTAAAGCCCCCTAATATGGTTTGTTATTTTAAATTAATTTATGAGATGTTAGCCCCCAGGTGGAGGGAATAGAGGGAACTCTAGAGTGAGAGCTGGTATCTTCCCTGCCTAACCCATCTATAAAATTTCAAAATTTCAAATTAACCAATTTTCTTTATAGAACTAAGTAAGGGTAAAGAATATAATTGCTCCTATTTGGCACAATATAAATAAATACTTCCACAACATAAATATCCATAATTAATACTGATTGATTGAAGAAGGAAAAAGATATTTGATTCTTATAACTTTTATATCGTGTTTATAGTATTGATAATTTTTATTTCCTGCTTAAATTTTTATTAAAAATATCAAAAACAACTTTTCAAAATTAATAACTTAAAACATACTTACAAAATATAATTAAAAGAGTAAAAAGTTATTTTTCTTATTTCTCTAAAGTTTTACACATTTCCCTGTGGGTTCGATATCTCGGGGCTTAATCAGAAAGTCATATATTACTTGATAAACTATACGTATACTTGTGTAGTATCCCATATTATAAATCATAAATTTCATATCTAAATCGTAAGCATAAATATTCGAGATCAAATACCAAAAGTGATCATAACTGATGAGGGAAGTCATTTTAGAAATGCGATTACGGAAAAGCTAGCAAGGAAATATAATATTAACCATCGCATTGCTACAGCTTATCATCCTAGGCAAGTGGTTTGGTTGAATTATCCAATCGTGAAATTAAAAGAATGTTGAAAAAGACTGTTAATCCAAATAGAAAGGATTGGTCAATTAAATTGGATTATGCTTTGTGGGCCTATAGGACTCCCTACATAATTTCTTTAGGAATGTACCCATATAGGCTAATTTTTAGAAAAAGTTTGTCATTTACCAATTTAACTAGAGCATAAAGCATATCAGGCTATTAAAGATTTCAATTATAATTTGAAAGATGCTGGTGAAAAGAGATTATTGCAATTAAATGAGCTTGAAGAGATAAGGAATGAATCTTATGAAAATGCTAAGTTTTATAAAGAAAAGATGAAGTTATGGCATGATCAGAAGATTCTTACTAAAAGTCTTGAGCCAGGACAACAAGTTTTTTTATATTATGCCAGATTGAAAATATTTGGTAGAAAACTTAAGTCTAGGTGGATGGGTCTATTTATTGTAATGAAAGTTTATTCCTTTAGAGCTGTGGATATTAAAAATTCTAAGACTGGAAAAATATTTAAAGTTAATGGTCACAAAATTATACCTTATTTTTCAGTCGATCAACTTAAACCTGATGAGAATTTGATGTTGGGTCACTCAGAATAAGATTGAGGTACGTCAGGCTAAAGATGTTAAACCAAGCGTTTTGTCTGAGACAACCCATAGCTATTTGTGTGCTTGGATTTATGTTTGTTTTGTGTGTTTTGTTTCGTTTAATTTGAGATTATGAGGTAGCATTTTGGAGTTTTTTATGTTAAAGTGGAGTTTATTTGACCTTATTTGATGACTTAGAGGAGTCAGAATGAAGAATTGGACGTTTAGCAGACCTGTGCTAAAATGAGCAATGGCAGCTATGTGTTGTACCAAAAATATATTAGGTTTTTACTATATAATTTAACTCATTTTTGGTGATATTGCACTTAAAGGAAGGAGTTTTTCATGTTTTGTTGCATGTGTGATGATTTTAGGTGATTGGAGTAAAAGGAAGCGAAAAGGAATGAATTTGGAGCAAAAAAGAGCAAAATGAAGAAAATTAACTTCTGGCGCCGCCGGTGACAGAATGGGTGCCTCCGGTGCCCAATTCCAGAGAGTTCAAACAATTAATTGGCAGGCCTGCGTTGCCAGCGCCCTATCCAGTGCCGCCGGTGCCCAATATCAATTCAAATCAAATTCAATATATTTGGATGACTTTTTGAAGGGATGCTTGAGGAAATGTTGACCTCACTTTTGTGAGGACTATTTATAAACTACGTTAGAGTGGGAAGTCTAGCAAAATTAACTCCCTAACTCTTAATGATGATCCCTAACCCCTAATATCTAGGGTGAGACCTTATGAAACCTTTTTAACATCAATTTTGATGGCATCTTAAAAATGATCAAATTAGTAATGGTAAATCCTGATCTGATCAACTATTGACCAAACATGTCAATTTTTGACCCAAATGGTCAACTTTTGTCGAACTGACCCTACTGACCCAACAGGTCAATTTTTGACAAAAAGGTCAACTTTGGTCAAACTGATCAATTCTTGACCCAATGACCAAGCCTACTGAACCAACAGGTCAATTTTTCACCAAAAAGGTCAACTTTGGTCAAACTAATCAATTCCTGACCCAATGACCACCCTATTGACCCAACAGGTAAACTTTTGACCAAAAAGTCAACTTTGGTCGAACTGGTCGATTATAGACCTATTAACTACCTCATTAACCCAAATGGTTAACTTTTGACTTAAAAAGTCAAAATTAACCAAAATCATCAACCAACACCTAAAGACCACCATATTCACCTCATTAGTCATCTTTGACCAAAAAGTCAATTTTGTTCAAAATAATCAAACCATGACCCAAAGATTACTGCATTGACCTTTTTGATCATTATTTGATATAAATAATCAAGATTTGATCAAAACAATCCATGCATAATACAAGGATAATTACCTTAGCCTAATTATAATTACCTTAGCCCATTTGCCAACTCTTAACCTAAAAGGGTAAAATTAGTCAAAATGGCTAACCCATGCCCCCCTGACCACAAATTTGACTTCAATGACAGACGTTGACAAAATCAGCTTGACATTGATCAAAGTGATCAAAAGTTAATCTAAGTGTCACCACATTGACCATTGAGTTAACCTAAACCCTAAATTTGGTCAACATGACCCAATTAATCCCCACATGACAAAATCTTTGGATTTTATAACTAACCAAACCATGAAAAGGTTAAGAAAGTCAAAATTGATCATATTTGGGCTAAAATAGGCCAATTTGAGTCAACTTGAGTCAACATTGGTTAACACTAGTCAATATTTATCAAATTTGGTCAAAATATCTAATTTTGAACCTAAAATGATAAAATTAAACAAATAATTAATCCCAAAATTATTTTGATTAATTTATTGGCTAATAATATAATTTTCAATATTTTTGATTAATTGCATAATTAATTAAAATTGGAAAGATAATTAAAATCCATAAATAAGACTGCTTAATTTTGAACTAAAATAATATAAATTATTAAAATAATTAATTCTAAAGTTATTTGGATTAATTTATCGGCCAATAATATAATTTCCAAATAAAATTATATTCAAAAAGCCATGAAAAGATATTTTGACATATGACATCATACATGACCTAATAAATGGTTTTCAAATTTTGAGACCCCATAATGACATCATGGGTGACCTCATATGGGTTATACCCATAAGATCTATTACACATGAATTAAACCATTGGATAATTCATGACACACCATCATAACCATGGTTAATGCTCATTATGCCTTCATCATGAGAGGGGTAAAAGAGGTGTCATTCCCTCACCAATTGTTAAAGGATAAAATGGATGAGTTATCACTCACCTCACAAGCTATCCAATGAAGAAAACCTTAGCTTAAGTCATCCCCACATCATAAGGTGACATCATATATACCAAATTTTGAAAATAAAAAGCAAAGGGAATTATGTGTCATTCTCCCTTAAACTCAAAGCATGAATCACCCATTCCTTTGAGGTAATGTGGTCGGCCAACATATGTAACACAACAACCATGCTATAGATTATCCAATGAATGAAGAAAAAAACTTAAACCCATCACTTATCATGGTTAAAAGCAATCGTAGCCAATCCATGCATGAAGTGAGTAGGAAGGCTAAGGTTTCATCCTCCCTTTAAGTTCATCAAATGAACTTATGAATTACTTAGGGGAGGTAAATTCAGCAAGGATAAACATGCCCTATCCACCTCTTTGAAGAGCAAATATGGAGAGGGCAAGCCATGAACTCAAGGTAAACCATAGGTAAACCTCACATGGTTTACCCTTGGGATGTTCAATTCCCCTTATCCACAGCTCAAAGGCTCATCCAAAAATCATTATGAGCCTGATACAACCTTCCCCAAATGAACCTATGTGAGCTCCAAGCTCAAACATGGTCTCCGCATGGCTATAAAACGGGCAAACCTGAGAGCACTAAGAGAGGAGAACCAATATAGGAGACCCCCATACTGCCAAAATCCTCAGACCTTCAACACCAAAATTGTTGTCTAAGACCTAAGCAATTGATCCCAAGTGAAACCAGGCCTTGAGACCCACCATATCTCTTCAATTTAGCCAACCCGCAAGCACCCAAATAAGCAAAAACCAGGACAATTTGGGAGTCAGAAACCAACCTCCATAAATCTTCAAATTAGCCATACCAAATCCATTTAGGGACTGAACGAAGGTAAGTTCAGTCAAAATCAGGCATCCCCATAGCCCCTAAGCCACTGATTGAACAAACCCATTTAGACCGAGCACCTCTTGAATAATATCTTATAAGGACCCATTTTGAACTCAAATTGACTTGCGGAGAAGCTCTCTAAGGTCAAGACGAAGCTCCAGAACCATTCAAATCAAGCTCAAATCAACTAAGACCAAGGTATGGATTTTCCCCTTTAATGACGTTCGGGTTTCACACTTTATGAAAGACATCATTTCAAGATCCCCACATATCCATATGGATATGTTCCTCTACTTAAGACGATCGTGTAGGGACAAACCTCACTCGATTTCATCAAGAATCGAGTGAGATATTGCTCCTAGACCATGGACGGTCTGCGGGATCAGGCGGGATGAAGACGATGAACCAAGACCGTCCATTCCCATGTTTTGGGAATGGATGACCGAGATTAAATCCATGCGGATCCGCTGTTCGGATCCCCACAGGGGATTAAGCATGTTTTCGACGCTGCCGAGGACACGCGGTGCTCCCTCCTTTTTCCTGATTTGTTTTAAGGTTAATAAAAACAGATTAACCTTTAAAAAATAAAAAATTCATATCTTTTTGTACAAAAATCATAAAAATAAAATTAAAATACCCATGAACTCAGGGTAATGAGGAAAATAAAGTGGAATTAAAATTTTGATTTTTTGATTTTTAATTAATTAAATACTCTCTAGAGTATTTTAATTATTAAAAAATTAATTATAAGTCAGAAAAATATGAAACTTTGGGGAATTAATCTTTAGATACTTAGGAACAATCTCTAATTTTTCCAAGGTTAGGAAAATTCTTTAAAGCAACTTTTCTTAATTTTCATGAGATTTAGTAATTATTTTTAATAATAATTCTAAAAATCAGAAAAGAAGGAATTTGAATTGGCAACTGGTTAGAAATTTAGGGGAACAAATTTGAACCCTAAAAAGATAAACTAACCTTTTAAAAATTTAAAATGACAGTTTTATTATTAGGGTTAAATTTTTAAAATTTTAAAATTAAAAAAAAAAACCTAAAATACTTTTAAAATTAAAAACTCATTTTTTTTACTTAACTCATGACACTATGAGTTAGGTCCAAACATTGAATGAACTTGAATTATAACATAATTAGGATTAATCAACATTAATTCAAATTAACTCCATCAACTCTTAAATAAAATAGGGTTGAAATAAAAATTAAAATCTTATTAGGTTTAAACCATAAAAGGAAACCTAATTAGTCTCTCCTTTAGCCTTTACTACATTAGTCTTAAGAAAATTTCAAATCTTAATTAAGTCCAAAACATTAAATTAGATGTAATTAACCCTAATTAGGTTTAACCCACATTAAACCTAATTAGACCTTACATTAGGTTTAAGTATCCTATAAACTCTAATTAGGTTTAACCCACATTAAACCTAATTAATTAAATTAAACCGTACTTACATTAGGTTTAAGTAACCTATAAACCCCAATTAGGTTTAACCCATACTAAACCTAATTAATTAACTTAGACCCTACTTACATTAGGTTTAAGTTACCTATAAACATTAATTAGGTTTAACCCATCTTAGACCTAATTAATCAACTTAAACCTTACTTACATTAGGTTTAAGTAACCTATAAACCCTAATAAGGTTTAACCCATATTAGACCTAATTAATCAACTTAAACCTTACTTACATTAGGTTTAAGTAGCCTTTAAACCCTAATTAGGTTTAAACCATATTAAACCTAATTAATCAACTTAAACCTTACTTACATTAGGTTTAAGTAACCTTTAAACCCTAATTAGGTTTAACCTATATTAAACCTTATTAATCAACTTAAACCTTACTTACATTAGGTTTAATTAACCCTTAAACCAATTAGACTTAACCCTCATTAAGTCTAATTAATCAATTAAACCTTACCCAAATTAGCTTTAAATATTCCTAAACCAATTAGACTTAACCTTAATTAAGTCTAATTAATCAAATAAACCTTCCCAAATTAGGTTTAATTAACTCTTAAACCAATTATACTTAACCCTAATTAAGTCTAATTAATCAATTAAACCTTACCCAAATTAGGTTTAATTAATCATAAAACAATTAGATTTAACCCTAATTAAGTGTAATTAATCAATTAAACCTTACTCAAATAAGGTTTAATTAATCCTAAACCAATTAGACTTAACCCATATTAAGTCTAATTAATATATTAAACTTTACCCAATTTAGGTTTAATTAACCTTTAAACCAATTAGACTTAACCCATATTAAGTTTAATTAATCAATTAAACCTTACCCAAATTAGGTTTAATTAATCTTAAACCAATTAGAATTAACCCTAATTAAGTCTAATTAATTAATTAAAACTTACCCAAATTAGGTTTAATTAATCCTAAACCAACTAGACTTAACCCTAATTAAGTCTAATTAATCAATTAAACCTTACCTAAATTACGTTTAATTAACCCTTAACTAAATTACGTTTAATTAACCCTTAAACTAATTAGACTTAACCCCAATTAAGTTTAATTAATCAATTAAACCTTACTTAAATTAGGTTTAATTAACCTTTAAACTACTTAAGTTAAGTTTACCTAACCTTTAAACCAATTAGACTTAACCCTAATTAAGTCTAATTAAACCCCAAATCAGGCTTAATTAATCTTAAACCTATTAGACTAAATCATAATTAATACTATCACATTAGACTTAATTAAACTATTAAACCTTAACCAACGAAGGTTTAATCAATCCTAAACCATAATTAAGTCTATCACAATAGACTTAATTAAACTAATATATCTTAACCAACTAAGGTTTAATAAATCCAAAACTTTATTTAAGTCTAATTCATTAGACTTAATAAAATTATTAGACCTTAATTAACAAAGGTTTAGACAAACTTATACTCTAATTAAGTCTAACTTATTAGACTTAATTAACATTTAAGCCTTACTTAAATTAGGCTTAAATAACTTCAATTTTTAGCTAAGTCTAATTATAATTAGACTTAATTAAACCTTATGTTTTACCTAAATAAAACTTGAATGGTCTTTAAATTCTAATTAAGTCTAATCTAATAAGACTTAATTAACCTTTGAGTATTATTTAAGTAAAACTTAAACCTTAAGTAAGTCTATTTTAACTAGAATTAACTCAAACCTTAGGTTCAACCCATATTGAACCTAATTCAATACATCTAACTTAGGTTCAACCTAAATTGAACCCAAGTTAACTCAAACCTTAGGATTCAATCCATATTGAACCTAACTCAACATATCTAACTTAGGTTCAACCTAAACTGAACCCAAGTTAACTCAAACCTTCGGATTCCATCCATATTGAACCTAACTCCACATATCTAACTTAGGTTCAACCTAAATTGAACACAAGTTAACTCAAACCTTAGGTTCAATCATATTGAACCTAACTCAACATATATAACTTCGGTTCAACCTAAATTGAACCCAAGTCAACTCAAACCTTAGGTTCAACCCATATTGAGCCTAACTCAACATATCTAAATTAGGTTCAACCTAAATTGGACCCAAGTTAACTTAAATTTTAGGATCAACCTACAATCAACATTTCTAACTTAGGCTCAAATTGAACCTAAGTTAATTCAACGTTATGTTCAATTAAAAATTGAATTTAACTTAGTATTTATAATTTAAGTTTAAACAGGCATGAACTTAAGTTAATTCAACTTTAGATTCAATTTTTATTGAATCTAAATCAAAATAATTCTAGCTTAAGTTTAGTCAAACATGAACTTAAGTTAACTCAACTTTAGATTCAATTTACATTGAATCTAAATCAACACTTTTAACTTAAGTTCAAATAGACATGAACTCAAGTTAATCCAATCTAAATAGACATGAACTCAAGATTAACTCAGGTTCAACACAAATTGAACCCAGGTTAAATTCAAAATACATCAAACTGAAATCAAGTTTAGATTTGAAATTTCTTAAAATTCAAACTACTTTAAAGATCAAATCAAAGATATTCAGATTCAAACGACATTGAGTCTGATTATCAAATGACTTTTGTCTAAGTCTAATTCATATTAGACTTAACACTTCTTCTAGATTCAAATGGCATTGAATCCATAATTGTAAAATCTAACTTAAGTTAGATTTTGTAATTAGACTTAATATTAGATTCGAAAGACATTGAATCTAAGATTCTAATGTGTAATTTATAAAATTGAATCTAATTAGACCTAATTCTTTAAATTCAAATAAAATTGAATCTAAATTCCTAAATCCAATCAAATCTCAAAAATGATTTCTCAAATCTAATCAAAATTTTAGATTCAATCAATAATGAATCTAAAAATTAAAACACATCAAATTTAAAACTTTATGCTCAAAAGACATCAAACTTAAGATTTTTACATGAAATGACATAAAAAAATCTTAAGAAATTGTAATCAACCTATAATTTTTCAAACCTAAAATTGGAAAAAGACACTAAAACTTAAATGAAACCTTAATGAACAAACATCATCAAATGTAATTTGAACCCCAACATTCTTAATCTACAAAGATTTCTCGGACGACGCAATCCTAATTACTGACAGAAATCTTCTGGTCCTAATTTAAACACCTTTCAGACTAAATAGATTAAGGCCCCTGATGACCCTGTGACCACAGAGCTCGTGACATCTTGACCGGTTATCTAAAAATATAATTAAACAAAATAAAAAGATTGAAGAAATAAAATTGGCATTATTTGTTTATGACACTGTTTTCCTTTGCAGAATGAAAATAAGTTACGTTTTAGATTTTCTTTGTATGTTATAGAATGTGCTAACTCTATTTTACAGGACGACATTCATAAGACGAGACAAAAGACAACAAAACAAAACAAAATCACAATAACATCAAAACAACAACATTGACAAAACAAAACTAAATAAAACTAAGACAAAATTAAACCAAAACTATTAGGATAACCACCAAACAAATAAACAACAAAACAAAAATGACAAAAAACAAAACAAAAATGACAAACAACAAAACAAAAATGGCCAACGACAAAGCAAAAATGATAAACAAGATGACATGACAACAAGATAAAATGAACGTGACAAAATGACATCTAGTATTGATTGTGGGCACATCTTTCCTTAAAAAGTTTTCAGAAAATAAGTGATTAACATTAATCAGAAGTTTTCTTAGACAATTATAAATTGTCTAAGATGTAATTAACAATAGAATCAAAGGACTTATGAGGAATTTGGCCTTTCCCCACTACTCCAGCATAGGTGGCTTTTGCCCATTGAGCATCAGTCTAAATGTCAATGGGGAAAGCCATGGCCACACACACACACACACACACGATATATATATAGATATATATATATATATATATATATATATATATATATATATATATATATATATATATATATATATATATATACACAGACACACACACATACATACTTATATATATTTATATTCAATTTTTGATTGAATCTTGACCACCCTCACTAAAAATAGTTTGGACAACTTTTCAGCACTGATCATTCAAATGTTGATCAAAATATTTTTTTATTTATGATCGAGCATTTTGCAGCCATTCTTAAATTCTTGTTTGGCATTAAAATATAAATTTAAATAAGTTTCAAATAATGTTTAATGATTAGGCTGATAAATTTGAATTAATAAGAAATTAAATGTGAACAAAGTTTATGTTACTAATTTAATAGCTAGTATTCTTATGGGTTTATTATTCAAAATCCAAGTTTGGAGACTACGATTTTGTCAAATCTATAGCATTACAACATTCAATGACCAATAACAACCTTCTCAATATTAAAAAAAAAAACAAAAATTTGGTCCAAAAAAGATTTTAACTATATTTTATTATAAATATAGAGCTTTTGATTGATTTTTTTCTCAATGGACCGGAGCATTATTATGTTGTAGGATGAATAAAGTCATTAAATATCTAATTTTTCTTAACTATTAGGTAAAAAAATTATACTAAAGAGGGAAAAATTATTATATGGCAAACTTTTTAAAATAGCATTTAAATATTTTTTTAATCGATTATAAATGAAAGAATTTTTTTTACATAGTCAAAGTCGCCACGTTTGGGGACTCACTTACCACCTGGCTGAGTCACCGTTGATTTCTCACTGCTGACATGGTAATTTGCTGCTGACTTGGCAATTTTTAAAAATATATTTTTATAAAAAAAAATAAAATTAGAATATAGGAATTTTGGTTCGGAGCCATAAAAAAGGGGAATATTTTGGTCTGCCGTAAAATTTGAAAACTAAGAGAGTTGAATATCGGTGACTGATGATCGGAGTGTGAGTTCAAATATCGGAGGCGAAAGATTAAAAACGGAAATTCCTATTAATTTAGTTCCATATTCATTTCGCCCTACATGTATTTACAGAACTAACATCTAAATTTTAATTTTTACATCTATATCAAGAATCAGGACATAAAATCATTAAATTCGTTTGTATTTACAGAACAAACATCTAAATTTTAATTTTTACCACGGGGCAAAAGTTTAGGTAAAAAGTATTAAAAAATGAAATTTAGGTGGTATGTACGTAAATGCCTCAACCAACTTAAATTGTAAATATAAAAAAACTAAATTTAAATGTTAGAAAACTAATCACAAACTAAATCTCTCTGTATAAAAAAAAAGTACGTAAATCATTCATTTTGCCCAAGCTTCACCCCACTGCTAAAAATTTAAATTTAGGTGTTAGTTCTGTAAATACAAATGAAATGAGTGATTTTATGACCTTTTTTTGCTTTGATATAGACATAAAAATTATAATTGAGGTGTTAGTTCTGTAAATAAATATGGGGGAAGTGAATATGGAAGTAAATTAATAGGAATTTTTGTTTTTAATCTTGCCCCTCCAATATCATTACTCACTGTCGGTATCATACCATCTTTTTGAAGAAATTATTTTTTAAAAAATTGTCAGAAGTCTACCAGTAAGTCACTCACATGAGAATTTCATTGTTTTAGAATTTTTTTTAGAATTGGTTTTAAAAAAATAAAAAATACTATTTTAAAATTTAGTCTTTTTATATTGTATAACCTTAATGAGAAACGATATTAAATTTTATTATTTATATAAATAAATTTTAAATTCTAAAAAATAGTTATTCATCTTATACGGTCCGTTTGGAGTGGTGGTATTTTATCTGTTTGAGTAAATAATATTTATACAATTGTTTCTAAAATGTGCTGCTGAAATCAGCATTTTCTCATTGATCTTAATTAGATGCAGTGATAGCTTTCTAATTAACCTCTGATTTTTAAAAAAAAATTATCATTATCATCTTAATTTTTATGCATTAAATTATTTTTTATCAGCTTCTTAATAATTTTTTCAAACAAACCCTAATTTGATCCGCGATTCTCTCATTTTTCTCGTTATGAAGCGTACAAAACTAAACTAGTGGAGCCGTTCTTGCGGATGAAGACGGTCCGATCAACAAGTCGAAATCAAATATGCATTCCAATAGTCACAAATGAGTACTCATCATAGCTTTACAAGTTCTGCGGCTGTACTTCATTTTACTATATGTGGGGTCATCGTTATACGTCGCCAGCAATAATAGCGTAGTCAGATATTAAAGAATAATATAATCTTACAGATCGATGAATGATGAACGGCGATCCATCATTCTCTGATACAGCGAAAATCCCTAAAGAAGTTTTCTGACTTTCTTCCAAGAGATGGATTTCAGAGAGCAAATATGTTGGAATTGCAAGACTTTATAAATTAATTAACTGTGGTCAATAATTTTAGATTAAGTAAATTTATATTTCTCAAATAGAATCTTACAGTTATCCTCCTCTTTAATTTTATGATTATTTTTATAGAATCTATCAAGTTTTTTTATTATCCAAAGTCTCACAAAATAAATATTGCTTAGTATTAATCCACCGTATTATTCATCCAATTACTATCACCACAAAAATCAAGCTCTGTCGAATACGGAAAAAATTTACGTACGTAAAACATACCCAACGCTGCGTACGTAAAACGAGATTATAAGGAGATTAAAGCATGTTACAAGGAGGGTATTTATGTTTTTATCTCCTATAACCTTCCTATAACCTGTCTGTAGCCTCCATATAACATCATTGTATTTGTAAGTTACAAATAAGTTACAAAGAGGTTATACAGAGGTGGCCGCCTCCCATTAGTTTATGTACGCAAAATTTTTTGGCCAAATACACACACCTTGGGTACTTCATGAATGATAATTGGAAAAACTCTACTTTAGTAGTGGGAAATTTTAGACCAGGATATTTCTTACAGATGAATGCGATATAATAATTGGTTTTTCATGATTACATTAATACTAATATAAAGATGATATTTTTTATATGATATCAAAGATTTGAGTGGCATAAATTATGTAATTCAAAGTTATTAATATTATTTTAACTAAAGTTCTTCAGTCTGCTTAAAAGAAAAATGAGAAAAGTAAAAAAACCAATCAAAACAATAAGAAAGTATTTACAGAAGGACTGCAGCATTAACAAAACTTTAAAGGCAAAACACTGTACAGTTCCATCATCAAAGCCTTTGTGTACAATTTCAGTTATAACACGGCAGACGCCTCACGTACTATATTGAACTTGATCGGACTACTGTATGGAAGCTCACCTTATAGTATTTAAGGCCATTTGCTTGCTTCGACATAGAAAATATGCTAAAACGATGAAATTGTTGAATTCCTTCCTTTACACGCATAAAAAAATTAAAAGAAAAAAAAAATCCTGATATTCAAATGCATATTTTCTAGGTAGAACCAACCAATGGGTATAGAGAAGGAAAGAATGGATGAAGCAGAATACTCCATTAATCAGAGAACTCTTCCAAATCTGAATCTTCGTTCTTGAGGAAAAGATCATAATCCATTTCTGTTCTGTCAGATACAGCTTTCCCTAACGGTACAGCTTCACCATAATCCCAGTCACTCCAGTCCTGCTCCTCATAAGTAGATGACGCATCACTTCTGCTTGAAACATCCCTTCCAGCTTTGAATTCCACTCTGTGCTGGACTTGGGCGGAGGAGCTACCTTCACTCTTGTCACATATGCAGGTTGAAGGGTTTTCATGAAATTCGCCTCTTCCAGGCCTAATCTCATTGGGCTCTCCCATAAATCCTTTCTGAAATGTGCGGACCTTTGATGCAAAGACATCCCAGGTAATACTGGTTCTATTCTGACACACAGAATAAAGCTTCTTCGCATTGGGTCTAATGGTCCTCTTGTGCCCAAAATACCTCCTGCACCAAAACAATTAAAATCAGAAAATAAAATCCAACTCCATAGTTATTAAAAGACATCAAAACATACCTTCTTCCAGCTATCATTTTTGCCATGTTGCCATTATTATTGGTCACAAATACATCACATTCATCACAGACAATGTAATCGAGAGCAGCCATGCGTGATGAAAATGGAGAGAATGGTGATAGCTCCTCCTTGCTTGCTAACGTTTCTTTTGAATGAATGTTAGGGAAGAGAGCTTTAAGAGGTGCCAGTGTTTTCTCCCCTCCATATACTTCTCCAGATGCCACGTAGATATGAACATCATTGCCAAAACCTAATGCTCTCAACATGAGGCCTACTTCTTCTGGAGTAAGAGGACATCTACCCTGCCTGCGTTCCTTATCTGGGTTGCTTGCCTGAAAATCATTTTATTAAACTAATTAATTTCAGAAGGATAAGCGAAATTATTTCAATGCAGGAAGAAAACATTATTCACTCACATGTAAGGTTTTCCATCTCTTACGTATGGCGCCTAACTCCATTCTTTCAATATCACCTCCTCCATAATAGCAACCAGAGAAAGCAAGCATGTCAGGTTCAAATCTGTTATTATAATCGTCTATCAAAAAACCATTGAAGGACCTTTTCTATTGTATAATTAAATGGTAACTGCTATCAGGGCTGCTAACGATTCAATTTCGAGCCGAGTTGGGGTAGGCTCAAAATCGGCTCGAAAAAAATTCAATCCAAAATTTTGGTTCACAGCTCGGTCTAATGTTGTTAACGAGCTCGGCTCAAAATGGGCTCGAAAAAAGTTTCGATCCAAAATTTTGGCTCGCAGCTCCGCTATTTTGATCCTATGTCGATCCGAGCTAAAATTCAAATCAATCTTCGAGTTAAATTCACAGCCCAAACTGCTAATGTTATATCAGCAGAATTCCATAACAGAAAAGAAATTGGAAGATTAGATACGTACCACTTAATTCCTATGTATTTACATATCTAACACCAAAATTTAAATTTTCACATTTATGCCAACTTACCTATTGAAGGAAATGTATATTTCAATTTTTAAAAGTTAAAATAATGGTATTTTGGATGTGATATAAAAGATTTGGGTCGCGTAAATGTAAGAAAAAGTAAAATTTAGGTGTTATATATGTAAATACATAGGAACTGGCTGCTATGTATGTAAAGGACCCAAAAATATTCAAGTGTGAAGAACTTAAGTTGAAAACATTAACGAACAAATAAAATAGAACTGGAAAGAATACTTGGTTTAATTACAGAATGTACAAACTTCACATTGGGGTAAAACAATAGGAAGACATCTATTGTGTAAACCAGCACATAAAACAGAGAGAGACTACTAAGTATACTTTAAACAGCGGAGCACAAAATGTCGGATGGATGCTTTCAAGGATATCTTATTCAGTTGAGTACAAAGCCGTCTTATATTTTATTGATTTGTGCAAAGAATGCCTTTTTGCCTCCATCATGTAAATCATGTACCATCAAAATCATTTATGCTATACAAAAATGGGCATCTTTGGCAAAGGGCCAAAATATTGGACATAGACAAAATTAATCCAACAAAAGAGAGTCTTTAAAGGATTGCACAGATAATCTATTGGGTAATGTGGAGACCCAGTCCACATTAAGTTAATTAGATTCCTAATTAAGTATCCCACCTACCACTCACATATTTTCCCACCTACCGCTCACCTACCACATCTCACCTACCGCCCACCTACCACTCTTTTTTTTTATATAAATAGAGGTGTAATGTTATGGGTATGTTTGAACTGAACTATGTAACTCTTCTGAAATAGTGAATTCACCGCTCTGCTCCCGAGGATGTAGGCATATTTGCCGAACCTCGTTAAATCTCTGTGTTTTCTTCTGGTTTTGTGTCGATTCCTGTAATTGTTCGCCCTAAATTTCACAATAATTGGTATCAAAGCGAGGTTCTAGGGCGGAGGTGATCGACGAAGAAGAAAAATTATTTTTTTTTTGAGATTTGGTTTGCGATAGAGGAGGAAGTTCGGTTCCGGCGTGACAGGTAGTCATCACGGAGGTAGTTGAGCGACTCCAAAAGGCTTTGACTTCACGGTAGAGGAGGCTCGCGGGAAGGGAACCAGGAATATTTGGTTCCAGGCGAGCAGGTTCGATAGTTCGTGGAGGTCCGGACAGAAGTAGGTTCGGCTCAGCGCAGTCCGCGGTAAGGCGCAGGTGGAGTTCTGTTCACAGCCGCCGGAGAGCGCGAACAGGAGTCTGCGCGGAGCAACCATTTTACGGTTTGTACGGTAGTTTACGACAGGCGACCAGGAGTTTACGCATGACAGCCGTTGGGCGCGACGGTTAGCAGGTTCGGCTGATTGACCGGATAGCGTGAGCGGCCGAAAGAGACGCAGAAGTTACTGCGGACGCCAGGTGGAATAATTCGCGAATAGTTGGTTCGGCGGAGGACTTACGAGGCGCAAGCGACAGGAAGGACTTCGCGGATTGAGCGGAGCAAGTTAGGTTCACGACCGGAGGTTCCTTCAGTTGCCGCCAACTTGCGCGGCAGGCTTGACGACGGGCGGTTGACGTGATAGCCTTAGTGGCGGACGAGTGACAATATTTGGCGACAGTGCGCGGGGTGGTTTGCAACATTGGAGTTTGCAAGTTTGTTGCAGGTGATTTTGCAACAGAAGAAGTTTGGTTCCGGTGAATAGGAACCATGTTTTGCGAACAAAGGAGTTTGACCAGCAAAGTTCGCAAGATTGTTGCATGTGATTTTGCAACAGGTGGAGTTTGGTTCCGGTGAATAGGAACCTGGTTTTGCGAACAGAAGAGTTCGGCCAGCAGAGTTCGCAGGTTTGTTGAAGATGATTTAGCGACAGGTGAATCGTGACAGGAAAATCGCGAGAAAAGTGCTATAATTTATACGGTTGACCAACCCACTTTGGTGAAAAAAACTCCGTGATGTATTTCTCCTGAGGGGCGGAATATCCGCAAAGGTGGAGATTCGTTAGGTAAGGCTCTATAACGGTAGTTGGAGTTTTCTTGGAATGAAGAGGTGTGTCTCTTCATTAAAGGGGTTGGGGGGAGCAAGTGGGAGCTGACCAAGAAGAAGACATTGCACAACAAGTGGGTGTACCGGGTGAAGACTGCGCTTGGTGGCAGTAAGAGATACAAGGTTGGACTTGTTGAAAAGGGCATTCAGCAGGGGCAGGATAGTACTCATGCAGTGGGAGTTGTAAGCAGATACATGATAACCCAAGAAAGAGCTTGTTGGTACAAGTCTACGTTGATGGTGATATGTCAATTGAAGGTGTTACTCGTGAGAAGCTGAAGTTGTGCTCGACTTCAGCTGGTCTTTTGGCATGAAGACTGGAGCTTTGAGTTGTAAAGGTGGAGGATGTTGTATTTGAGGAAAAGGTCGGTACAGTTAGTAGATGATGCAGCCAGTAGGTGATGCAGCCAGTGTCCCAGTCTCCAAGTGGGAGAATTATTGAGTAATGTGGAGACCCGGTCCACATTAACTTAATTAGATTCCTAATTAAGTATCTCACCTACCGCTCACCTACTTTTTCACCTACAGCTCACCTACCACATCTCACGTACCGCTCACCTACCTCCCACCTACCACTCTCTTTGTTTTTATAAATAGAGGTATAACCTATGTGTATGTTTGAACCGAACTATGTAACTCCTCTGAAATAGTGAATTCACCGCTCTGCTCGCGAGGATGTAGGCATCTTTGTCAAACCTAGTTAAATCTCTGTGTTTTCTTCTGGTTTTGTGTCGATTCTTGCAATTGTTCGCCCTAAATTTCACAACATAAATTAGAGGGGCTAATAATCAGTTTCAACTCTACAAATTATTAATATGCTACTAAAACCATAGAAGAGATAAAATTAGTAATGATAAGAAAGAGTAATTGTGTTGAAAAGATAGTCAACAATTGGCTTGGAAAAGATAATCAACAGTAACTTTAAAAATGAGATTTATTAGATGATCATCCACAATGTTATTGTCCAGGATTTCATGACGATTTGGAAAATTTTCTTTATTAACACCTAGTGCATAAAATGTTAGAAGAGAGAAAAGCAGGATTTAAGTGAAGAACTGAGAACTAAACAGAATACTGAATATGCATGACTGAAAAGTTTAGCATATATCGGATTAACGGATAACTTCTTGTTAAAAATAGTAAATAAATTTCATCAGATAACATTAAACAATTTCAGCTCAAAACATCATATTCCGCGTAATTAGAATTTGTTGGCAAATAAAGGAAGAAATGGCCAATAGACTATGTTTTCACAACTTTTTCCAGTTAATTTTACTCTCAGAACGAGTAATGTTGAAAAGTGATAAAGCAAATTATAATCACAATTACAAAGCATGACATAGTGCAAGAACTAAAAGCATTGTCAAATTAAATGGCAATGTCAAGAGAAAATGATTACCTAAGATGAAGAGCGATGAAATGCTTGCTCTTTGATTTCATTCTCTTTGTCAAAGTTTCACCCATCTTCCGTATTGGATCAGTGAATCTCAAAGCATGATAGTTAACTCTACATCGCAGTTTCTGAAGATCATTTTCCAATTTATTTGAAAGTCTGTAATCGAACTTTGTCAGCTGAACCACCTGCATAATAGTAAAAAGCATATAGGCCTGGAAAGCTATGATTTCATGACACCAAACAATGCACCAGATGGATTCATATTTACCATATATAATTCAAAAAATAACATGAATTGCTAAAGATATCTTTTTAGAAATTAGCAAATAGGATTTGCAGCATGTCCTTATTTCTTTTAACCTATAAGTGCAAACATGTGTAGTTATAAGAGTTATAAGAATGAAGGTGTGATTATGGATTGTCCATTCAGGAACACATGGAATTCCCATTCACTAAAAGTTGGGTAAAAGGTTAACTTTGTGACCCTCAAGTTATATTAGATTATTACTGGCTTAGTTTACAATTTCATTTCCTTGCATCTTCGAACCACTTATTTATATTGTGTAAAAGGTTTAGAATGTATATGAAGTATAGTTTAGCAAACATGACTCTGAATGGAATTAACAAAGATATAAAGTCTCTATAATACTGAAACAACGGGGTAAAAGAGTCTTGGTTTTGCAGAAACTTAAAAGCTTACATGTCTTCTCAGAAGAGCAGGAAAAACACGGTTTTGATAGCATATCGGGGTGCACTTCCTTGGTACTCGCATTCTGTAAGGAGTAGCACCAACTTTCCCTCCCTCGCTGGGGAGCTCTTTTATAATCTTGACATCTTTTGAGAGAGATGAAATGAACCATTGAACATCAAATATCTCATTGAAATTGCTGTGAAGGTGTATGAAAAAAATTTACAATAAGATTGCGCTTCGATCTTACTTTCAGGAATTTGGTTAAAAAGCATTCAAGGACAAATTAAAAGAAAAAAAAAAACTGTTGGAACTGAAGCAAACCTTACATCCTTCCAGAAGGACTTTTGGTCCAACGTAGGAACAACAAGAGTTGCATTCAAAATACGAGCTACCACAACAGCATCAGTAATCTGAACCCATCATGAAACAATAAAGAATAATTCCAAACTCGGACTAATTAAAAATATAACGTTCCAGATATTGTGATCTCATTCATGTGAATACAGAGTCTTGTAGGAGAATATAATCAAGAACTGCTCTTGATGGCTGAATGTGATAGGACAGGGTCTAATACTTTTACGTTCTAGACATTTTTAATAAAACCTATGGGAAAAAAGAAGATTATAATTGTATCTATAAATGTCATTAAACATCATTATCAATTTTTATTCCCATGTAAGAGGTCAGTGGCACCACAAAGCTACCATAAAGCAAATATACTAACCTTCGGTCAATCCGCAATGCTCTGTATTTAAATATTTTAGAAAGCACTCCATCAAATATGTACTATTTACCTTCTATCAGGTCAGTAATGTGGTGAAATTACGTATAATAAAAAGGTTCTGTAACACTAGGTTAATATAACAAAAACAAGCACGCAAAATTGCAAATTATTGAAGAATTTAGCTGCCTCAATAAATCATAGAAAGAGCCCACCTTTGAAAATTAGGCCAGATCCAATTCAGCCACAGGAAAATGAAAAATCATATAAAACGCAGAATTTTTATAGCTTCACTCAATTATAGAGATTTCTGGCAGTCACATCAACAATTTAAAGCTTCGTATAGGTAGATCATAAATACACACAACAGATTTTAAAAAAAAAAACATAATTTTAATGTTCCATAGTTATATGGAGACTGAAAACTAGCAGAACAAGCAACGATAATCTCACCCCTGTTCTCTGTTGGTTTAACCCGCCACTTGTTGAGATCATGAGATATCTATCGGGATAAGTGATCGCATCAGCTTCTGCGAACAAGGAAAGATGTCATTGAAGATTCAAGACGGTTCAGAACAATGCTTATAACAAAAAAGCATACGGAAAAAGCAATGGCCAATGCATCAATCCTTTCACTTTGGCAAAGCAGAATAACAAAATTAAATATTAAGGAAATAAATTGACTCCAATACTATCCTTGGCAGAACATTCTTAAAGAATTAGTGTATCTATAAGAGAGGTCAAAGGATTCAAAAATACTCAAATTGCACTCACAAACACAATGAGAACAGCAATTAAAGCAACAGCTTTCACTTACTTTCAAACTCCTTGCTCGCATTGCTACAACCATAAAAGTTCTCGGATCCTTTCGATTCCCAGATATCGCTCTCCATCACATCGCCTCCGGTCTGCAATCCAATTCTGGACTAGTCGTCATCAAAGATCACAAGCAACACAAGGTTTCCATCAAATCAAATCAAGAAGAAAAGGATCAAAATTACAAACCGGCACGCGAAAAATCACCTTCCCCTCACTCTCCACAGGCTTTGCCAGCTGCATAAAAATCAAATACAAGCACAAACGACCATCAGAAACACATAAAGTCGATCCATTAAAGAAAAAAAAAAAACAAACAATGCAAAAGAACAATCCATTCATACTTACCAGTATCGATGAACGCCTCGCCTTCCGCGAGTGCTCCGGCGGGTTCGGAAAAGCTGGATGTTCAAGAAGCGGCGGCGCGAGAACCATAAGGAATGCCAATACCATGAATATAAGCAACGCGGCAGCCGAGATTGCCGTCATACCAGACATTCCCGCCGCCGTCAACATCCTCTCATGGTGCCGCCTCCTCTGAAACGCCATCTTCTCTCTCTCTCTCTCTCTCTCTCTCTCTCTCTCTCACCGAAACTCTTCCCGTAGGAGGCGCGAAGGAGATGAAACAAAACTGGGAGGCACGTAAAGAAATCAATTAAAAAAAAATTCAATGATAGCAATAATGGTGGTTTCCGTATCGTTTTCTATTTGCCTTCAACCTTCAGCATAGCATCTCTGATACTCTCTTCTCACCTTTTCCTTTGTGGGAAGAAAGCATAAAATATGAGAGGCACCAACGTATACCGATCCGCCAGCTCCGGCTCTGACTCTGACTTTTTTATTTATTTTATTTATTTTTTTAAAAAATCACTCATTCCAACTCCGGTCCTCACGTGATAGCTTCATTTACGTTCTGCATTTAGCCAATTTAGGTTTTTATATATATATATATATATATAATTTGTAGTGCAAACTGATCAAGAATTCGATATATATCCGACCAACAATGCTGAAACAGCTAAAAGCTAATTATGGCAATACTATGGACGCCTTATCAATTTGAGCAAGCATTTGTCATCACAAAATGCATCTTTGCTATATTCGGAAAAAGTTATTTTAGAATGCAACCGGAAGATCAGAATTGAACATTTTATTAAAGTAGAATGTAAGTTGAGTTTGATCTGACCTAATTAAAATCAAGCTCAATAATTCATAGTTCAAATAATATGGGTTTTTTAATACTATTAATTATTTTGAGCAATCTAATTTTAAAAAAAATATGATTTTTATGCGGTCAAATAAATTCACTTGAACTTGATTAAACTAAACATTTTGGGGATTTGAACCAAATCCAAGAAGCAAACAAGTGATGAATGGACCCTTAAAGGTATGTTTGGGGAATGTTTTTGCCGCAGTGCATCTCCAAAATACAATCACTCGCATTTGTTTGTCGCGCCATGGGCGTATTTTATGAAACGCACCCATGTTTTTACGCCATGCTCGCTCCACCGCAACAGTTTCGTTCCCTTTAAATGATAGAATTGTCCCAAGGGAATGTATTTCGTGCCATCAAAATGGAGTCCTCGATACGCTATGCTTGCTCTTTGTGGTTTTTGTCGAGAGTTTGATTGTTGTCGCTTTCTTCCTTTACATTCCTTCGTCCTCTAGTACATTCTACTCTTATACTTTGTTAGATTAATTTGCTCTTTTTTTGTTTGTGATCTCCATCTTTGTTTGATGGCTTTATTTGTTAGGGTTTGTGCTCTTTAGCTCGTAGGATTTGTTATTTTGTGCTTTGTGGTTTTTGTTTATGCTTCTAGCATACAATGTTCTTTGATGATGCAAAGAATCTAATTCATGGGTTTGAGCAGCCACCCATTTGCTTTTGATTCATATGTGTTTTTTTTTAATGCAAAATTTTGAAAACTCTGAGCTCGATTAAAGATGTTTTCTTTTGAGGGCCTTCATCCTCCAGTATCTTGTATAATTAATTTTTTTTTTATATCCATTTTCTTCATGACATGTGGTCTCTGTCTCGGTGAATTTGTTCTTTTGTCTCGGTAGAGTTGTTCTCCGTGGTTAGTGGTGTTTGTTTTTGCTAATTCATGGTTAATGTATATGCAATGGTGTTTAGAGATGAATGATGTTTTGATAGAAGGAATGGGTGTTCCTTGTGCAACCACCCATTTTTTAAAGATTTGTTTATTTTATAAAATGGTTTGAAGAGGTTTGGAAATAAACAACCTTTGCACGATTATTCAGTGGGTTTGTTCTTTGTGGTTACGGTTCATGTCATTGCCAACTCACTGTTGTTCGACATGAAGTATGCAGTGTTCTTAACAAATGTGCAAATCCATTTTCCTCTCAAAAGAAAATAGTTTTTGTTGTGCGGGGCTTGAAACAAGTTGGTAAGAAGAAAGAAAAATGTGGCTAGCAAGTTTCATAATGGGTTTTCAATATTGATATTTTGTCATCAAGGACAATAATATTATTTATTGAATTTTGAAAGATACTATATTGCATTTCTTGGTGTGTCTTAAAGAGAAAATTGCATGGCAATGATTTGCTAAAGTTAAGCATATATTTGATTAAAGCATTGACTAAGAGTAGAACTCCTTATATAGTGATTAAAGAATTTATTTAATTATAGAAGAATTACAACATGGATTAGCATTTAGTTTATATCTATTTAAATTGTTATTATTTGCGGTCAATGACATTGCTAATCCATACTATGTTGAGTTTTCCCAAATGCCTTTCGCGGCGTGGGTGTGTTTAATTAAATACACTTTCACGCCATCGTCACTTACTCATGTTTTTTGATTTTATTCAAAAAAAAAAAAAAACTTTCACAAGTTTCCTAGCCATGTTATATCAAGTGCAGCTATTATTTGTATGTTTGATTATTTGAATTTGATGACCATCTTTTATATCAAAATTAGCTACTATCACTTTTTTGTCTTATGTGCGAAAGGTTTGGTAGAGATTTTGATTCTTTTCTTAATTTTACTTGGTTTTATATGTTATTTTTGATGCATAGGCTTTAGAATAAATTTGGTTATTACCACTTTTTAGCCATAACGAGAAAGGGTAGGTTGACCTGTGTTTTTAGAATAAGTTCAACTTTTTCTAGTAAAAAACTGTGATTGTTGGTTATTTTCATAGAAGTAAGTGGTGATGGGCAAGACAAAAGAAACTTGATTGCTGATCGGCGACTGTTGCAGATACGAAGTAATAAAATTTTGCAAATAGTTTCAATTCAGTCACAGATTTTAATCAATTTAATAAGGTAGCAACTGATCTATACGTAAGTATACGTATCGTTCAAGTAATACAAGGCTCTAGCGGAGTTCTGGTTATCGATCCCACAAGGAGAAAGCAAACCTTAAAGCGTAGACAAAAATCCAATATTCAATTTTCAAAGCACTTATGTTTTACCACAAATTCTACAGTTTAACGATGCTAGAGATTTTTAAATCACTAAATTATTTTCTAAGCTTCAAATTAAAGTAACTACTACTATAATAAGTTTTTGTAATGCAAGGTTCAAATTTAGAAAAAGTGGCATTCCCTTTACAATGATATTTTGGTGAGTGAATAATATAGATTAGTATAATATTTGTTTTGTGCCAAAAAGGAGCATTCATATTCTTTACCCTCATCCAAGTGTTATAAAGAACATTGGCTAATCCTAGGTTTAGTCCCTAAATTCGTAGTTAGGCTGGGAGGATACTGGCTCTCACTCCAGAGCTCTCACTTCCCTTCCCCTGAAGGCTAACTCTCGCTTTAGTTTCCAAACACTAGGACTAAATTGGGGATTTTAGTCTGTCACCCTAAAATCTCTAATTCTACGCCCAATAAACATATTTTCCTATTTATTTGCACCTTACCCCTATGAACTTCAGCATTCATGGAATTTGAATGTAATCTCCACTTTTGTTGTAGAAAGCATAGCCCTTTCGAATCGTATGTTTCACAATGTATTTAACAAATCAATTGGCCAAATCAAAAGGTAAATTAAGAATGAAGTGAAAAATCATCACATTTTCTATTCATTCGTATGGCACATCGAATCTAAATTATTACAAAACCATTTATCATTGCAAGGAGAAAGACAAAGAAATCTACTCAGATTTCATAGAGAATATATGACAAAACAAAGATTTTATATATAAAAGCAACGTCTTACAAAAAAAAAAGAAGTAAATACAACTTATCTGAATTTCTTCCCCAAGCAAATCCCTTGAAGTTCTATTGGATCTCCTTCTCTCTTTTCAACAACACAATTCTCTCTTGGAATAGTAGGGAAAAAGCAATCTCTCACTTTTCTTCTCCTCCTACAACTCTTTTGAGAAGAATCCCTCACAATACAACACTAAACACCAAACCCTAGACTCTAAACTCTCTCTAAACACTTCCTCTCCACTCACATACACTTAAGCACACACACCACACATTACTTACTGACTCCACACACTGATTTCTACCGCCTAAAACAAGTTAAATTCGTCTAGGAACAAATTTCCCAAGAGTTGCCTCAAGAATCCCTTCAAAAAGTGTCCAAATACATCTAATCTGGCTTGAACCGATATTGAGCGCCGTTAGTGGGCAATAAGGCACCGTCGGCATCCTATCCCAACTTTTAATTCTGAACTCTCTAGAAAACGTATCATTGACACTGGTATAGGCGTCGTCGGCGCCAAAACCTCAAAAATCTAGTTTTTACTTTTTTGGCTTTAAATTCATTCCTTTTCGCTTATTTTTGCTCCATTTGCCTAAAATCATCATACCTACAGCAAAACATGAAAAATACCTTCCATTAAAGTGCAATATCACCAAAAATGAGTATAAAATATATGTGAAAAATCAAATATATTTTTGGTGCGCCAAAATCCCCCAAACTTAACTATTATTTGTCCTCAAGTAATTCTTTTACTACATAAAAATATTGCTCTTAGTAGTAACCTTCACTTAATGATTACTATGATTTTTATTTAAATGAATATAATAACAAAATTTTCAGAAAGATTTTCAATAACTTAGGTCCAATTTATATGTATAAGAACATTTAGTAATCAAGTCTAAGAGTTCTAGTCTCCTATTTATTTCAAGAATAAGCATAATTTATCACATTAAGGGTGCTTTAAGGTATCATATGAAAAAGAAGTTCATGAAAACTCTATTAGTAAGAATGCTAATACTTTACTATGAATTCAGAAATGAAAATGAGCTCTTCCCTTAAGTTGATTCAAGTGAAGCCAAATTTTTATTAATCATTTCCTCAAGCCTCTCTTCACATATTTTTTTTCTTTTTCTTTTCTTTTTCTTTTTTGGATTTATTTTCAATCCTCACTTTTCTTTTTTTTTTCTTTTCATGTGAGGATTACTATATATGGATAGTCTTTAATAAATTTGAACTTCACTCTCCTATTCATAAAGTTGTAACTGAAATATTTCTTTACTTTATAGATATATTAACTTTTTAATGATTCATCATAGAGTCACAATCCTTTCTCTTCACATAAACCTCTAAGACTCTTAACATTTCAGAAATACAATTTTTCTTTACTTTAAATAGTTAAATATATTCTAATCCTCTTATACTAGATATCTTAACCGATAAAGTTAACCTTCATTACTATAAATTTTCATTCAATTCTGCTATGATATTTAAATAAAATTAAAAATTTAGTGATCTAAAATTAAACTCAACTACTTCAAGTAATTTTAAAATAATTTTGAAAATATATTTTGATTGAGATCAAATAAAATTTAATTTTGTTTCCTCCCCCAAATTTAATTTTTTTCAGTGTATAACAAATTACCAAATGAGAGAGAAAATCAAAGAGTAAACTAACTTGTTTGTGTCAGGCTTTTGATTCTTTTGAAGTATGCAGGTATTAAATAAAAATTTAACTACAGACATAAAATGGTTTGAAGCATTGTTCACATATATATTAGATATTTGCAGGGTAAAGATGATCTAAAACACTACATAAAACACTTTAAACAACATTCATTACATTTACACTACAACAGTGACAAACTACAAAAGCTTTAATACAACATAACCAAATAAAAAGTACTACTACACATAACTATTACACTAAAGCCAATAACAAATACAAAAATCAACACAACACAAAAAACTAAAGAATACTAAACTACCAATCATCATCTCTTCCTTCTTCTGCTCCTTCTTCCTCAGGCTGGTATGGATAGTAGTGGGGGCAAGTAGGAAATATAAAACATGTTTCTCCCCTCATAAATCTCATCCGAACATCATGATAAGCAATATAATATTTTACTCTTCTCCTCTGATAATCATCATTGATGTTGTTTCTTGCTTCCAAACCATCAATCTTGCTATGAAGCCTAGTAATATCATCTTGTTGAATCATCAGCCGCTCCATAATATTAGAAATAGTAGGAGTCCAAGAGGTAGAAGGTATGTCATGAGTAGTAGAGAATCTCACTACTCTTACCTCCAGATATCCATCCTATATGAGAGTCATAACTGCGAATGTTGTCATTAGTAATAAGCTTCAAAGGATGGACCAACTCTTCGCTACTATCAACCTCAACTCCTGATTATATACACAAGGTATAAATCACGGCAAAATATCTCAATCCTCCAGTAGTTTCTCCCTTAGCTATGGTCTGAATGCCATTAGAAATAACTCTTCCAATATCAATCACTCTCATATTTTGAATACAAAAGTTCAAAATTGCTCTATCCCTAGAAACTTCACTATGATGATAAGTAGTAATCACGCAAAAATAAAGTAGTGTCAGACTTTAGATGCAACATTAAGAGTGGAAGCAGGAAAATTTATCTTTTGTATTTGCTTAATTTTCCACTCCCCTTTTCCATCAGTAAGAAAATTAATTACCTCTTTTAAATCAGAATCCATAGTACCAAAAGATTTGTACTTGTAGAACGAACTATCTCATAAATGGTAAAAAGCATTGATCCTCTCAGGAGTAAATTCCACCATTTGCCATCGAACTAGCACAAATTCATCTTCAGTGTACCATAAGTTGGCATAAAACTCACGGACAACATCAGCAACAGCATCTGCAGAAAAATAACAAATAGTTTCCCAGTTCTGCTCAGCAATCACTTGCTCTACAACTCAGCCCAGATTTTCAAATCCTCGATTTTGAATACACTTCTTACTACTGAGTGTAGATTTAATGTGATACTGTGCTTTTACATTTACAAATCATCTGTCATTAAAATCAACCTTCCTCTTTCCCTTAAACATCGTTGGTGCCATTTCAAATTTCTAGAAAATTTAAAAATAAATTCTAAAATCACAATGCAATAAGCTCCAAAGTCAAATTCAGCAAGTAAGAGCATTTCACCATAGATTTTCTCAAAATTTCTTCAAAATCCCCAAATTTTTGTATCTCTACAATGTGAGAGACTCCCATGGTGAAAATAAAAATCTATAGTTTAAAGTAGAGCTCTTACCTAGGGAAGATAGATCCAACCTCAAAAAGCTCCAAAATCGCCTTAAATCCAAGTTTAAGCAAGCTCTAATGGAGTATTTTAGCCTTGGCTAGAGGTAGACGAAGGTTAAATGGGTTCAAAGGGTCAAAATAATGAATTAAGAGGTTCTAGGAAACTTCGTGTATTTGGCATCTTCGGTACCCATTCTGGCGTCGTCAACACCAGGCCGATAAAATTACAGGGAACTCTTAGGAAAATCTTGCTGTGAGCGCCTAATCTGGCGCTGTCGCCGCCCAAATTTTGAGTTCCAAATATTTCATGATTTTAATTATTTCCAAGTGACAACAACATCTAATTAGCCTTTTTAAGCATCCAGATTCACTAATAAGAGATTAGCTAACACCAATATTGCACAAACAACACAAAACATCACTTATATATATAAAATTCCAAACTTACAGACTTACACACACCAATTAGTTTATCACATCAATAATTCAGCGTCGCAATCAAACCACACCACTCTAACGCTCAAAGATTCAAATCTCAAGCATAATATATCTCAAATTACACCATAAGGAAACCAAATACTAATCAAATTCAAACAAATAAAGTCCAAAATACTTAATGAAGTAGATAAGAATAGAGAATCACTACTACTCATCCACAGCAGTGCTGCAATTTCTGATATCTCCCATGAATTGGTTGTGCACAAACAAATTGTAAAAGGGTCAATATCGAAATTCATCAGTTGAATCCTCTTCAATCCAAGCCTTCTTCTTCACCAATCGTATCAATCTTTCTTCCGTACGCCCAATATGATCAAATTGTTCCTTCATCCTCCAATCTAGATAATCAAATAATTCAGGTATATTACAATAGCATTAATAAGATTTCATACCTCTTTCTCCAGTTTCTTGATCTTCCTTAGAATCAACAACACATTTTCAAGAAAACGAGGTTGAATATGTAATAAACTCAGAGATGGTTGATACCAGATGACCTTTACTTATGTAAGAATTTATGAATTTATATTTAAATATTTATATTAATTATTGTAAAAGTCACAATTTCAAACGCAAGTATACGTATCGTTTCAAGTAATACAGGGCTCTAATGAAGTCCTGGTTATCGATCCCACAGGGAAGATTATGAGAAAATTAAGAAATATTTTAGAATTTTCAAATTAAAAGTAATTACTATTTTTATTTCTTTTCAAAATTCAAATTTTAAATTTAATAAAATTTATACTAAATGTAAGTAAGCAGTAATAAAGATTAATGCAGGTATAATTAAAACAACTTTCTCCTTTTCAACTAATCCAAGATTTTTAGAATAATTATCATTTGTGGAGAATTTAGATTATGGTATTGTGCCAAATAGAAGCATTCCAATTCTTTACCTTCGCTCGATAGTATAAAGAATATTAGCTAATTTATAGATAGGTTCAGGATGTTTTATTAGTAGAATGGGTTAATCTAGGCTCACATAACTAGATGTCCAAGGGTGGCTATGGTCGGCCCTACCAGTGACCTGTTCCCTTTCTATATATCAAATTATTAGAATTTAGTCTCTCACTCTAAAAACTAATTAATTCTACGCTAATAAATAATATCTTCCTATTTATTTGCACTTCACCTTGAATAACCCGCATAAATTCTTCGATTCCCCAAGGATTCATGTGATATCTACTAGTTAAGATAGGTCTCAAAATTCTTAAACAGATTTAAAAAATTTAAATGTCCAGTTTAAAAACTAAACTAAGACCAAGTATTAATATCATCACAATTTTTATAAATATTTTAAGTTCTCCGACAAAATTCAATTATTTTATTATCATTTCATAGTTGAAAGGAGAAAAAAAACTAACTACTCATAACACATTGAATTCACACAAAAAAACATATATATAAAACTTTAAACCAAGTTACAAATACTTATCTGAAATGTTCCTTCAAGTGATCCGCTGACTCCTACTGACTTCAATGCAAGGTACAAAACTTCAACAACAACAATTCTTGAAAACTCACACTTACTACTCAAGGAATTGAGTAGTAATACTCAAAATAAACTCACTAAATGCAAAAGAAAGTGGCTCCCTAAAATGATTGGATGCTAGAGGGGGGTATATGGCTATAGAATGCTAAAAGGGGACTAATAGGGGCGCTTTTCTCTGTAGAATTGACTCCTATTTATAGAGCTCCGAATTTGACCAGGGGTTGCTTAAGGCACCTCTTCAAAATTCATCCAAATACAATGTATCTTCTAGAAGGTAACTGTCGTGCCTAGGCACCGGGATCTGGCGCCTAGGCGCCGGAGTCCGTGACCAGGTCTTCACACCTCTTCACTTTGGATCACACCTCTTCGTGACTAAAACCGTTTCCTGCTGTCCAGATGCATTGTATCACATGTCCTATATATTAGGAGCAACTTTCAGTCTTCTAGAAGGTCTAATAATCGCTTAACACTGTCAAAATAACTGGCCAAAGTCGTCAAAAAACTTGTCTGAGTCTGTATCGAGTTGGCGCTTAGGCGCCGGAATCTGGCGCCTAGGCGCCAGACTTAAATTTCGATATCTTTTCTCTTTAAGCTCCATTTTTGCTCATTTTTCCTTCTTGAACTCTTTTTTATCACCTAAATCCAAAAACATAAAAATAACTTTCATTAAAGTATAATATCCTTAAGAATTGAATCATAAATAAGACATAAAAATAGGTATTTTTTAAGTGGATCAAATTTCCCCAAACATAAATGTTACTTATCCTCGAGTAACCCTTTTAATTACATAAAATGTATAACATTTGGAATGAAGTTTAAATATTTAAGATTCCTTGTAATTTTTTTATTTTATGAATACTTTAGCAAATCATTAACCAAATTTCACTAATTAAGGTTAATTTTAAGAATTTAAAGAATACTTAACTACCAAATCATAAAACTTTAAAATTTTCATTTATTTCAAGAATAATTGTAATTTATCATATTAAGGTCACATAGAATATTTACAAGAGAAAGATTTTCATGAAATATTTTTCTAGTAAAAAATATTTGTTCATAAAAATTAAGTTAAAAATGTAATTGGTTTTCTTTCTATAAGATAATTCAAGTGAAGCCAATTTTTGATTAGGCATTTCCTCAAGCTTCTCATCACATTTCTTTTTTTCTGCTTTTTTCTTTTCATCTCTCTTTTTTTCCTTTTTTAAGGATATTTTTCAATCCTCCATTTTTATTTATTTTTTTATTTGTGAGGATTACTATTTTTGGATAGCCTGTTAATGATTTTGAACTTCACTATCCTTAACTTATATTTAAAAACTTATACATTTTTTTACTTAAATAAATATGACATTCTTAATAAGTATTTTTCAAAAATTATTTCAATCTTTTCTTTTTCAAGTTATAATCTTGATTCCTTAGTATTTCTAAAATACAATCTCTTTACTATAAACAAAAAAATTCTTAGTCATATTATTCTTTAAGTTAAATAATTCTATTCTTAAAACCAATCAAAATTATTGAAATTTTAGTTAAGTTTACTAAAATATTTATAAATTCAAAAATTTAAGTAATCTTAAATAGATTTTTCATTCCTTATGTTATGTTAATATTTTTAAAGAAAATATTAGTTCATTAAGGACAAATAATATTTAAATTTGAAAAATATTTTCCCTTCCCCCAAACTTTAGTTTTAGTATAAAAATGAATCATAAAATTTTCTAAAGCATGAGGGAAAAAAATAAACAAGAATTATTAGCTACAACAATGATGTAGTAAGGAAAAACTCATTTCTACTTCTACGCATGCTTTAATATGCATGTAACAGAAATGATTAAGCATATATAGAAAAGTTTGCAGAGCAGGAGTTAATTTCTACAATTTATTTTATTTTATTTTATAACATGCAAAATTACTAACTATTCATGAATATTAAACAGTAGGCTGAAACAGAAATAAACATTTATCATAGAAAATAAAAATTCATCCATATTTCAGTCTTTAACACTTAACACATAAGATGATCTAAACACACTCTCAATATCAAAAGTCCACACGAAGTTAATTAAACAAATCAACACTAACAAACAACAATACAATCAGACTAATCAGTACTAACAAACAAGAAATAAACTAAAAATAGAATCAACACATCTCAAGAGGTGAATCAAGTTACTAATCACTATCTGTAGCCTCTTCATCGTCGTCACCAAAAGCAAATTTCACATCCTTTGGATCAACATACGGTGAAAATCTAGGACAGGTAGGGAACTGAACATCATGGTCACCCTTCAGGAATCTAACTAAAGACTCAGAATACTCAGCATCATAATCACTCTTCCTTTGGGTGTACTCAGAAAGATGATTGATCTTCTTACCGATTGTATATACTCTACAATGAGTTAGAAATAACTCATTCTGCTACTCTATAAACTTATCATGCATGGATTCCCAAAAACGAGATGGTGGCTCAGCAGCAGAAGTAGAAGGTCTATAAGTAGAAGCTCTACCAGAAGTAGGTAATGAACTAGAAGGTGCAGTAGAACTCTTACCTCGAAGTCGATCATAGATACTGACACTCTTCCTATTGGCTTCGTAGACTTGAGATTTTCCTCAAAAAGCTCAGCAACTACTCCAACACTTTCACACAGAGAATATATCAAAGATGGAAATCCAATTCTAACAAAAGTACTAGAACGAGCAGTAGCCTCTACAGAATAATAAATGATACTCCCTACATCAATCGGCTTCCTCTCTTGTATGCAGAAGTTGAGGATAGCTCTGTCCTTGGTAACCTTGCTCAAATGATTGGATGGTAGGAGGAGAGCAGAAATAAAATAATGCCAAGCCTTTGAAATACCATTTAGCTTAGAAGATGAAAATTTTACCCTTTTTCGTTCCGTATCTTCCAAGCTCCAACCATCAGTCAAGTAAGCAATAATCATCTCTAAATCTCCCTCAGATGGAGATAATCCGGATTAATAACACTTGATGTTCGGCGACAGGCCATAGAAAATGTTAATACGCTCTGGTGTGAATCCTACTCCAACTCCTCTTACAAAAATCTCATACTCTTCAGCATCCACAAAATTGACATAAAACTCCCTGACGACAGAGATAACAGCAACAATAGTGAAATAATAGAATCATTGCTAGTTGAGTGCAACGATTGTATCCTCAATCCTTCCTCCAGGATTGTAAAAACTTCGTTCCGAGATAAATTTCCTAGTCGTAGCAAAATCGTTGTACCGAAAATGTGCAGCAGCAGTGACAAACTTGCTACGATCAAAATTTTATTGTTCCTTTCCTTACTTAGATTTGGGTGTCATCTAAACGTGAAATAAAAATGCAAAATAAATTCATAGGATCAAGGTAAATAAACTAATTTAAGTTTTTCAAACTTAAAAGAGCTTAAAAATCCATGAACTTAACTCTAAAAATCAATTTTTTTCTCAAAATTTCAGTTTTCCTCAAAGAGAGCAAAATCCATGGTGAAAATAAAAAATAATTGGTTTAGAATGTAGATCTAACCTTCGGATGAAGAAATCGAGTGATTTCAAGCTCAAAAACTTGAAAATTCGGCCTCAAATGGGATCTCTAGGGTCTATTTTCGTGAAAACTGGAGAACAGGGAAGCTTAGGCATCAAAAATGGCATGGGGGTGTTTAAGAAGATGAAGTTTCAGATTCAGGCCGAAGTAGCGCCTAGGCGCCGAATTCTGGCACCTAGGCGCTGAATTCTGGCGCCTAGGCGCCAGACTCGCCTTTCCAAAAATTCAATTTAAATATTATATTTTCCACCAAAAATTATCAAATTTGACTCCTAATTACTCATATGAGAGTATTAATCTAATTCATATCCTCCAAACATTTCCAAAATCAATTTAAAATGATAACTTAGATCCACATTTCAAACACAAAATATAACTAAATTCTTCAATTCTAGTTCATAATTTTCATTCCAAACTCAATAAATTCTAGAACAAGACTATAATAAGGTTCATCATTCTATAAACAACACAAATAAGATAAATTCAAAGAAAATTTTCAATCTAACAACACACATTGAAAAATTAAGCAAACATACAAATTCAATATTCGACACACTAGAACTTTACTCAATCACACCTAGAACACATAAAAGATCTATTCAACACCGATCTTCAATTTCCATCTCTTTCGCAACGAAGTTCGCTAGGACCTCCGAGATAGAAAACCAACGCCCTTGGAAATTCCAAAGCCGCCATGTGATCATATTGAAGTTTCGTTTGCCATTCCATATGCTCAATTTGATGATAATCTCGTAAAAATGATTCCCAATGCTTTGAAGTTCCGCTTCAATCTTTTCCAAACGACTAAATAATCTCTCCATACTAACTGCAATAAAACCATTAAAATAAGGTTGAGGATCTTTGGGAGATTTGTCTTTTACCTCATTTCCATGATTTCCTCTATCAATTGCTTCCAAACTCATCTTAACTCCTCAAAAATGAATTACTCTGGTCGAAATTATGGTTTCTATGTAATTGGGAATGAAGATAAGGCAATATATAAAGAGATTTCGTGTGAAAAACTAAAGATTTTCAGTTTTTCCACGATCTGTAACTGTGGCGCTTAGGCGCCGGAATCTGGCGCCTAGGCACCGGACCATCGATACGCACATGTTATTCTGGTGCTTAGGCTCCAATTTTAGGCGCCTAGGTGCCGGAACCATGATCGACTTCGATTCACCTATCGTCAAATTTTACAAAGTTTCGGTCTTAAAAATAGTTCTAATAAAAGGGTGTGATCACATACATACAATGATTAAGATACATTCAAATCACAAATAATCACAATGATAATAAATGGGTTGCCTTCCACAAAGCGCTTAGTTTAACGTCGTCAGCCCGACCTAATCAATTGAATTAATCGGGTAGACTCAGTTCGTAAGCCACTTTGTAATTTGGTTTCATTTCTCCCATATAAGGCTTCTGTCTTAATCCGTTAACTTTAAATATTTTTCCAATTTTGGGATCTTTAATATCCACAGCTCCATAAGGGTATACTTTCTCAATTATAAATGGTCCCATTCATTTAGTTCTTAATTTTCCAGGAAAAAGTTTTAAACGAGCATTAAATAATAACACTTCTTGTCCAGGCTCAAATATTTTTCTTGAAATCTTTTTGTCATGCAATTTCTTCATTCTTTCCTAATAAATCTTTGCATTTTCATAGGACTCATTTCTTATCTTTTCCATTTCATTCAGTTGTAAAAATTATTTCTCTCCTGCAGCATTCAAATCGTAATTGAACTCCTTTATCGCCCAGAAAGCTTTATGTTCTAGTTCAATAGGTAAGTGACAATGTTTACCATAAATTAACTGATAATGTGACATTTTGATAGGTTTCTTATAAGCTGTTCTATAAGCCCATAATATAGAATTAAGTCTATCAAACCAGTCAGTTCTTTTAGGATTAACAGTCTTCTCCAATATTCTTTTAATTTCTCTATTTGATACTTCAGCCATTCCACTTGTTTGAGGGTGATAAGCAGTTACAATTCTATGTTTAATTCTAAATTTTTCCAGTAATGATTGAATTCTTATATTTCTGAAATGACTTCCCCATCTGTGATAATTACCCTGGGCATTCCAAATCTTGTAAAAATCATCTTCTTTAAAAATTTTGAAACAGTTTTGGAATCACAGTGAGGTAAAGCTACAGCTTCAATCCACTTTGAAACATAATTAACTGCAAATAAAATATAAATATTTCTAGATGATGGTACAAAAGGTCCCATAAAGTCTAAACCCCCATACATAAAAAATTTCAATTTCTAATATATAGTTTAATACTAGCTCCAAGATAACATAAAGCTCTTCCAAAAAATTTTTCAGCTATAGAACACGGGATAGTGAAACTAGCTAGGTCTTTAAGTTTTTCAGGAACTTTTTCTGAATAATTACACTACACTCACCGCAATGTGCAACAGTCTCATGGTCTTTAAACCTTTTTTTCTTTTTAAGTATATCCTTCATAAACTTTGCATAAACATGCATCTGCTCTAGTGCTTCAATAAAGGGAATATTAATCGTTAATTTCTTAAGAATTTCCAAAAACTTTGCAAATCTATTATCCCTGTTTTGTTTCTTTAGTCTTTGAGGAAAAGGAGGAGGTGATTTTTCAACAGTAGTCTTCATTGGTTCCGGCGGATATTCATCTGGATATATCTTATTAGAACCTTTCTCAATGTTCACTTCCTCTCTTTCAACTTTGACTTCTTTTTGAACTTTTGGTTCCAATTCTTTTCCACTCCTTAATTGAATAACCTTAATTTGCTCTTTGTTTTGATCTTTTGGGTTGATCTCAACATTGCTAGGATGATTCCTAGAAGGTCTATTATTAAGTGCAGTAAAGATATGTCCCAATTGATTCTTAATGTTCTTCATTGCAACATTTTAAGCTTGAATTTGATTACCCATATTCAGAATCATTTCTTCAGTAGACAACTTCTTTTTTTTAAATTGTTGAAGATTAATAAAACCAGGAGGATAAGAAGGTTTATAATTGGTATTTCCTTGGTTATTTAGATTTTCAACTGGATTCATTGGATTGATTCCCCATTGCGGATTAACAATAACATTGGTGTTGTTCCAGTTGAATTTTGGGTGATTCCTCCAACTAGGATTATAATATTTTGAATAAGGATTATTGACTTTGTTATTTATGGCATTCAAGGTTTCGTAAGACATTTGAGAATTTATCATCTGTCCTGATGAATTTTTTTCTAACACTGGGGGTGTTGGATTAAAATTCATTCCATATTGATCTATTTTCTTAGAAATTGCAACAATTTGAGAGATTATCATAGTTATCGCATCAGAATCATGAATACTAGTTACTCTCTTAGGATTTATCCGCTTAGAGGGCCATTGAAAATTATTAGTACCCATCTCTTCGATTATCGAATATGCTTCATCAAAAGGTTTTGAAATTAATGATCCACCAGCAGCAGCATAAATCATCGATCTCAAAGATCCCACTAATCCATTATAAAAGGTTTAAATTATTAACCAGTCTGGTAAAGCATGGTGTGGACACTTCCTCAGAAGATCTTTAAGTCTTTCTCAAGCTTCATATATAGATTCTCCATTAAATTGACTAAAAGATGTGATATCATTCCTCAGCTTAGCAGTTTTGGAAGGAGAAAAATATTTCAACAGAAACTTTAGTGATAGCTCTCCCCAAATTCTAATAGATCCAGGTGCTAACAAATTTAACGAAACCTTAGCCTTATTCCTTAGTGAAAAAGGAAAAAGTCTAAGCTTAACAACATTGTTCGACACTCCATTATATTTAAAAGTAGCACACAATTCTAGAAAACTAGAGAGATGTAAATTAGGATGTTTATTTGGTGTTCATCCAAATTGATTTTTTTGTACCATTTAGATAATAGCAGGTTTACGCTCAAATGAATTGGCAGCAACATCAGGATTTTGGATAGTTAAGTGAATTTCATCTGCTGTTGGATTAGCATAATCTCTTAAAGGTCTTGGTATATTTTCATTTTGATTGTTTAAATTGTTCGCCATTTTGTGAGGATTTGTATATTGTTTTTGTTGTTTTTGAATTTTTCTAATAGTACGCTCTAATTCAGAATCGTAAGGAACTAAACCATAAATCTGATACTACGCATGCAAACACATTAAACACACACACACAACTATGACTTGCAATTCAAATATATAATTTCAAATACTACAACAACAGTTACTTTTTTTTACCTTGCCTCCCCGGCAACGACGCCAAAACTTGGTGTGACTTTTTTAATTTACAAAAATTAATGAACTCAAATTTAGATTTATATATTGATTTAAATAATAATGAGTCACACAATTAATGCAAGTATACGTATCGCTCAAGTAATACAGGGCTCTAGTGGAGTCCTGGTTATCGATCCCACATGGAGGCTTACTTTTAGGGTGTAGCACAGAAATCTTTTATCGAATCGCAGCACAATTGCAAGAAGTTTAATTCTTAAAGTAAAGAAAAACAGATTCAGTTACTATTTCTACCAAAGCACGTTCTAAAATCTAGCAAGTTAAACTAACACAAGATTAAATTTATAACAAAGTTTAGTTTAAAGATAGAGTCTTCCTATTTTCCATTCAAAATGTGCTGATTATTGTGACATAGATCAGTAATACAAATGTATTGTGTAAAATAGGAGCAATCCTATTCTTTACCCATATTTCAGCGTATAAAGAACATTGGCTAATCCTAAGTTTAGTCCCCAAATTTGTGGTTAGGCTAGGAGGATACTGGCTCTCACTCCAGAGCTCCCACTTCCCTTCACCTGAAGGCTAACTCTCACTTCAGTTTCTAAACATTAAGACCAAATTGAGGATTTCAGCCTGTCACTCTGAAATCTCCAATTCTACACCCATCAAAGTTTATTTCCCTATTTATTTACACTCAATCCCTATGAACTTCATCTCTCATTCATGAACATTGAATGTGACCTTCACTTTTGTTGTGGAACTCATAATCCTTTTGGAATATATGTTTCCCAATAAGTTTTAACAATTCAATTGGCCAGATTAAAAAGTAAATGAAGTTCTAAGTGAAAAGGTCATCACAAATCTTTCATAATAAATACGCACATCATTTCCATTTCACAACATCAACACATCACATGAAAAGGAGAAAGACAAACAAATGCACTCAAGACTAATGAGGAAAAGATGAAAAAACATTGATTATATATATAAAAACATCGTCATACAAACAGAGTAAAGTAAAGATTACTTATCTCGAACTCTTCCCCAAGCAAATCTCATGAAATTCCTTTGACTCCTCTTCTTTCTTCACAACAACACACAATTCTCTCTTTAGAATAGTAAGGAAGAAGAAATCTCTCACTTTCCCTCTCCTCTCACACTCCTAAGAAAAGAAAATACAAAACCTAACTTCCTACACAAAGTGGAAAGAAACTCTCCCTAAACTCTAAACTCCTCTTCTCTTCTCTTCTCTTTTCTTCCCCCTTTTGAAATTTGACTCTAAAAGTGTTTAAATTCGGCCAAAATTGAATTCCCAAGAGTTTTCCTTAGCAACCTTTCAAAATACAGCCAAATACATTGAATCTAGTTCAAAATCGAGATAGGGCGCTGTCCGACGCTAGTAGGAGCGCTGTTTGGCGCATTATTTCTCTAAAACTTCGTAACTCTCTAAAAACTGGCGCTCTCCGGTGCTGGTCACAACGCCATTCAGCGCTAGTTCAATAAAATGCACTTTTGTCCTTTTTCGCTCCAAATTTACTCCTTTTCGCTTCCTTTTGCTCCAAAAGCCTAAAATCTTTGTACCTGCATGAAATCATCAAAAAATACCTTCCTTTAAAGTGCAATATCATTAAAAACAGGTTTAAAATAAATAGTAAAAAGCTATCAAATTTTCAATGGATCAATATTTCACCTCATCAAACCAAGGTATGGTCAAAATAACTCATTTTATTCTCGGGTTGAGACTTTATTAAATGGATTGATCAAAAGAATCCATAAATCTTTATTGATATGATCGTCTTGCTACGATGAAACTGATGGAACATTCCCCATGAAGTTTCATTAAGATCCGAGCGAGACCTTACACTTAAATTATGGACGGTCTACAGGAAACACCAGGCTGGGGAAGACGACGGGAAGCTGTCCATTATTATGTATTAAAAATGGATGTCTTTGTTGTTAAAGTGATCATGTTTTAGATGGTGTAGATTTAAATTAATAAATATAATTTCAGAAAAATATCATTTTTTTCATCTTAAAATATGAAATCAAATTGATCTCATATAATCGATAGTTTAAAATAATCAAGCACTTTGCTTCAAGCCATGTGTCTATCTCGAAGAATGGACAAATTGCTTAGTAGTGAGGCTTGATCAAACAAACTAAAGAATCCATGATATCCGTTTGGTCTGCGAATGGTTTATGTCAACCGACAATTTCCCCTGTCAAATATGGAGGAATCAGATAAGGTTTATATTAATCTGGGGTCTTTAAATTTTCTAAAAGGGAAAGCCTCTATAGTCTATTAAATCTTAGGTAATCGAAGTCGCCTAAGAAAACTCTTGATATAGATCAGGAAATTCATGACTTCCAAAAGGGTAAGGTTCCTCAAGAGAATGTGGTAATAGGAAATCCAATAGATGAGTGGCTCAAATTTTAAAATAATTTTTGTCGGGATCCAATGGAAGGAAAGACTAGGGGAAAGACATCGATCCAAGAGAGATTTTGGTGTTTTCCTGAAGTATTCTATGGTTTGGCTTCAATTTGGAATATTTGTTTGATGTTTCATCCTGTCAATTTTATTTTTTAGGGCCTAAAAGATAGGAGGGTTTATGTCATACCCGATGACAACCTCGGAATCTTAAGATGAGTTAGAGCCTATATTGCACAACTTAGTCATGCAAATGACTAAGGAGATATGGTGAGGGTTTATGCTGCACTAGGAAAGCTACCTCGAAGTCTTATATCTTATAGTTTTAATTTCTAAGGAGTTTTGCTATTGAAGATGGCCGTGTTTCCCACTATGCACGCTCCAAGCTCCTCGTCATCGTGAGTTTAGTTTAAAGAAGTGTCAATTATAGAGGAAAAGAGAAGTGTCATGTTTTGAAAATATTTAAATCGCGGTGTCTTAATGGTTTATTAGGAGATGATGTTTAATTAAGCGGAACCGGTTAAAATCCCAGGGTTCCATCTTCCCGAAACCACTATTTTCTTCAGATTATCTTAGTCAAGATGAATTTACTAAACCAAACTTAATGAGTTCCATACTTTCATTCAGCCTGTGGGAAATCTTGTTAACAACCGTAGGTTGTTTTCTCTTAGGTATTCTTGATCGTCCGATAAAGATGTATTAATTTAGTTACAATTTTAATTTTTTATTTTGTTTGTGATTAAATTTTGAGTTATCATATATCTTTGAATGTTGTGGTGGTAAATTTTATCTTGTTTTGTTTTAGTTTAATTTTAGTTTTAGTTTTGGAGTTATCCTAAAAGTTTTAGTTTTCATGCAAGGTGACATTGTTGTTTAACATGCAAGCTTATAAGCAAGAAAAGTAAGAAAAGTGCAGCAGAAGAAAGCACTGTAAACTATAAAAGTGTACATGGTGAGTCTTCTCATTCCTCCACTGAAGCTTTAGTATATTTGCAATAAACATTTATAATTTGCAGGAAAGTAAAAACCTATAGATAGGTTTGTCACAGGCCTACCAAACTCTATGTCACAACTTGGTGGGTCATATTTATCCATTTAAGAGTTATCTTTATTTAATAAATATGATAGGCCATTGTCCTATAAGAAATCCAGAAGATTTGTGAAACGTATCTAGGAGGTACCTAGATATTTCACAATTCCTTTGAGCTTCCTTGAGGTCATTTTGGACTTATCATAATTATTAAATGACTCATCTGTTTTATATCCTTATGCTCAGCGAGCCAATGCTTTAATTATCCCGAATGGTGGGTTAGTTATCATTTGATATTTCACTTACGAATTATGTATGTGGGGTCGTTAGAGGCAAACTTAATTAATGGAAGAATTTAATCAATTTTGATGGGCTTATAGTGTTTCAAAAGTGGTTTAAGATCAATTGTTTTACCTTTTTCTAATCCTCATTAGTGAAATTTTTAATTAAGCCTAGCTCACTACTAAGCCCTTAAGATTTTAGTGGGTATATTTATAATTTTAGAAAAAGAAGTTAAGTGACTTTTACGAGTATGATACTCATCAAAATATTGAATTATCATTTAAACATCAAATAGGGGTATTAAACTAGTGAAACATCAACCTCAAAATCAACCCCAAATCTTAAGGATCACTTAATTTAATTCTTCTCTAAATTATAATGATTAATTAAAATATAAATTTTATCTTTTTAATATGACAAAAATGAGATGGGTTTCTACCATTTATCCATTTATATTTCAATCATTCAAACATAATAATTAAGATCATTCATTGCCCGTTTCCTACTTTAATTAAGCCTAAATGTTGATTAAGACTAAATTCTTCAAAATTACACTTTTGACCCTAAAGGCCTTTATCACTTCATAATTCTTTAAATTTAACTCAAATGACTTTAAAAATTTTATGCAACCCCACCCATTGGTCAATTAAAACATTAGAGTAGAAAATATGATTTTTCAAAAATTAATTTAATTTATATAATTATTTTAATGCAAAAATAGGGATTTTTCATGGGAAATTCAAAAATTTATTCAATACAAAGCTTCTGTCCCTAAGAAAATCATTGGAGGTTTACATAGACCAGAGAACTACTTGGACCAAATTTTATGATTTATTAAGCTTTAATTTAATTAATAGAATTATTTTAATTTCTGGAGTATTAATTAATTATAAAATTTTTTGGGTGTTGAAAATTAAGTTTTATATTTTTCATAAATTACTCTAAGGTCAGGGAACTGAGAAACACATTTCATATTTTTTTAATTTTAATTTTTAGAATTATTTTGGTGGGAAGTTAAATAAATTCATTTTTTAGCTTTTAAAAATTGATTTTATTCCTTTAAAATTTAATATCTTCATTTATAGAGTTAGGAAAATTACCCCAAATGTTCCCAAATGATTAGGAGATAATTTGAAACATTTCCAACAATTTTATTAAATTTGTGATTTTTATTAATTTTTAATCATTCAAATATTAAAATAATGCCTAAAAATGATAATTTAATTTTAATTACAATTTTATTTTTTAGAGATTTCTCTTATCACATAGGACTCTCAAAATTAATTTGGTAATTTTTTGATGTGTATTTTAATTATTATAATTATATAATTTCTAAAAATGTGATTTAAATTGAAAAAAATTTTTAATCATTTAAGTTAAATCCATTTGACTTGAAATTTTTATGAGGAATTTCCCTGACCTTAAATTATAGTGGAGAGTAATTTTTAGGTCACTTACATTTATAGTTAATCTACTTTATTTTATTTGAGTTTTAGGTGTTAATTGCCATTAGGGTTATACTTAATGAGTTAGACTGAGTTTACATTTTTCCTAGGGTTCTCTGGTCATAAGTAACCTACAAAAATTTATTTTGTATTTTTTTTTCATTATTTTAATTATTAAAAATTTTATACCAAAATAGACATGATAATTTGAAAAAATAGAGATCTCTGTCTAGAGATCTCCTCTGACTTTGGAAAAATCAGGGGAGATCCCCCAGGATAGAGAGAATAAGATCCTGAAATATCAAGCCATGGTGACATGTCTATGCCAATAGAGAATTAAAAAAGTAATTAATAAAAATAAAATATTCATCAAATAAACTTCAAATCCTTTTCACATTGTTCTTCTCTATTCACTGAGCATTAAGGTATTTTTCTTTTATTTTTCTAATTTTTCGACACCAAGTTATGGATTTTAAAAGTTAACTGAATTTAAATAAATCAAAATACCCCTAATTTCCTACTTAAAACACGTGGTGCCACCTCATACTCGGCAAATAAAAAGCACTACGCATCGCTTCGCCATTTGACACCGCCTTCTGACTCAGCTGCCACGGCTATATGTCAAGATCTCCTGTCCGACGCAATCCCAGCCCTCCATTCGATACACTCACAATCAAATGACTATGGGTAATCTTCTTCACCTGGTTCCTCCCGTGAGCCCTCCATCTTTTAGACTTAAGAACTCGAGCTAGACTAACCAAATCGCATGGGGTTTGTTCCTAGAGCTTCATCTGACCTAGAAGAACCTATCTATACGGCTAACCTAACCTGAAATTGACTCAATGTGTATGGAGAATTGACACACCTAAAATATATACATTTTTTCCAATATCATTTTACTCATTTTTTATGAAATTACACTTTAAAGGAAGGTATTTTTTATGTTTTTTGGTTTTAGGTAGAAGAAATGGTGATTGGAGCAAAAGGAAGAAAAAGCTGTGCAATTTGGAGCAAAAACGAGCAAGAAATGAAATTCTGCCCTGACACCTTTCGATAAGTCTTTTGATGCTTAATATCTTTTACACTTTTTGCATATTTTTAAATGAGATTACACTTTAAAAAATGGTTATTATTATTCTTATTTTGTAGGGCAATTTGTTAGAAACGCAACGCAACTAAAATGGGGCGAAACGGAGCCAAACGGAGTGAAACGGTGGAGCTGCGCACAAGTCTGCTTGCCGACGGCGGCCTCGATCTCGCCGACAGTAAGATTTTCTAGAGACAACCGAAATATGACCGAAAAGCTCACCGACAGCGGCCTCGAACCCGCCGACAGTGCCCGAGAAGATTCTAGACCGACTTTTGGCGGTTTTGGGCCAAAATTCAACGTATTTGGACGTTTTTTCGAAGGGGTGCTTAAGGGAACTCTTAGAAATTCATCCATACTCTTTAAAATGGCAAATTTATGTTAGAAAAAGAGAGGAAAGTAGAGAAAAAAAGATAGGAATGTTTAGGATTCTTAGATTAAGAGTAGAAATGTTGATTTCTACCCTTTTGGAGAGATTGGAGAGGAGATTATGAGAGAATTAGTAAGGGATTGCACTAGCATTGCATGGATCGATGAGAGACTTTGTGGGAGAGATCTTTGTCTTTCTTTCAAGGGGAAAAAGCTAAGTAAATTTCTTCATCATCTTATAATTTTGTAAATAATTACCTAGTGGATTTGCTTTGGTTAAATGAAGTTTCTTTTGTATTTTCTTCATGCTATGTCACGCATCTCTCTTACTCTTTCTTCTTCTTTGAAAATAGTGACATGAGTAGATAATGTCATTATTTTCATTTTAATTTTCTTTTGTAATGAGTAGAAATCATGTTTTGGATTTTGTGATGCATGATAGAAGTAAATTTAATTATAAATGTGATGTTTTTTACTTGCACTTCATTTACATTACAAAAAGAGCTCATTGTAGTATTAAAATTCATTTTAATTGCATTGACCCGAAAGGGCGATGTAATTCTCAACAAAGTGGAACCACATTCAAAATTCCATGGATGGTGAAGTTCATGGGAGTTAAGTGCAAATAAATAGGGAAATAATATTAATCGGGCGTAGAATTGGAGATTTTAGAGTGATAGGCTATAATCCTCAATTCGGTCCTATCATTTGGGTGTTGAAGTGTAGATTATTAGCCCTCAGGTGAGGGGAACATGGGAGCTCCGAAGTGAGAGCCGGTATCCTCCCAGCCTAGCCACGGATTCAGTAAATAAGCATAGGATTAGTCAATGTTCTTTATGCCTGGACCAAAGGGTAAAGAACATGATTGCTCCTATTTGGCACATACAATATTTAATGCATCTCATTCCTATACATTATCTATTTCATTACATAAGAATAGTAGTTTTTAATATCTCAAAATTCTCGAAACCAATTCATCTAAAAAGGGTTATCTTTAGAATTATTATTTGCACTTAGTTGTAGTTACTATATTTACATTTAACACTTGCATTTAGAAGTAGTTGCTAGATAAAACACAATTTTAATCGACATTCCAAACTAAGGACTATTAGTAGTAGACTAGAATTTGACTAACGACCTCTTACTTCACTTCCTCGTGGGATTGATACTGGGGTTTTTAAAGAAAAGTCTATATTACTTGAAACGATACGTATACTTGAGTAGTACCCCTAGTGTGTAAAATATTTTCCAATTTTTGTATCATTTAAGATTTTTTCACACTAGCCGCTATTTATAAATCGGGTCAAGTTTTTTGCCATCTTTTGGAAGTTAATTTACTGCGTAATTGAGGGTCGGATCAAGTTTTTGGCGTCGTTGTCGGGGAGGCTTCGGTAAGAACTTTAGGAGAATTTTAGTTGAAGTAATTAGGCTTAGACTTGGAAAACTGTAGTGTAGTAAAAACTGTTTTGTTTGAAAAGTGTTTTTATATGAAAAAGTGTTGTGAAAAGACTGTTTGTGTGAAAAACAAGGTGTTCGTGAAAATGTTTTGTTGTGTTGAATATGTTTAATCTATTACTTGTTTAATTGTTAATGTATTATTTGTTGTGTTACGTATGCAAAGCAAAGGATCTGTAGGACTTGTGCCTTATGATCCCGAGTTAGAAAAAAATAAAAAAATAAAAATACATAAATGACTCGAAAAACTAGAAATGGAAATGGAAAACTTTCAAGATAATAACTTGGAAAATCATCATACTTCATTGAGGGATTATGTAAATCCTACGACAGATGAAATTCACTCGAGTATACAAAATCCTGTCGTAGAAGCTGACTCGTTTGAAATAAATCCTGAAATTATACAACTGGTGCAGAACAATCAGTTTGGGGGAACTCCTTCGGAGGAACCCTATTTACACTTATCAAATTTTTTAGAACATTGTGCTATATTTCGTTATAACAGTATGTCAGACGATGCTGTTAGACTAAGGCTATGTCCTTTCTCACTAAGGGATAAGGCTAAAATGTGGTTATACTCATTAGCACCTGGTTCTATTAAAAATTGGGAGGAGTTAACCCAGAAATTCCTAGCTAAGTATTTTTGACCTTTAAGAACTACTAAACTTAGAAACAATATTATCTCATTTTGTCAATATGAAGGTGAATCAATATACGAAGCCTGGGAAAGATTTATGAAACTCCTAAGAAAGTGTCCACACCATGCTCTGCCCGATTGGTTAATCATTCAAACTTTTTATAATGGGTTAGTAGGATCCCTTAGGTCTATAATTGATGCTCCCGCTGTGGATCATTAATGTCAAAACCATTTGATGAAGCATATGCATTAATTGAAAAATGGCTACAAATGAATTTCAATGGCCCTCTATAAGGGTAAATTATAAAAATGTAGCTAGTGTTCATGATACAGATACGATTACAATTCTTACATCTCAGATTGCTGCAATATCAAGGAAATTGGACCAATTTGGAATGAACCAATCTCAATTTACTCATATAAGTGAGGAAAGTTCATTAGGGCCTATGATTGATTCTAACTTATCATATGATGCTTTAAATACTATAAACAACCCGTATTCTAACTTTTACAACCCAGGTTGGAAGAACCATCCTAAATTTAAATGGAAACATACTACTAATGGTGGAAACCAACAATGGGAAAATAATTATGCAAATCCTAATGGAAGTTGGAATAATCAGGGGAACACAAACTATAGAGCTTCATATCCACCAAACTCTAATGATGATCAACAATTTGAGGATAAGAAGACGTCTATGGAAGAAGTGGTATTGCAAATGGGAAACTAGTTGCAAAGTCAAAATGTTGCGATTAGAAACATATAAAATCAACTGGGAAAAATTGCTAATTCACTTAGCAATGGAACCCAAGGAATACTTCCTAGCAAAACTGAGATCAACCGTAAAGAGAACACTAATGAACAAGTAGAAGCTGTCCAATTAAAAAATGGAAGAGAGATAGAGGATGTGGTTAGAAAAGAGAAAGATGTTGTGAGAGAAACAAAGGAAACTAAAAGACCTGAAGAACATGTTTCTAAGTATCTGGAAAAATTAATATCTCCAACTAAAATCAGTTTGGAAAGACCACCGCCTCCATTTCCTCATAGACTTAGACAGCATGAGTTGGATAAAAAAATTTTAAAGTTGATGAAAGTACTTAAGAAGTTAATGATAAATATACCTTTCACTGAAGCTTTAGAATAGATGCAAGTTATGCAAAGTTTATGAAGGATATATTAAATAAGAAAAGAAAATTTAGGGATTACAAGACAATTGCACCAAGTAAGGAGTGCAGTGCTATACTTCAGAAAAATTTTTCTCGGAAACTTAAAGATCCTTGTAGCTTTACAATTCCTTGTGCTATTGGAAAAAAGATTACGTGGAAAAGCTTTGTGCTTTAGGCGTAAGCATTAATGTGATGCCTCTATCTATATTTAGAAGGTTAGGTTTAGTCGATATTTCTCCCACTATTGTAATCCTTCTGTTAGCTGATCGATCTATCATTTATCCAAAAGGAGTTATAGAAGATGTGCTTGTTAAAGTGGATAAATTTATCTTTCCTTTGGACTTTATTTTATTAGATACGGAGGAAGATAAAGAAATTCCAATTATTTTATGGAGACCTTTCCTTGTTACTGGACAAGCTATGATAGATGTGCAAAAAAAAAAAGTTGACTATGAATATTAATGAGCCGGAAGTCACTTTTGATGTATTAAAGACTATGAAATATCCAGCTGAGAAAAAAGATCATGATTATTTTTGGATAGATGAAATTGATTATCTAAGTAAAGACTGTTTCCAAGAAAGTTTTGAGAGTAAGTTAACAAATGAGATTAAAATAGACTTTCATGATGTGTCAAAACTGTTATGTAAAGAAGACTGTATGTATGTTCAGGAGAGGTGTGAAATGATGGACGCAACCAAAAATAATAAACTTTTAATTCCATCTGTTGAAAAATCTTATGAACTTAAGATGGATGTACCCCATATAATTTTAAAGCCTATCTATTTATGGAATTCATCTACACAACTAGTCTTTATATCTTTAGATGCGACTCAATCACAAGAAAAACCTAAATTGAATGATGAACATGATAAAATTATTGAACTAGGACTTAGAAGAGACTTTGAGGATAAATTTCAAAAGAACTTTGAGTTTAGAAAAGAGGATAAGGATATTGGTAGACCATTGGAAGAAATTCCTAAGGAATAAGAAAAACCTATTTCCTCAACTAAGATAGATCCTCCATCATTTAATAGTTATAAAGGAGAAGAATTATAAGATAACTTGAATCATAAGAGTGACATAGAAGAATTTGATCCTGAATCTGAATTATCTAAAGAGAATCTGATCCAAAATTTGGGAGATATTGAAGTATCTTATAAAAATCCATTTCCTATAAATTTCAAGGATGATATTAATATGCAGATTGAGAAAACTAATAGAAGAATATTGGATCTAGAAAGAAATATGAGGAACATTGATATAAATCCAACTGAAAATGAAGAGCTGAATGAAAAATTAAAATTTGAGGTTTTTGTAGGAATCCCTAGATCTAGAAATGATTGGGCGATTGATTGAGGATTAGGGTACGTCAAAAAAGCTCGTTGTTTGTGAACAGTTCGTGTTCAGTTCGCCAAGAAATTCTTGTTCGATTCTTTCGATAAGCAAACGAGACGAACACGAACAATTTTTTTCGTTCGGTTTGTTAAACGAACCAAACACGAACAATGATATGTTCGTTCGTGTTCGGTTCGTTATTGTTCAAAATATAAAATAATTTAAAATAATTATATATAAAAAATTATGATATTTTAAAAGTAATTATATATTATAAAAATTTATTTTATTTTAAATAATTGAACTTCTATAAATTATAATATATGATAAATTATTAATATCAATAATAATATTATAGTATTAATTATAAATATTATAAGTATTATAATATTATAATTAATACACTATACTATATATTATAATAAAATCCTAAACAAAACCCTAAAAGCCTTATTCGGTTTGCTTCATTTTGAGTAAGTATGGATTGCCTGATGTGTACAGAATGCCAGATCAATTTGCTTCATTTTGAGGAAGTATGCTATCAAAGCAAGGGCTATAAAAAAAACTCATTGTTCTCGAACAATTCGTGTTCGGTTCGCCAGGAAGTTCGTGTTTGATTCGTTCGATAAGCAAATGAGACAAACACGAACAATTTTTTTTTGTTCGGTTTGTTAAATGAACCAAACACGAACAGTGATGTGTTCGAACATTTTGAACACGAACACTAGCTCTGTTCATTCATGTTCGGTTCGTTTGCACCCCTATCGAGGATTACTTAATTGGAATTTTGATCCAAGTGGAATCATTTGTCGGGCTAACGATGTTAAACCATGCGCTTTATGGGAGGCAACCCATAGTTATTAGTGTGCTATGATTTGGTGTGCTTGAGAGTCATGATTGTTAGTGTTGTATTTTGTTTGATTTAGAGTGGATAGACTTGATATTTATGTGCCATTATGGATTGATTAGTTTGATTGTTAATTGGTAGATGTTTGGATTATTAGTGCTTTGATCTGATCTCTGTCTGTGTCTTGAGGGAGGTGATTCCTTAATTTCTTATTATTGCTAGACTTGATCTCTTGTAGTAGTTGGATTAACGAGTCCACTGTGATTTGAGTCTCACCCAGACTTGAGTTTTATAAGAGAAATCATGAATTTCGAACATTGATAGTTCTATCTTAATTTGTTACTTCCTTTCTACAACTTTATTTTCATTAGGTAAGAGTCGCGAACCTATTTGATGAACACCATATTGATGATTTTACACTATCTTTATAACTGTTAGAGGTGCTTAATAAGGATTAGGTGATGCCTGAGATTGGTGCCTAGGAGTCAATATATTAGGGGTAATCTTATCTTTGGGATTATAATCTATAAAATCTTTTGAAAAAGTACCTAATTTACTAGTGTAGTAATTTCGTTAGAAATTGGAAGTAAATCAGTGAGATGTAATGAGTTAAAGGATGAATTGACCTCATTTATATTATGTGTGTTTATGTTTGTGTTACAACTTTACTTTGGTCTTGAAGAACATTTTTAGATTCCCATGTTGATACATGTTATGCTAGTTAGACTTTGGTTTAGTTAATTTCATTATGGCATGATTAGTTTAGATTTACTTTCTGCTGCATATTGTTCTATCCTAATGAATAATTGTAAATGGTTTTGATAGACATTTGTGGTAGATAGAATTTCTAAATTGTTTTCTTCCTGCTTATATTTTCTGTACTGAATGCTATATATGTTAAAAATTAAGTTTGGTGGTAGGAAGAAAAATAAAATTTTAATGTGAAAATACTTTCTTTTGGTGTACTTTTATTACAAGCATGTTTTAGGTTAGATTTACTTTCTCCTACAATCATTCTATCCTGATTATACATGCATAAGAATTTGATAAGATATTGTAGTAGTAAGTAGATTTAACTTTTACTTTTTCTTCCTATAACATTTTATGGAATTAATTGCAAAATATTTTAAAATATAAGTTTGGGGGAAGAAAAAAAATTTAAAATGTATCTTTATTTATCCTCAGTAGCCTGTATTTAATTTGATATCACTTTTAAAATGACTTGTGGTATGTGGTGTTACCTTTAGGTTACTATAATTTTTATTTTAGGAATGTTAGAAAAATAACTTAGTTGAAATCCTATGTGAGGAAACTGTTCTAGAATTAAGATATTTTGTAGGAAACATTGGAAAAATGATTTTTCTATTTATGGTAGAAAGAAGTTGAATATTTGAAAAGCTAAAATTCTTAGATTTATACTTAATGAAAGTTGAACCTTTATTGAAAACTTTTTTCGAACTAATACTTACACTTATAAAAAGTGAGGGAAAGTTTTGAGTTTTGGATTATAGAGAGAGGATAGTGAAATTCATAATTATTAAAGGCTTATCCGGATATAGTAATCCTTTATAAAAATTTTTTTTTAAAAAAAGGATTAAAAATGATCCCGAAAAGAAAAAAAAAGGATTGAAAATGATCCCGAAAGAAAAAATAAAGAGAGAAAATAAGTGAGGAGAAGCTTGAGGAGAAGCCTAATAAAAAATTGGTTTCACTTGAATCTTTTTAAATGAAAAGACTTAAAAAAAATCATAAGATTATTCTTATTTCAAAAAGGTATTGGTTAAATTGTTATAGATAAGGTGCTTAAATTCCATTTTTATACTTTCTATGAATCTTTAGTTTGATAATTTTCAATAACTCTTGAAGTAAATAAAAAAATCAGGATTCCAAAGTTGAATATGAGATATTCTTACACTCTAGTCCTAGGTTGATTTGCTAGAATTTCTCCTATGTTATCCTATAATATTTATAAGATGAAATTATAGAAAACTGTATTGAAACCCACAACCACAAGTTAACATATTTTATTTTTAAAGTTATAGTGTTACTTGAGGACAAGTAACAATTAAGTTTGGGGGATTTTGACACGCCTAAAATATATACATTTTTTCCAATATCATTTTACTCATTTTCGATGATATTACACTTTAAAGGAAGGTAATATGTATGTTTTTTGGTTTTAGGTACAAGAAATGGTGATTGGAGTAAAAGGAAGCAAAAACGGTGTAATTTGGAGCAAAAATGAACAAGAAATGAATTTCTGCCCTGACACCTTTCGATAAGTCTTTTGATGCTTATTCTCTGTTACACTTCTTGCATATTTTAGAATGAGATTACAATTTTAAAAAAAGTTTTTTTATACTTATTTTGTAGGGCTATTTGTTACGAACGCAACACAACTGAAATGGGGTGAAACAGAGCTGAAACGGTGCCAAACAGAGCAAAACGGTGGAGCTGCGCAGCAGTCTGCTCGCCGACGGCGGCCTCGATCTCGCCGACGGTGAGATTTTCTAGAGACGGCTGAAATATGACCGAAAAGCTCACCGATAGTGGCCTCGAACCCACCGAAAGCGTCCGGGAAGATTCTAGATTGACTTTTGGCAGTTTTGAGCCAAAATTCAACGTATTGGGACGCTTTTTCGAAGGGGTGCTTAAGGGAACTCTTAGAAATTCATCCATACTCTTTAAAATGTCAAATTTATGTTAGAAAAAAAAGAGGAAAGTAGATAAAAAAAGAGAGGAATGTTTAGGATTCTTAGATTAAGAGTAAAAATGTAGATTTCTACCCTTTTGGAGAGATTAGAGAGGAGATTTTGAGAGAATTTGTAAGGGATTGCACTAGCATTGCATGAATCGACAGGAGACTTTGTGGGAGAGATCTTCGTTTTTATTTCAAAGGGAAAAACTAAGTATTGTTCTTCATTATCTTATAATTTTGTAAATAATTACCTAGTGGATTTGCTTTGGTTAAATGAAGTTTCTGTTGTATTTTCTTCATGCTTTGTGACGCATCTCTCTTACTCTTTCTTCTTCTTTAAAAATAGTGACATGAGAAGATTATGTCATTATTTTCATTTTACTTTTCTTTTGTAATGAGTAGAAATCATGTTTAGGATTTTTTGATGCTTGATAGAAGTAAATTTAATTATAAATGTGATGTTTTTACTTGCACTTCATTTACAATACAAAAAGAGCTCGTTGTAGTGTTAAAATTCGTTGTAATTGTATTGAACCGAAAGGGACAAAGTGTAACCACATTCAAATTCCATGGATGGTGAAGTTCATGGGAGTTGAGTGCAAATAAATAGAGAAATAATATTAATCGGGCGTAGATATGGAGATTTTAGAGTGATAAGCTAAAATCCTCAATTCGGTCCTATCGTTTGGGTGCTGCAGTGTAGATTGTTAGCCCTCAGGCGAGGGGAATGTGGGAGCTCCGAAGTCAGAGCTGGTATCCTCCCAGCCTAGCCACGGATTCAGTAAATAAGCATAGGATTAGTCAATGTTCTTTATGCCTCGACCAAAGGGTAAAGAATAGGATTTCTCCTATTTGGCGCATACAATATTTAATGCATCTCATTCCTATACATTATCTATTTCATTACATAAGAATAGTTGTTTTTAATATCTCAAAATTCTCCAAACCAATTCATCTAAAAAAGGGTTACCTTTAGAATTATTATTTGCACTTAATTGTACTTACTATCTTTACATTTAACACTTGCATTTAGGAGTAGTTGCTAGATAAAACACAATTTTAACCGACATTCCAAACTAAGGACTAATAGTAGTAGACTAGAATTTGACTAAAGCCCTCTTACTTCACTTCCTCGTGGGATCGATACTGGGGTTTTTAAAGAAAACTCTATATTACTTGAAACGATATAAATACTTGCGTAGTATCCCTAGTGTGTAAAATATTTTCCAATTTTTATATCATTTAAGATTTTTCACACTAGCCGCTATTTATAAATTCGGTCAAATTTTTTGCCATCTTTTGGAAGTTAATTTACTGCGTAATTGCGGGTCGGGTCAAGAATCGAAATAAGTCCAGGAAGAAGGTGAGGTTCAATACATTTATTTAGAGGGAAGGCCTCAATCAGTTGGTTGTGGCAGCTTCGATTGGTCCCAACAAACCTCTAGATGAAGTCTTTTACCTTGGTAAAATGTCTAGACCCAAGTTCGATAAGACCTGATTTCAGGTGTTGATCAAAGTCTGGTGCAGAGGCTCTCTGTGATGGAGCTTTGATGGGGGATCTTCTTCTTTCAGTGCTTTGAAGGTGTAGGTGTAATTAATTTGAATTTGTTGCACTGTGGAGCTATGGTGAAATGTGTTCTGATTTTGGCTGGAATTTCAGTGAGGAAATTGGCTCTGGACAGTGGGGTTCTATGGCTGAGGATGCTGGGCTTGCACTCAGGAGTCTCCGGGAAGCTCTCCATTTGATACACGTGCATTCGAACGGCTGTGGGTAATCTTCTTCACGAGTTCCTCCCGTGAGCCCTCCATTCGATACACGCACTCAATTTATGTCAAATTCTCTTGTCTGATGCAATCCCAGCCCTCCATTCGATACACACACAATTGAACGACAATGGGTAATCGTCTTCACCTGGTTCCTCCCGTGAGCCCTCCATCTTTTAAACTTAAGAACTCGAGTTAGAGTTAACCAAATCACATGGGGTTTGTTTCTAGAGCTTCATCTGACCTAGACGAACCTATCTATATGACTAACCTAGCCTGAAATTGACTCAATCTGTATGGAGATTTGAAATAAGCCCAGGAAGAAGGTGAGGTTCAATACATTTATTTGAGAGGGAAGGCCTCAATCAGATGGTTGTGGCAGCTTCGATTAGTCGCAATGAACCTCCAGATGAAGTCTCTTGCCCTGGTGAAATGTCTAGACCCAAGTTCGGCCAGACCTGATTTCAGTTGTTGATCAAAGTCTGGTGCAGAGGCTCTCTGTGATGGGGCTTCGATGGGAGATCTTCTTCTTTCAGTGCTGTGATGGTGTGGGTGTAATTAATTTGAATTCAGTGCACTGTGGAGCTGTGGTGAAATGTGTCTTGGTTTCGGCTGGAATTTCAGTGAAGAAATTGGCTCTGGATAGTGAGATTTAATGGCTGAGGATGGTGGGTTTGCACTCTGGAGGTCTCAGGGATGCTCTGGGGGCTATTTGGCAGGGTTTCCTTTGAGAAAATTTCAGCACCTCTCCCTTGGCCTTGAAGGGTGACTTTTATAGTCTTGACTAATTGGATGAGCTCAAGGCTTGGCATTAGGTGGGATTTACTGCTTAGGTGGAAGGCAATAAGGCACAAGTGGTTATTGAAGGGATGCCACATTGACAAGGCCCAATTTTTGGCTTAAAAGGGTAGGGTGGCACTCGGGTTTGGTCATTTTCGGTGGCTAGGTTGTCCGGCAAGGTCAGGGAAGGTGGCTGACAGGGCAAGGGGAAGTCAGGGAAGAGTTAATGAAGTTAATTACCTGCCATGATGGGTGGCTTGCTTGGAGTAATGGTTTAGCCAAAAAGCAAAAAGCAAGTTGACTTGGTGAGGGACCTTTGGTCTATGACTCAATTGGCTTTGGTCTATTGGGTTTTGGCTGGTCCTTGGGGTCCCAAGGTTGGCTATGGTGGAGCCAATTTGGTCAATTTGGTTCAATTTGGTGACATTGGGTCTTGGGTTCAATTTAGGTCTTATTGGGTTTTGGTTGGGCTAGGTATGGTTTGAGCTTGGTTTAGACCAAATTTATTGTTCCAAATGATGTATATGATTGTCATAAAGTGTTTAGAAGAGGATTGGGGTGGTTTTGAATAGGTTTGGTGGTTCAATTTGGCTTAATTTGAGGCTTTGACCACTTTGTGGCAAGTTGGGTGAACTTGGGTTTAGGTTAGGCTAGGGTTGGGTCCAAGACCAATTTAGGGGGATGTCTTAAAGAGTTTTAAACATTAATTGGGTGGAGATTTTGGGGTTTGGGCACTCAATTTGATGGATTTTAAAAATGTGACATATTTATGGGAAATTTTGGGATTTTGGCTAAATTGGCCTTGGGTGAGGCTTAGGCTTAAATTAGGGGCCATTCAATGTTGCATTTGGCATAAGGGAATGTTATGAGAAGTTTGGAATTCAAATTGAGGGGAAATTGATTGACATTATGTTTAATTTGGGTGAAATAGTTCACTTGGTCAAAATTGAGGATTTTAGAATTCAAGTGAAATTGAGCTCAAATGTGGGTCAAATTGGGTTTGGATTTGGTTTAGATTGAGGTCAGAGATGTTGAATTAAGGTTTGGAATTGAAATTGGGCAAGATTAGGGTCAATTGGGTGGAAATTGGGTTTAATTTGGGCATTTTTTGGTTAAATGAGTCAAATTAGGGCTTTGGTTAAATTGGGCCAAATTGGTCAAATTAGGTTATGTGGTAGTTGAGAGAAATGAAATTGGGAATTTTTTTGAGGTTTTGGAAAATTTTGGGAATTTTTGAAATTTTTGGATTTTTGGGCTAGGAGTAGTATTTTGGTAATTTTGCAAATTTTAGGGTTGTTTTGAAGATTTTGGTAAATTTGGGTAATTTTGGTCAATTTGAGTATTATGGAGTATTTTGAAATAGTTCTTGGAGAAAATGGGTAATTTGGATAATTTTGGAAATTTTGGGGGATTTTAGGGTTTATGAGTATTTTGGGTAGATTTATGGGCAAGGTGTTAAAAATTGAAATTTTGGAAAAAATTAAGATTGTTTGGAGGTGAGTAACATGGGATTGTTTAGATTGAGCCATGGACCATAGATAACAGTTATTTGGTCCTCTATGTGTCGGTTGCAGCCTTTTTAGCCATAGACTTAGGGTTGGACCACCCACATGAGTATCCAAAGAGTTGGGGGATCAAGGTGGAATGTGTTTTGTTTAGGGTTATGAGTGTAAATTGTGTGTACGGTGTAAGCTCTAGACCTCCCAGAGTAAATCCTAAGGTCTAACCACCTATTAGAGACTTCCCCTTAGCTTCCTTATGCTTGGTCTCTTCCTCCCAGGAGCTGGAGGTTAGGCCTTAAGCATATGAAAGCTCCCAGTGAAGTGAGAAAAGTTTGAATTTCTAAAGGGGAAGGGTTCAAAGAATAGTATTCTAAGAAAGTCACTAGAAGAGTCCTATGGCTAGACCCTAGGCTATTCTAAAGAGAGACTAGACCTCAAGCAAAAGTGAGGTTAATAAATGGACTCCCAATAGCTGTGGTGTATCGGGCAAGCACACTGCACGTTTTGGTGTTGACCGACGAGTTTAACGAAACCAACATAACTGTCCGAGTCAAAACTCAAGACAAAATATAGAAATTAGTGAGGGAGTTTCTGCTAGGGATTATTTGGGTAGAGAACCTTCCAGTCCCGGGAACTCCTGTTCGGGAAGGAAAATGTAATACCTTCATTAGGAAGCTATGAATTTCAAGCCTCCAAACTTTGAAGGTGTCCACTCCGAATCGATTTGAATTTGGAATTTGGATTAAGAATTTGATTTGACTTCAGATTTTGATTTGAATCTTATGGAAATGTATTTTGAATTTTTATTTTGAATTTGAAGTTAATTTTGAGTTTTATGGAATTTATGGAAATTTAGGATTTGTGAAATTTTGAGTTTAAAAATTTTAATCTCGTTGGAAATTTTAAGTTTTAAGTGAGTGCAGAGGGGAAATCAGAATTTTGGTATCGATCAAAGAAAAAGGGAATCAGAATTTAGGGACTGACTCTAGAAGATGAGTATTGGAATTTAGGTACCAGTCTCGCAAATGAGAACCGGAATTTCGGAAGGTGGGATTCAGAATTTATGTACTAATTCCGAAGAATGTGAACTGGAATTTAGGTTCCAGTCTCAGAAATGAGAATTGGAATTTCGGTACCGACCTCGGGATTTTGTGGGTGTGGGAAAATTTCTCGGAAGGGAAATGAAAATATGAGGAATTTTAGGGAATCAGACAACTAAGCACTAATCCTGAAATTTCATGGAAGGCGAAAAATCTCTCGGATACGAGGCAGAAATATAGGGAATTTTAAGGAATCGGATGACATTGCTCCAATCTTAGAATTTCATAAAAGGAAAAAAATTTCTCGGATAAGAGGCAAAAATATATGGAATTTTAAGGAATTAGACGACTAAGCTCTGATCCTAGAATTTTATGGACGGTGAAAAATTTCTCGGATAGGAGGCAGAAATATAAGGAATTTTGAGGAATCAGACGACAATGCTCCGATCTTAGAATTTCATGGAAGGTGGAAAATTTCTCAGATAGGAGGCGGAAATATAAGGAATTTTAAGGAATTAGACAACAATGCTCTGATCCTAGTATTTCATGGAAGGTAGAAAATTTCTTAGATAAGAGATGAAAATATATGGAATTCTGAGGAATCAGACGACAATGCTCCGATCCAAGAATTTCATGGAAGGCGGAAAATTTCTCGGATAGGAGGTAGAAATATATGGAATTTAAGGAATCTTAGGGAGAAAGCTCAAGGACGTACATCCGGCCTAAAGAGGTGACAGGAGGGAGTCAGAATTTAGTTACTGATACCAGAACTTCTCATGTAGAGACTTTGGAGAAATTTGATGATGACTTTTAAAGAAAGTAGGATTGGTGTAATTCGGACAAGACTGGTAGCCATTGCAAGATTTGCAAAATTTTATGTCATTTTGAACTTGTAGGAAGTGACGCTGTGAAAAGTATTAAATTTCACAGATTGCTTTCAGAAGTGAATGGCTTGAGGATGGGTGCAAGGACTCGAAATCTCGAGAGACAAAAAGTTAGCTTATATTTTGTTTTTAATTTATCATTTATTTCAATTTGTTTCATTAAATTTCATTTGATTTCATTTTGTTTTATTAGATTTCATACTCAATTTTCTATTAATTTCATTGCATTTCATTGGATTTTGTTTTAAATTTTTAGATTTGTTATTATTTTCTTATTTATATTTTAATCTTTTTTTTTGTTTTGTTCTTTATTCATTTTAATTTGGGACTGGTGTACGGTCCTGCGGCTCTCGACCGTCACGTCAAAAAGAGAAATTTCTGACAAATTTGGCAAACTGAAACATAAATCTCCATTAAACTTTGTCGAAGGCAGCAGTACAGCTGATCATATGCTGACCAGCATCCATAAGTCGATCAAGTGTACAAAGCTGAACAAAAACTATCATATCATATCCAACTGGTACAAAAGCAGTGACAACTGGTGTGACCCTGTGTAGAAGGTAGTAGATATCTTCCATCTAAGGATGTTCTATGAACAAGCTAACCTACCGAGGCTACGCTCTGGAACAAAAGTCCCCTTGCGAACACATGAAGGTACTGCTAATTTACCTTGAAAGGAACTTAGTTATTTTAAGGTTTTGGGAGGGAGCATTTCTAAGATAGTTTTAATCTTCTTTAGGTCAATTTCAATTCCCCAATGACAGACAACGAATCCAAAAACTGTCCCAAAGGTAACACCGAAGGTGCACTTTAAGGGATTCATAATGAGATTATATTGCTGTAATCGTTCAAATACCATCCTCAAATCAAACAAGTGGTTTTCTTTTACTCTGCTCTTGATGACCAAATCATCCACTTAGCGACCCAAAGAAAAAAGGTTAAGATTTTCATGCCTATTTTATACTGATTTTGATGATATTGCACTTTAAAGAAGGGTATTTTTGGTGTTTTTTTTGCAGGTATGAAGATTTAAGGACAATGAAGCAAAAATATGCAAAAAAGAGCAAATTTGGAGCAAAAAGGGCTAAATTATGAAAATTTGACTTAGGGCGCCGACGGCATGATTTCCTGAGAGTTCAAAATATATTTCAAGGGAAGCAGCCAACGGCGGAGGTTCTTGGCCGCTGACGGCGAGGTAAGTTTAAAACATTTTTTTCTAGAAGGTCGCCGACGACGCAGCTCGAGGTCTCCGACGGCGGGATCGGCGGTTCTTTCACAATATACATCAAATGTGGATGATTTTCAAAGGGATGCCTGGAAAACCCTTTGGAGACTCTTCAACAACTTTAAAAAGAATGATTTTAGGCCGAAAAATAATCCTTTTGGAGTCCTTTAAAAGTCACTAAAAGTCTATAAAAAGTTATATTAGAGTCTTCTAATAAATACTTAGTGTTCAATTAGAGAGTCCACTAATGTCCATTGTTTTTAGTAAAAGTTAAATAGTGAGTTCAAATAGAGATTGTGAGGAATTCTTAGAAGGATAGCAAGAGTGGAAGGGAAGTGAGAGATCTCTTCTGCATTGCCATTTCGAAGGAGAATTCCGTGTACTGTAAAGAAGGAAGAGATTCAGAGGAACTTCAAGAAGTTTGCTTGTGGAGGAATTTAAGATAAGTCTGTTTATTTAATTTAGTTTGTAGTACTTTAGTTTTATATATGAAATCCAATTTTTATTGCATCCTCTCCATAAATTCTGAGTAGTTGTTCTATCTTTCTCCTTGTTTTGATATTTTTGTGATATGATAAATAGAATTACTGTGCCGTAATTTAAATAAGTTGTGATAATCTTAACTCAGATCTTAATTTACTTTCAATCCGGCCAATTGAAATGTTAAAATCTGTTGAGTTTGACAACTATAGTTAAGATTACATCTGAGATTCAGGGAGATCAAAAACCTTGGAAGCAGGGTGCAAATAAACAAGGAAATAATATTCATTGGGCGTAGAATTAGAGATTTTAGAGTGACAGGCTAAAATCCTCATTTCGGCCCTATCGTTTGAGTGTTGAAGTGTAGATTGTTACTCAGGCGAGGTGAATGTGGGAGCTCCGAAGTGAGAGCTGGTATCCTCCCAGCCTAGCCGCAGATTTAGTAACCAAGCATAGGATTAGTCAATGTTCTTTATGCCTGGAGCAAAAGGTAAAGAATAGGTATGCTCTTATTTGGAACAACACCATTTAAAAAATAATATTAATTATCTATTCACTTAAATATCTTAACAAAGGAGAAAGATTCTTGCTTATATATTTGAACTTAACTTTAGTGGTATTAGTTAATTATTAGTAGAACTAGTTTAATTTAAATTTCATATTATTATCGATTGTGCATTAGTGACAGATAGGAGATTTTGATTTAGTTGTGATTCTGAATTTATTTCTATAATCCTAGTCTGTAGCATTTAAAATATTCCTTGTGGGATCGATATCCGGGACTCCACTAGAGCCCTGTATTACTTGAGCGATACGTATACTTGCGTTTAAAGGTAACTCTGTGATCACTAGAAAATATATTAAGAATTTCATACCAATTTAATATGAAATTGCACTTTAAAGAAAGGTATTTTCTTTGTTTTATTGCAGGAATAACGATTTATAAGTACTGAAAGCAAAAAACACAAAAGAAGCGAATTTGGTGCAAAAAGGACTCAAATTGATAAAAATTGAACTGTCCCGCCGACGGCAAGATTTAGGCCGCCGACGGCGAGTTTTTCCCGAAAGATTTTTAATATATTATAAGGAGCCCGCTGACGGCAAGATCGAGCCCGTTGACAGCGAGATTGGCGCAGTTAGGCCATCTTCTAGAAACCCGCCGATGGCGAGATCAAGCTGTCGTCAGCGAGAGAGTTGAAAAGAGCCAAAATACATTGAACCTGGACGCTTTTTGAAGAGGTTCTTAAGCAACCTTTGGAGATTTGACCCCTTCTACAAATAGAGACAAATTTTAGTCAGTTGTGTGTCAGTTTTGTGTCATTTGTGTGGAAGTTAAGTGTAATTTAAGAGTCTTTTTAGTGAGTAGATAAAGTGTTTAGCATTTTGGTGTGCTGTACTGGAAGGAAGAGTCAAAGGAACTTCAAGGATTCTGATTGGGGAGAAGAATTGGGATAAGTATATTTGTTATTTCTTTGTTAACTTTAATGAAATTCATGCTTTGTGTTACTTTTCCCATGCATTCTGAGTAGTTTCCTTAGTCTTTCTCCTTATTATCGAGATTTCGTGAAATGATGAATTAAAGTAGTTGTGCCTAAAAATATGAAAATAGAAATTGTGCTAATCTTTTACTTAAATCTTAATTTACTTTCAATCTGGCCAATTGATTTGTTAACATATGTTGAATTATCAACTATAGTAAAGATTACATCCAAGATTCAGGGATATCAAAAGCCTTGGAAGGAGGGTGCAAATAAATAGGGAAATATTAACTATCAGGCGTAGAATTGGACATTTCATTGTGACAGACTAAAATATTCAATTTGGTCTTATTGTTTGAGAGCTGAAGTGTAGATGTTAGCCCTCAAGTGAGGGGAACGTGGGAGCTCTGAAGTGGCAGTCGGTATCCTCCCAGCCTAGCCGCAGATTCAGTAATCAAACATAAGACTAGTCAATGTTCTTTGCACCTGGACCAAAGGGTAAAGAATAGGAATGCTCCTATTTGGCACAATACAATTAAAAACTCATTTAATTCTTCATTCACTTAATTCTCTAAAACAAGGAGAAAGATACTTTTCTGAAATTTTATATTCAACCTTTAAGCATTAGTTTATTTTAGTCTAAGTGTTCTTAATTTCCGTATACTAGATTAGTAAGTAAGTTTACTTTAATTTGTCTTTGAAATTCTCTAACTTCCCTGTGGGATTGATATCTAGGACTCCATTAGAGCCCTATATTACTTGACAATGATATGTATACTTTTGTAGTATCCACAATATAAATCATAAAATCCATAACAGAATCATCAGTATCTATATATATTCAGTGCGGGATCAAGTTTTCAGTGCCGTTGCTAACTTTTTATATCATAGTTGTAAGTATAAATATCGAAAAGTGGATCAAGTTTTTGGCACCGTTGTTGGGGAAGTGAAGTAAAGTAATTATTAAGATAATTAATAGAATTATTAAAATAATTACTAAAGTAACGGACTATTTTAAATATTACTTAAAAATTGTATGCGTAAATTTGGAAACAAAAATTTAATACTTTACGATTCAGAATTAGAGCTTACAATTAAAAGAATTAGAAAACAAAAGAGAGAAATTATAAATTTAACACAAATGGCAAATAATCCAAAAATTGAAAATATAAATCAACAAAGACCATTAAGAGATTATGCCAACCCTACATTAGATGAAATTCATCTAACTATTCAAGACCCTGATTTAGCTGCTAACTCATTCGAACTTAAACCTGCAATTATCCAAATGGTACAGAATAATCAATTTAGTGGTTCACCTAATGAAGATCCTAATTTACATCTTGCTAGTTTTTGGAACTATGTGCTACTTTTAAATATGAAGGAGTATCTAATGATGCTTATTAAACTTAGGCTTTTTCCTTTTTCTTTAAGGGATAAGGCTAAGATATGGTTAAATTCATTAGCACCTGGATCTATTAAAACTTGGGGAGAATTATCACAAAAATTTCTATCCAAATATTTTCCTCCTTCAAAAACTGTAAAACTTAGAAATGATATAACATCTTTTAGTCCGTTTGATGGAGAATCCATTTATGAAGTTTGGGAGAGATTTAAAGAACTTCTTAGGAAATGCCCACATCATGCATTACCAGATTGGTTAATTATACAAACTTTTTACAATGGATTAGTAGGATCTCTTAGATCAATCATTGATGCTGCTGCTGGAGGTTCATTAATGTCAAAACCATTTGATGAAGCCTATGCGTTAATCGAAGAAATGGCTACTAACAATTTTCAATGGCCTGCTGAAAGAATAAATCCTAAAAAGATAGCTAGTGTTCATGAAAATGATGCAATATCTATGTTAGCTTCTCAAATTGCTGCTATATTAAATAAATTAGATCATTTTGGAATGAATTACTCTCCTACTATATTTGAAGAAAACTCATCGGGACAAATTATAGATTCTCAATCTCCCTATGAAACTATAAATGCTATTAATAATAAACTCAATAATCCTTATGCGAATTATTATAATCCTGGTTGGAAGAATCATCCAAATTTTAATTGGAATAACAATACAGCTAATCAACAATGGATGAATAACTCTATAGGAAATCCACCTAATCAAGGTAATACAAATTATAAACCTTCTTTACCACATGGATTTAATAACAATCAATTTAAATATAAGAAGTAATCTATAGAAGAATTAATATTGAGTATGGGTCAGCACTTACAAAATCAAGGAAATTAATTACAAATTCAAAGAAATCAATTACAAAATCAAGGAACAACAATTAAAAATATTGAAACTCAACTTGGACATATCACTACCGCACTTAACAATAGAATTCCTGGAACTTTTCCTAGTAATGTGGAAATAAATCCTAAAGACCAAGGAAAAAAACAAATTAAAGCGATACAATTAAGAAGTGGAAAAGAGTTAGAAACTAAAATTTAGAAAGAAATAGAAAGTAAAAATGAGGAAGTGGAAATAGAAAAAGAAAAGGATCAACAAGATCAAAACTTAGAATATCCATTGATCCCTATATAAATATCTATAGAAAAACCACCACCACCATTTCCTCAACGACTTAAACAACATAAAAAAGATAAGCAATTTGCTAAATTCCTTGAAATTTTAAAAAAATTAACGGTAAATATTCCTTTTGTAGAAGCATTAGAACAAATGCCTAATTGTGTAAAATTTATGAAAGATATTATAAATAAAAAAAGAAAATTTACATATAATGAAACTATTGCACTTAGCGAAGAGTGTAGTGCAATTATTCAGAAAAAACTTCCTGAAAAATTAAAAGATTCTGGTAGTTTCGCTATACCTTGCGCTATTGGAGAAATATTTTATGGAAAAGCTTTGTGTGACTTAGGAGCAAGCATAAATCTAATGCCTCTATCAATTTTTAAAAGATTAGAATTAGGAAAAATTTCACCTACTTCAGTAACTCTGCAGTTAGCTGATCGTTCTGTGACTTATCCTAAGGGAGTTATTGAAGATGTGTTAGTAAAAGTGGATAAATTTATCTTCCCGGTAGATTTTATTGTTCTAGATATGGAAGAAGACAAAGAAATTCCCATAATATTAGGAAAACCCTTTTTAGCCACTGGAAAAGCTATGATTGATGTTCAGAAAGGAGAATTGACTATGAGAGTAAACGATCAAAAAGTAACTTTTAACATAGCAAAATCAATGAAATATCCTGCTTTAGAAAAAGAAGATGAATGTTTTCGAATGGAAATACTTGAACATTTGCAAAATGAACATTTCAAAGAATATTATGAAGAAAAATTAGAAAAAGAAAATACTGATTTAATTGAAGAAGCAGATAATGAAAAACTGGATTATATATAGGAAAAATTTGAAATGTTGGATAATACTGAAAACACTGAAAAGAATATAGTTTCGTCAATTATTAGACCTCCTGAACTCAAATTAAAAATTTTACCTAATCATTTAAAATATGCTTACTTAGGTAACCATTCAACCCTACCAGTTACTATATCAACTGAATTGAATGAATCACAAGAACAAAAACTGTTAGACATATTAAAAAAATATAAAAAAACTTTTGGTTGAACTTTAGCAGATATTAAAGGAATTAGTCCTTCAATCTGTATAAACAAAATTATTTTAGATAATGAACATAAGGCAAGAGTATATCCTCAAAGGAGATTAAACCCAATAATGATAGAAGTAGTCAAGAAAGAAATATTAAAATTGTTAGATAATGGTTTTATATATCCTATTTCGGACGATAGCTTGGGTAAGCCCAATTCATCGTGTTCCTAAGAAAGGAGGAGTGACCGTTAAAGCTAATGAAAATAATGATTTAATACCTATAAGACAAGTTACTGGATGGCGTATATGTATTGACTATAGAAAATTAAATGCAGTCACCAGGAAAGATCACTTCCCATTACCATTTCTAGAACAAATGTTGGATAGATTAGCCAGACATAAATATTTTTGTTTTTTAGATGGATATACCGGTTATCATCAGATACATATTGCTCCAGAGAATCAAGAGAAAACTACATTTACTAATCCTTATGGAACATTTGCTTTTCGAAGAATGCCTTTTGGATTATGTAATGCACCTGCAACATTCCAGAGATGTATAATGTCTATATTTAGTAAATTAATTGATGATGGAATAGAAGTATTTATGAATGATTTCTCTGTATTTGGAACGTCATTTGATGCATGCTTGAATCATCTTGAAAAAAGTATTAGAAGTATGCGAGAAACTAACTTAGGTCTAAATTGGGAGAAATGTCAATTTATAGTTGGAGGAGGAATTGTATTAGGGCATAAAATTTTAGAAAATGGCATGGAAGTAGACCCTGCAAAATTAAAGTTATAGCTAAATTACCACCTCCAACTACAGTAAAAGGGGTAAGAAGTTTTCTTGGACATGCTGGATTCTACAGACGCTACATAAAAAATTTTTCAAAAAGTACTAAACCTCTATGCCAACTTTTAGAAAAGGACAAGAAATTTGAATTTATAATGGAATGCCTAAATGCTTTTGAATTGTTAAAAGATAAATTAATCACAGCACCTATAATAGTTTGACCTGATTAGGAGAAACTATTTGAACTTATGTGTGATGCTAGTGATTATGCTATAGAAGCAGTACTTGGGCAAAGATATGACAAAATTTTTAAAGTTATATACTATGCTAGTAAAACTCTTAATAATGCTTGAATTGAATTATACGAGTTCTTGAAAAAGAGCTATTAGCAATTGTTTATACTTTTGATAAATTTAGGCCTTATCTAATTGGAAATAAATGTATTGTGCATACTGATCACTCTGCTATTAAATCTCTAATGCAAAAGAAAGATTCCAAACCAAGATTAATTAGATGGATATTACTAATGCAAGAATTTGATTTTGAAATCATTAACAAAAAGGGAACTGATAATCAAATTGCAAATCATTTATCAAGGCTAGAATATAATGAATTATCTGACACTGATAATGAAATTACTGACAGTTTTCCTGATGAACAATTATATAATATAAATGAGTGGAAAATACCATGGTACGCTGACATAGTAAATTATATTGTAAGTGATATTTTACCACCTATGTTAACTTTGCAACAACAGAAAAATTCATTCATGATCCTAAAACATATTTTTGGGATGAACAATATTTATATAAGCAATGTAAGGATCTTATAATTAGAAGATGCGTGCCTTATGAAGAAACAAAACAAATCATTCAGAAATGTCATGATTTTGATTTTGGAGGACATTTTGGAACAGATAAAACTGCTTATAAAATTTTACAATCTGGATTTTATTGGCCTACTCTTTTTAGAGATGTTTATAGATATATTAGAACTTGCGATAGATGCCAACGAGTAGGTAATATATCTAGAAGAAATGAAATGCCTCTAAATTTTATATTAGAATTTGAGATTTTTGATGATTGGGGATTAGATTTTATGCGACCATTTGTTCCTTCATTTGGAAACTCATATATATTAGTCGCTGTTGATTATGTTTCTAAATGGATTGAAGCACAAGCTTTACCTCGATGTGACGCTAAGTGTGTTTCAAAGTTTCTAATGAAAAATATTTTTACTAGATTTGGAATGCCGAGAGTGATTATCACTAACGGAGGATCTCATTTTAGAAATAAATATATTCACAAACTAGTAGAAAAATTTAACATTATTCATAAGATATCAACTGCTTATCATACACAAACCAGTGGATTAGCTGAAGTTTCTAATCGAGAAATTAAACGTATTTTAGAAAAGACTGTAAACCCTAATAGATTGGATTGGTCTATAAGATTAGACACTACATTATGGGCATACAGAACTGCTTATAAAACTCCGATTGGAATGACTCCTTACAGGCTTATTTATGGAAAGACTTGCCACTTACCAGTCGAATTGGAACATAAAGCTTATTGGGCAATTAAAGAATTTAGTTACAATATGAAAGAAGCTGGTGAGAAGAGATTATTGCAATTAAATGAATTGGATGAATTAAGAAATCAATCGTATCATAATGATAGAATTTATAAAGAAAAAATGAAATTTTGGCATGATCGGAAGATTAACCTGAAAAATTTTGAGCCAGGACAAGAAGTTTTGCTTTATAATACAAGATTGAAATTATTTCCTAGGAAATTGAAATCTCGATGGTTAGGGCCTTTCACTATAACTCGATTATTTTCATACGGAACTATAGAAATTGAAGATCCAAAAACTGGGCATAGATTTAAAGTAAGCGGACACAGATTAAAACCATATTTTGAAGGGAGAAGACCAAATTTTAAAGAGGTTTTAATGCTCAGTCAACCTGATTACTAACTAAATTAGGTCGGGCTGACGACGTTAAACCAAGCGCTTTAAGGGAGGCAACCCATAGTAATTATTAATTATGATCTATTTATTAAAGTTATTGAAAAATTTAAATATAGAATAAATTATACTCATTTTACTTTTTAGAATCATCACAAATTTGAATCTATACGAAGAAATCAGAAAATATTCGGACCGGAGCAAAAATTGGGCAATTTACCTAATCTCACCGACGGCGAGATCGATCCCGCCGACAGCGAGATCGGCGCACCCAAATTCAGTTTAAATTTATTAACTATCCCGCCGATGGCGAGATCGTTACCGCCGACGACGAGATAGTTAAAAAGTGGTTTTTGTGAGTTATTTTGCGGTTTTGGACGGTTCTAAGGCCATTTCTCTATATAAAATGTTTAAAACTTCATTTTTACACTATCTTTTTCCTTAGAAACGATTAGAGTCCCTCCAAAACAATTTATTATGGCCTCCAAACCACTAGAAACCACGAAATTCGAAGTTTTTAACCGACGAAAGTTCGTCACTTCTGAGGTTCAGCGACTATTCAACAAGGTTTTGATGAAGAAACGCCTGATTAAAGAAAGAGGATTCGTAAATAGAGGAGCGGAGAATTCAACAACAACAATTGAAGAAATGATTGTTCAGCGACGTTGGGAGGTATTCTGCTATACCACATCTGCTGTAGTCATTCCAGTAGTCAAGGAATTCTACTCTAATCTGCATGCGATCCATAATGGAAGTGTTTACGTAAGAGGCAGATGGATACCTTTCACTCCTTCTCGAATCAATGAATTATACTCGATTGAAAATACCCCTGTTTGTCACTATTCAAATTTTGTTCGTACAAGATACAACATGAATGAGATCTACAGATATCTGACCGACGAGCCTGATGATTGGGAATTACGAGAAGACGGGTACGTTAGTTTTTCTGCGTCACTTCTTAACCCCGTCTCAAAGCATTGGCATTTCTTTATTTCATCAAAGTTATTACCCACTATGAGGGTAAACAAAGTTTCGAAGGAATGCGCAATCTTAAATTATTGTATTCAATCTGGATTGCCTATTGATGTTGGATCTATCATTGTGAAGTCTGCATTAGGATTAATTGTGCATGGGTCAATTCATGGACTTGGACACCCATCAACTATATTTGCTTTATGTAGTCAGTACCAAGTTTCCTACGACGCTTGGGAAAAAGTGCTATTTCCTTGGAAACCACAAGATCCGACAGATATGTTTCCTACATTGGATAACAATGATGAAACAGTAATTATTTCTGATCAAGCATCACAAAACAATCCTTTAGTTAAGCCCCTGACTGATAGAACAAACCTCATTTTACAGAAACTTAAAAGATTGGAGAAGTACCTACAGAATGTGATGAATTCTATTGATACTATCTTTGATTTATTCAATCACATCGTTTGGAGAATGAAGGAGCACTTTGACCATACAGGACATCTGGAGGCAAGTTTTGAATGACTATTGAGACAGAAAGGGTGGATTGAAGAAGATTCTACTGCAAAATTCCCTTTCAGGCCTTTCGACAATTTGTTTGTGCACCTGCATTCTATTGGAAACATCAGAGAAGAGATCAGTTCATATTCCGATGAGTAGCAAAAATTTCTATTCATATTATATGTATGTGTGTTGATTTGAATTTAGTTTTTGATATAATTTGAACTTTACGTAGATAATCTCAGTTTATATGAGATTATATGTTGTTTGTTTAGTCTCAGCATTTAGAGTGTCATGGTGTGGATTGCAATGTTGAGTTAGATGTGTTTGGGTTAATTTGATAAGTCAATTGTTAGTTTTGTGGTATTTGATGTTTGTAAGTTCATGGATTTCATTTATAAAGTTATAATGTTTGTGTTGTGTGAATTTATGTATTAATATAGTATCTAATCTTAAAAAAAATAATAATACATATATCAAATTTAGTGACCGGAACAATGAACAAGGCTTAATCTAGATTGAAAACATTATAAATATTAAAAATATTAAAAATTTGGAAACCTCGCCGACAACGAGAAAATCCCGCCGACGGCGAGGAAAAGTCCGCTGACAGCGAAAATGATCCCGCTGACGGCGAGATTTTTTCGAAACTTTGGCCTTGGAGAATTAATTAGCTCGCCGTTGGCGAGAAATTTCTCCCCGACAGTGAGATCGTGAAATGTACTATATTTTGACCGGTCAACCGACACTATTCATCATCCCCTTCCTCAAAACTTCGAAAAACCGACCTAGGGCTTGTGGATTCTTGGATTTGAAGTGATTTCAACACATTTTGACGCTGGATCTCATCTTCCCTTAGTAAGAGCTTCACTCCTATGTAAAAATTTTTTGATTTTCGCCATGAATTTCTTCTACATTGAGGAATTTTGGAAAATTTTGAAATGAGAAGAAAAGACTTGGAAGAAATTCATGGAACTTGATTTAGATTGATTTTAGTAACTATTGGAAGCCATCTTAGTAATATTTAGAAGTTCAGTTAAGATTTTTGTGAATTTTACAGATCAAAAAATGGCTCCACGACAAAAGAGAAGAATGGATTACGACGAAACTTGTTTTGTGAATGCAAGGGCACAATCAAGATATTTTTACAATATTCAAGCCAGAAAATGCATTCAGGATCGAGTTTTCAAAAATCCTGGAGGTGAAGTAGAGCGAATAAATAAAAAAGAGGATGGAAAAACTTCTATTACATAACCAAAAGAGCCGCTGTGGAAGTGGTAAAAGAATTCTATGCCAACCTAACTGCGATCGAAGATGCACCAATCAAGGTGAGAGGATTTTTGGTAGATTTCAGTGCTGAAAGGATTAATTCATTTTACAAAGTATGAGATGTACATACCAGAGAGTACGATACCTTTGGAACTATGGAAGGACCACTGGAAGAAGTGATCAACTTTCTCACTTACGGGAAAGGAGTTTGGAAGCTTAAGCAGCCTGAAAGGGTAAACTTTCCTCTCTCAATGTTGAATGCATCATCTAAAGCATCACATTATTTTATTTGTTCTACCGTGCTACCCACTTACCACCATAGTGAGGTAACAAGAGATAGAGCAGTTTTGAATTTCTGTATTCAGAACCAAAGAACTATTATGTGGGAAGTATAATTTATAAGAATATATTAGCCACTGCAAGAAGTGAAAGTGGAGGAGGACTGCGACACCCTGGTCTGATTTATGCACTCTGCCTATTATCTGGGGTAGAGGCAAGAGATGATGAGGAATGGGTGGAGCCTATGAAACCCATTAATCCGACTAATATTAAGAAATATGAATCCCACAAAGGATGGAGATCTGGGACTAGGAGCTATGTGCCTTCTTTGAGTAGAGATATTCCCTCTACCAGTTATGACCCTCCTCCCTATAGTATTCCTACCCTTCAGGATTTGATGAATGAGATGACTCTACAGCGAAAAAGTTTTGAGAAAATGGATGAAAAACTGGAGCATATTGATCTGAGAATTGGAGGCTTAGAGAGAAGACATGATTATGACAGCGAGTATCTCCAGAGACATTCAGAGTATGAGATAGCCTATTATGATGCTGAGAATCGTTATAGGAGAGGAGAGCTCTATGTTGTATTTCCTGAGTGTCCCTGATATACTCATTACCAGCCTAATCCACCCACTGATCAAGGAAACGACGATATAGTTTGGGACTTTGATGCGGAAGATTAGATGCTATGCATATTTGTTTAGTTATAGACTCTAATGTTGTGATTGTTTGTTTGTTGTTTTACATTTTAGTATTAATGTTTTAGTTTATGAACTTGATTATGATGTGGTGAAGATCTTTTTAAGCATTGTTGTTAAAGTTATATAGTTTTTAAAATTTTAATGTTTTCAGACTACTATTGTAAGCTTGGATTGAATTAGTAAATGTATGTGGATGTAGTATAATATGTTAGTATAAAATTTGGTAGTATTGTGTTAAACTTCTTTACCCAGCGCTGTCTTTAATATTTTGTGTGTAGAAAAATACTAACAGTACAGGTTAATTAAGTAATGGAAAAAGCCTGCAGAACTTCAAAAAGAAGAAATACCTAAAGCTCGAAGGTATGATTTAAATATTACAGTTTATTTCCTTTTCACCCTATATAGATAGATATAAAAATTTAAGTTTGGGGGAGGAAAAATAAAAATTTAATTATTAAATTTTTCTCAATTTACATTTTCAAAATTATTATAAAAATAAATTTCTATAGTATTATTAATTCAGTAACTAGAATTAATTTATCTAATTATTATAAAAGTTGAATAAAATATTTCTAGTAATTAAATTAATTTAAGAGATTAAGAAATTTAGTTTAAAAGTATAAGAATATAGTTAACTATTTAAAGTAAGGAAAACTATATTTTCAAATATGCAATTCTGAGGTATTTAGTTGAGAAAGAAAAGATTGAAACTCAATAAAGTAAAAACTTTGAAATATATATAAGAGAAGTAAATGTTTCCAGTTTCAAATTTAGGAAGAGGAAAATGAAGTTCAAAATTATTAACAGGCTAACCAAAAATAGTGATCCTCACTTAAAAAATTAAAGAAAAAGGGATTGAAAATCAATCCAGAAAAAAAAAAGAAAAAAAAGAAAAAATATATATATAAAGTGAGGAGAAGCTTGAGGAGATTCCTTATCAAAAATTGGCTTCATTTGAATCAACCTAAACTTCAATTACATTTCTGAACTTATATATATGGATTAGAATTTTACTAAGTAGTGTTTTCATGAACTTCTTATCATCTGAATATTTCAAGTAATTTAATATTTCAAATATAGTCATTCTTGAAATAAATAGAAGACTAAAAATCTTATACTTGATGACTGAATAGCCTTATATCTATAAAATTAATTTAAATATCTAATAATATTTCTATTAAACTTTACTATAATACTTATTTAAATCAAATTCATAGTATTTCTGAATTAAAACTTTACTACAAATAATCATTTACTTTTATGTAGTATCTAAATTACTTGAGGACAAGTAATAATTAAGTTTGGGGGAATTTGATCACTAGAAAATATATTAAGAATTTCATACCAATTTTATATGTAATTACACTTTAAAGAAAGGTGTTTTCTTTGTTTTATTTCAGGAATGAAGATTTATAAGTACTGAAAGAAAAAAGCACAAAAGAAGCGAATTTGGAGCAAAAAGGACTCAATTTGATAAAAATTGAACTGTCCCGCCGACAGCGAGATTCAGGCCTCCGACGACGAGTTTTTCCTGAAAGATTTTTAATATATTATAAGGAGCCCGCTGACGGCGAGATCGAGCCCGCTGACAGCAAGATCGGCGCGGATAGCATATCTTCTAGAAGCCCGCCGACGGAGAGACAGTTGAAAAGAGCCAAAATACATTGAACCTGGACGCTTTTTGAAGAAGTTCTTAAGCAACCATTGGAGATTTGAACCCTTCTATAAATAGAGATGAATTTTAGTCAGTTGTGTGTCAGTTTTGTGTCATTTGTGTTGGAGTTAAGTGTTATTTAAGAGTCTTTTTAGTGAGTAGATAAAGTGTTTAGCATTTTGGTGTGCTGTACTAGAAGGAAGAGTCAAAGGAACTTCAAGGAGTCTGCTTGGGGAGAAGAATTGAGATAAGTATATTTGTTATTTGTTTGTTAACTTTAATGAAATCCACGCTTTGTGTTACTTTTCCCATGCATTCTAAGTAGTTTCCTTAGTCTTTCTCCTTGTTATCGAGATTTCGTGAAATGATGAATTAAAATAGTTGTGCCTAAAAATATGAAAATAGAAATTGTGCTAATCTTTTACTTAAATCTTACTTTACTTTCAATCTGACCAATTGATTTGTTAACATATGTTGAATTATCAACTATAGTAAAGACTACATCCAAGATTCAGGGAAGTCAAAAGCCTTGGAAGGAGGGTGCAAATAAATAGGGAAATATTAACTATCGGGCGTAGAATTGGACATTTTAGTGTGACAGACTAAAATATTCAATTTGGTCCTATTGTTTGAGAGCTGAAGTTTAGATGTTAGCCCTCAGGCGAGGGGAACGTGGGAGCTCTGAAGTGGCAGTCGGTATCCTCCCAGCCTAGCCGCAGATTCAGTAATCAAACATAAGACTAGTCAATGTTCTTTGCACCTGGACCAAAAGGTAAAGAATAGGAATGCTCCTATTTGGCACAATACAATTAAAAACTCATTTAATTCTTCATTTACTTAATTCTTAAAACAAGGAGAAAGTTACTTTTCTGAAATCTTATATTCAACCTCTAAGCATTAATTTATTTTAGTCTAAGTGTTCTTAATTTCCGTATACTAGATTAGTAAGTAAGTTAACTTTAATTTGTCTTTGAAATTCTTTAATTTCCCTATCGGATCAATATCTAAGACTCCATTAGAGCCCTATATTACTTGATAATGATATGTATACTTGCGTAGTATCCACAATATAAATCATAAAATCCATAACAGAATCATCAGTATCTATATATATTCAGTGCGGGATCAAGTTTTTAGTGCCGTTGCTAACTTTTTATATCATAGTTGTAAGTATAAATATCGAAAAGTGGATCACTCTGCGATTAAAGATTATAATATATAATTGTCACTAAAATTAAAATTACGCTCCAAGTCAAGTTTTTAGCGCTATTGCTGAGGATTTAGATCTTCTAGTAGTGGTGTTGAATTCTCATATTTTTAAGTGTATTAAAAATCACAGTCAAGTCATTTGGCGCCGTTACCAGGGAATATAACATACTTAGAGTAACGAACAATTTAGGACTGTTAAGAAAACTTTTTAATAGAATTGCAACTTATTTAGTTAACTGTTTTGCTGTGTACTGATTTCGATTGTATGCGTAAATTTGGTTATGAAAATCTTATACCCTACAATTCCAAATTAGAACGCACTGTTAAGAGAATTAGAAAACTAAGAAAAGAACCTATAAATTCTGAAACAATGGAAAACAACATAAACAATCAAAGAATATAAAATGAACATCAATCTAGACTATTAAGAGATTACGCTAACCCTACATTAGATGAAATTCACTTAACTATCCAAAATCCTGATGTAGCCGCTAATTCATTTAAGCTTAAAGCTGCAATTATCCAAATGGTACAAAATAATCAACTTGGTGGGACTTCAAATGATGATCTTAATTTACATCTAGCAAGTTTCTTAGAACTTTGTGCTACTTTTAAGTACGATAGAGTGTCTGATAATGCGGTCAGACTTAGACTTTTTTCTTTTTTTGTTAAGGGATAAAGCTAAGGCTTGGTAAAATTTGTTAGCACCTAGATCTATTATAACTTAGGGAGAACTTTCACAAAAATTCTTATCGAAATATTTTCCACCATCTAAGACTGCTAAGCTTAAAAATGATATCACATCTTTCAGTCAGTATGAGGGTCGAGATATGAATCTTGGGAAAGATTTAAAGAACTTCTTAGGAAATGTCCACATCATATTTTACCAGATTGGTTAATTACTCAAACATTTTATAATGAATTAGTATGATCTTTTAGATCTATTATTGACACTGCTGTTGGTGGATCACTAATGTCTAAACCTTTTGAAGAAGCTTATGCGTTAATAGAAGAAATGGCTACCAATAATTTTCAATGGCCTGCTGAAAGGGTAAATCCTAAGAGAGTAGCCAGTGTTCATGATTCTAGTGCTTTAACTATGATAGTTTCTCAAATTTATGTTCTTTCAAAGAAAATAGATCAATATGAAATGAATCGTTCTCAAACACCTCTAGTGTTAGAAGAAAATTCATTAGGACAAATCGTAGATGCTCAATCTTCATATGAAACTATAAATGTAATAAATAATTGACAAAATAACCCTTATTCAAACTATTATAATCCAGGTTGGAAAAATCATCCAAACTTTAATTGGAATAACCAAGGTAATGCAAATCCTGTTAATCCTCAGTGGGGGAACAATCCTGTAATACCATTAGAAAATATAAACAGCCAAGGTAATTCTAATTATAGACCTTCTAATCCACCAGGTTTTTATAATAATTCACAATTTAAGGAGAAGAAGTTGTCTATGGAAGAATTAGTTTTGAATATGGGTAATCAATTACAAAGTCAAAGAGCTACTATTAAAACATAGAAAACCAATTGGGGCAAATTGTTACTGCATTAAGTAATAGACCTATTGGAACTTTACCTAGTAATGCTGAAGTAAATCCTAAAGATCAAGGAAAAGAACAAAATAAGGCTATTCATTTGAGAAGTGGAAAAGAGTTGGAAACAAGAGTTCAAAAAGAAACTGTAGTTGAAAAGGAAAAAGAAGAAACTGAAGGAGAAAATGAAAGTTTATATCCTGATTTTCCTCTGAAACCTATGAAAATTATTGTTAAAAAACCTCCACCACAATTTCCTCAAAGAATAAAGTAAGAAGATAAAGGAAAAAGATTTGCTAAATTCTTAGACATTTTGAAAAAATTATCAATAAAAATTCCTTTTGTTGAAGCTTTGGAACAAATGTCTGATTATGTTAAATTTATGAAAGATATACTCAACAAAAAGAGGAAGTTACTAGATCATGAGACTGTTGCACTCAGTGAAGAGTGTAGTGCTATAATTCAGAGAAAGCTTCCTGAAAAACTTAAAGATCCTGGTAGTTTCACTATCCCGTGTGCTATTGGTGAAAAATTTTATGGGCGAGCATTATGTGATTTGGGAGCTAGCATAAATTTGATGCCTCTATCAACTTTTAAAAGGTTAGGAATTAGAGAGATTGCACCAACTTCTGTAACTCTACAGTTAGCTGATCGATCTATTACACATCCTAAAGGAGTTGTAGAAGATGTTCTGGTCAAGGTTGATAAGTTTATTTTTCCTGTGGACTTTATCATTTTAGATATGGAAGAAGATAAAGAAATTCCAATCATTTTAGGAAGATCATTCCTAGCTACAGGAAGAGCAATGATAGATGTTCAAAAAGGAGAGTTGACAATGAGAGTAAATGATCAAGAAGTAATCTTTAACATCTCAAAGTTAATGAAATATCCTTCAATAGAAAAAGTTGATGAATATTTTAGAATGGATATACATGATTATCTGAAGAGAGAATATTTCAAGAAAAATTTTGAAGAAAAAGAAGATTTAGAAAAAGATAATTATGAAGAAAATGAAAGCAAAGAAGTTGATTATATTCAGGAGAAATTTGAAACACTTAATTCAACAACACAAAAAAATGAAACATTAATTCCATCTGTTGTAAAACCCCCTGAACTTGAATTAAAAAATCTTCCAAATCAGTTGAAATATGTATTTTTAGGAGAGTTTTCAACATTACCAGTAATTGTATCCTCAGACTTAAATGAAATTCAAGAACAAAAATTAATGGATACATTAAAAAAATATAAAAAAGCTTTTGGTTGGACTTTAACTGATATTAAAGGAATTAATCCTTCGATTTGTATGCACAAAAGTTTATTAAATGAAGAATATAAACCAAGAATTGACCCTCAAAGGAGACTGAACCCTATAATGAAAGATGTAGTTAAAAATGAGATTTTAAAGTGGTTGGATGCTGGAATTATATATCCTATTTTGGATAGTACTTGGGTAAGTCTAATTCATTGTGTTCCTAAGAAAGGAGGAGTAACTGTCGAAGCAAATGAAAATAATGATTTAATACCTATCAGACAAGTTTCTGGTTGGCATATTTGTATTGACTATCAAAAATTAAATGCCGCCACCAGAAAAGATCACTTTCTTCTTCCTTTTCTAGACCAAATGTTGGATAGACTTGTTGGACACAAGTATTACTGCTTTTTGGATGGATATACAGGTTACCATCAAATACCTATTGCTTCTGAGGATCAATAGAAAACAACATTTACTAGTCCTTATGGAACTTTTTCTTTTTGAAGAATGCCTTTCGGACTATGTAATACACCTGCGACATTCCAAAGATGTATGATGTATATCATTAGTAAGTTAATTGATAATGGAATAGCAGTATTTATGGATGATTTCTCTGTGTTTGGAATATCATTTGACATATGCTTAAATCATCTTGAAAAAGTTTGGAGCTATGCAAAAGAACTAACTTAGTTCTAAATTGGGAGAAATGTCATTTTATTGTTGCAAGAGGATTTGTATTAGGGCATAAAATTTTAGAAAATTGCATAGAAGTAGACCCTGTAAAAATTCAAGTAATAGCTAAATTACCACCTCCTACTACAGCGAGAGGGGTAAGAAGTTTTCTTGGACATGCTAGTTTCTACAAGCGCTATATTAAAGATTTTTCAAAAATTACCAAACCTCTATGCTAACTTTTAGAAAAATATAAGAAATTTGAATTTACCAAAGACTGCTTGAATGCCTTTGAATTATTAAAGGAAAAACTAATCATAGCACCTGTAATAGTTTCACCTGATTGGGAGAAACCAATTGAATTAATGTGTGATGCTAGTGATTACTATTGGAGTTGTTCTTGGTCAAAGATATGATAAAATTTTTAAAGTTATAGACTATGCTAGTAGAACTCTTAATAATGTTCAAATTAACTACATAGTTACTGAAAAAGAGTTACTGGCTATTGTGTATGCTCTTGATAAATTCAAATCATATTTAATTGGAACTAAATTTATTGTGCATACTGATCACTCTGCTATCAAATATCTGATGCAAAAAAAGGTTTCTAAACCTAGATTAATTAGAATTTAATTTTGTGGTGATTGATAGAAAAGGAACTGACAATCAAATTGCTGATCATTTGTCGAGACTGGAATATCATGAACCATTTGATACCGATAATGAAATTACAGACAGTTTTCCTAATGAAAAACTTTATAATATAAATGAATGGAAAATACCTTGGCATGCTGATATCGTTAACTATATAGTAAGCGATATTTTGCAACCTATGCTAACTTCATAGCAACAGAAAAAATTCATTCATGATACAAAAGTATATTTTTGGGATGAACCAGATTTATATAAGCAATGTAATGATCTTATTATTAGGAGATGCGTGCCTTATGAAGAAACTGAACAGATTATTCAGAAATGCTACGATTCTGAATTTGGAGGACATTTTGGCATTGACAAAACTACGCATAAAATTTTGCAAGCTAGATTTTATTAGCCTACTCTCTTTAGAGATGTTTACATATATATAAAAACTTGTGATAGATGCCAATGAGTAGGTAATATATCTAGAAGAAATCAAATGCCTCTAAATTTCATGTTAGAAGTGGAAATTTTTTATGTTTGGGGATTAGATTTCATGGGACCATTTATTCCTTCATTTGGGAACTTATATATTTTAATTGTAGTTGATTATGTATCAAAGTGGATTGAAGCACAAGCTTTACCTTGTTGTGATGCTAAAAGTGTTTCGAGATTCTTAATGAAAAACATTTTCACAAGATACGGAATGCCGAGAGTGAATATCACTGACGGAGGATCCCATTTTAGGAATAAATACATTTAAAAATTGGCAGAAAAACTTAATATTATTCATAGATTCTCTACAGTCTATCATCCTCAAACCAGTGGTTTAGCTGAAGTTTCCAATCGTGAGGTTAAACAAATTTTAGAAAAGACTGTAAATCCTAATAGATTAGATTGGTCTACGAGACTGGATACTGCATTATGAGCATACAAGATTGCTTATAAAACTCCTATTGGTATGACTCCTTACAGGCTTATATATGAAAAACTTGTCACTTACCAGTCGAATTGGAGCATAAAGCATATTGGGCAATTAAAGAATTCAACTATAATTTCAAAAATGCTGGTGAGAAGAGATTGTTGCAATTGAATGAATTAGAAGAATTAAAAAATGAATCTTATGATAACTATATAATTTATAAGGAAAAACTGAAGTTAATGCATGATCAGAAAATTAACCAGAACTTTGAACCAGGGCAAGAAGTTTTGCTTTATAAAACAAGGTTGAAATTATTTCCTGGGAAATTGAAGTCTCGTTGGTTAGGACCTTTATTGTGACTCAAGTTTACACTTATGGAGCTGTTGAAATTGAAGATCAGAAAATTGGGAATAGATTTAAAGTGAATGGACATAGATTAAAACCATATTTTGAGGGTGAAAGACCAAATTATAAAGAGGGTTTAATGCTCAGTCAACCTGAATAACACCTGAATAGGTCAGGCTGACGACGTTAAACCAAGGGCTTTATGGGAGGTAACCAATAGTTATCTTTATTTGTTTGTGTGTTTGTTTGAATTTTTCATTGGTTTGTAGTAATATTGAATTTTACTACTTGAATTTGACCTTTGATTATCAAGAATTTGGATCGATAGAGAAAATTTGGAACGTGAAAGACCATGGCGTAAAGTGCAAATTTTTGTCTAGGGCGCCGACGGCGCGCTCAATGCCACCGATGATGGGTTTTTTCTCGAGAGCCCTAAAATTAATTGCATAAGGCTCGCCGATGGCGCCTTCGAGGCCGCCGACAAGGGATCGGCGAGTGGGCAGTTTTTCGAGTTTGAAATGGTGGATTTTGGTTGTTTTTAGCAAATTCATCCCTTATAAACTCCCATAGATGGTTCCTAAACACTTCAAATCCCAAAAACGAATGGACACCACTTTCAATTCTTCTATAATGGCCTCCAATTCAGTAGATTACCCTAGATTTCAAGTTTACAATAGGAGAAAGTTCGTCAGTGCCGAGGCACAATGACTTTTCATCAAGGTGATGTCCAAGAGAAGACAAATCAAGGAAAAAGGATTCGTTAACAGAGGATTATGAAATTCTTCATCACCAATTGAAGAAATGATTGTGAGGCGAAGATAGGAAGTGTTTTGCTATACTACTGCTGCAGTAGTCATTCCAGTGGTTAAGGAATTCTACGCCAATTTACATGGAATCAACCAAGGAAGCGTCTATGTGCGAGCTAGGTGGATAACATTCAATTCTGGAAGAATTAATGAGTTATAAATTCTTGAGAATGTTCGTATCTGTCATTATTCAAATTTCATGCCAACGAGAGACAATATGAATGAAATATACCAATATTTGATAAACGAAACTAATGACTGGGAAGTTAAAGAAAACGGGTACGTTAATTTTTCTGCAACACTTTTAAATCCTTTTTCAAAAAATTGGCACTTTTTTATATTTGCAAAATTATTGCCGATGATGAAAATTGGAAAAGTCACAAAAGAAAGTGGAATTTTGAACTACTGCATTCAAATGGGATGGTCCATTGATATTGGATCAATAATTGTGAAATCTTTGTTTGGCCTGATCGTTCAAGGATCATCTCAAGGGCTTGGACATCCTTCCACAATTTTCTCAATTTGCATTTTGTTTCAAGTTTTGTATGAGATTTGGGAGAAAATTCTGCTACCCTGGAAACCTTTAGACACAACTCGTATGTTCCCAGCCAATAATGAGGATAATGACATGGGCGTGATCATGGATCAAGCATCTCAGAATTCTGTTCCTATTCAACCTCTAGTAGCGGACAAGACACCTATGATCTTACACCGAATCAAGAATCTGGAGAAGCAGGTACAAAATTTAATGAGTACAGTTAGCAATATGTCTGATTTTATTGATCATATTGATCGGAGGATAAAGGAGCATTTTGATCATACTGGGCAATTTGAAGCGAGTCTTATATGCTTAATGAAGAAGATGGGATGCATTGATGAACAGTCAACTGAAGAATTCCTATTTAGACCTTTTTACAACCTGTTTGTCCATGTTCAAGCAATGGGTGATATCAGAGGCGAAACCAGTACAGATTCTGAAGAGTAGTAGAACTGATTTGTTTGTTTATTTATGTTGTGTTTGATTTGAACTTTATTTATTATGTTTGCTTTCGTAGTTTGCTTTTTAATCTCAGTATAAATGAGATAAGGATTAAAATGTTTGTTTCCAGCGTTTTGAGTGTTGTGGTTTGGATTACGACGCTGATTAAATGGATTTAGGTTGAGAAAATACCTGTTTATGAGCATTATGTATTGTGTGTTGTAAACACTTGGATTCAATATATAAATGTGAAGTTTTGTTGTGTGTATGTTAATTTGTGTTAATACATCACTTAATCACTAAAATATATGATTATAAGGATCGAACAGATGACAATGAGGCTTAAAATTGATCAAAATCACAAAAATTTGAAAATTGATCAATTTTTTAGAATCTCGCCGACGGCACGCTAGAGGCCGCCGACGGTGCGATTTTCCCGAGAAGAATGGAATTTAATTCAATAGAGCCCACCGACGGCCCGCACGATCCCACTGACGGTGAGATCGTGAAAAGTACCTATTTATTGCGATTTTGATCGGTCAAATGCCACTATTCATCATCTTCTTCCCCGTTTTACTCGAAAAGTCGACCTAGGGCTTGAGAGATCTCAGATTTGGATCGATTTCAACAAATTCTAACACCGGATTTCATCTTCCCTTGGTAAGAGCTTCACTCCTATGTAAAATTTTTTTATTTTCACCATGAATTTCTTCCACATTAGAAATTTTGGGAAATTTAAAAATGTGGAGAAAAGACTTGGAAGGAATTCATGGAACTTGATTTAGATTGCTTTAAAGCCCATTTATAAGTCATTGTATTATTATTTGGGATATTAGTTTGGGTTTTTGTGATTTTGATAGATCAAATAATGGCTCCACGACAAAATAGAAGACCCGAATATGACGAGACTCGATTTATAAATGCGAAAGCACAATCGAGGTATACTTTAATCTTTCAAGGTAATAAATGTATCCAAGGTTGAGTTTTCGAAAATCCTGGAGGAGAAGTGGAACGAGTTATCAAAGAGAGAGGATGGGAGAACTTCTGCTACACAACAAACAGAGCTGCTATCGAAATTGTGAGAGAGTTCTACTCCAATCTTACTCAACTCGAAGATGAACTAGTCCAAGTAAGAATATCTCTGTCGACTTTAAAGTTATATGCATTAACACTTTTTACGAGCTTCACGATTATTTTTCTTGCGAGTATGAAACATTTGGAACAATGGAGGGTCCGTTGAATAATGTTATTGACTTTCTCACTGAGGTGAAAGGAGTCTGGAAAATTAAAAATTGTGAACGGATTAACTTTCCATTGTCCATGATGAATGCCACTATTAAGGCATGGATTTAATTCATTTGTTCGACTATGCTGCCTACCTACCATCATAGTGAAGTCTCGAGAGATAGAGCTATTCTGAATTTCTATATTCAGAACAGTAGAAGAATTAATGTGGGGAGAATCATTTATAAGAACATTATGGCCACTACAAAGAGTGAGACAAGTAGATATTTAGGGCATCCTGGCCTAATTTATGCACTTTGTCAATTATCTGGTGTTGAAGCAAGAGATGATGAGGAATGGGTGTATCCAATGAAACCCATTTGTAAAGCAAATATAAAGACATATGAATCCCATGAGGAATGGAGAACAGGGAGTAGGAGCAAGGCACATTCTACTAGTAAAGACATTCCTTCTACTAGCTATGACCCTCTTTCATCTAGTACCCCTACCTTATATGATCTGATGAATGCCATGACCCTGCAGAGGAAAGGTTTTGAGCAGTTGGATGAAAAATTGGAAAGAATTGATCACAGGATTGCAGGGTTAGAGAAAAGACACGATCATGATAGTGAGTATCTACAGATGCACTCTGATTTTGAGATGACATATTATGATTCTCAGGCCAAATACTACAGAGGAGAGCCTGATGTGATTTTTCCAGAATGCCCCCGCTATACTCAATATCAGCCCAATCCTCCTGCTGACCAGGGTGATGAGGACGTTGTATGGGATTTTGATTGATCTTTGTGATAGTGATGTGATGTGATGTATTTATTTTAGTTTTTTTGTTGTACTTTGATTTTTATTGTATTCTGTGGACTATGCTTGTTTCTGGGATATGTGTTTAGTTTGGCAGTTTGCATTTTCATTTCTGGATATTTGTGATATTTGTGATGGTAATTGTAAATGTGAACTGAATAGTCTAAAATAGTAAACTGTTTGTTCTGTGTTGTGAAATGCATATGTCATGTGTACTTAGTTGTTGATGTTTAGTTTTATATACTTGTTTTAAAAATTTCATTACCCCAGAAAATTCTATAAACTGTTATGTGTGTAGAAAGGTTTTTAAATATTACAGGTCAGTTAAAGTTAGAAATTTTGAGAAGAACTTGCAAATTTCAAAAAAGACAAAAATGCCTAAAGTGCAAAGGTATGAATTTTATATTTAAAATTTTTCATTCTACCCTGTATTATTTCAATTATAGAAAACTTTAAGTTTGGGGGAGGGGAGAAAAATATTAACTATTATATGTTCTCAAATAACATATTTTCAAAAAATTATAATATGATTTTTGTGATAAAATTTAATTCAGATAACTATGTTTAGATTTTATCTAAATATTATAGAAAATTCAAGGAAATATTTTTGGTAATGAAAATTAATTTTGTAGGTTAAGATATTTAGTATTAAAGGATAAGACTATAGTTAACTATTTAAAGTAAAAAAAACTATATTTTGAAATATTAAGAATCTTAGAAATTTAGTTGAGAAAGAAAAGATTGGGATTCAATAATGTAAAAACTATAAAATACATATAAGCTAAAGAATGTTTGAAAGTTTCAAATTTAGGAAAAGAAGAGTGAAGTTCAAAATTATTAACAGGCCATCCAGATATAATAATCCTCACTTGAAAAAGAAAAAGAAAAAGAAAGAAAAAGAAAAAGGATTGAAAAACAATCCCTGAAAAGAAAAGAAAAATATATAGGATTGAAAAACAATCCAAAAGAAAAAAGTAAGTGAGGAGAAGCTTGAGGAAATGCCTTATAAAAAATTGGCTTCACTTGGATTAACCTAAAGGGAAAACTAAAAGCATTTCTGAACTTATATTTATGACTAGTTTCTTTACTTAATAGAATTCTCATGAAATTCCTATCTTCTGAATATTCTAAGTGAATTGATATTGCAACATATAGTCATTCTTGAAATGAATAGAAGACTAGAAATCTTAGACTTGATGACTAAATAGCCTTATACCTGCAGAATTAATCTAATTACTTGAAAATTTATCTAAGAATTTTTGCTATAATATTTATTTAAATAAAAATTATAGTATTTCTGAATTAAAACTTTACCACAATAAATCATAACTTTTATGCAGTACTAAAGATTACTTGAGGACAAGTAATAGTTAAAGTTTGGGAGATTTTGACCCAAGGAAAAATGTTAAGATTTTCATGCCTATTTTATACTAATTTTGATGATATTTCAATTTAAAGAAGGGTATTTTTGGTGTTTTTTTACAGATATGAAGATTTAAGGACAATGAAGCGAAAATATGTAAAAAGGAGCGAATTTGGAGCAAAAAGGGCTAAATTATGAAAATTTGACTTAGAGCGCCGACGGTGAGGTCGATGGCGCCGACGGCATGATTTTCCTGAGAGTTCAGAATATATTCCAAGGGAAGCCACCGACGGCGAAGGTCGAGGCCCCGACAGTGGAGGTCAAGGCCGCCGCCGACGAGGTCAGTTTAAAGCATTTTGTCTAAAAGGCTGCCGACGACGCAGCTTGAGGACGTTGACGGCGGGATCAGTGGTTCTTTCACAATATATGTCGAATGTGGATGATTTTTTAAGGGATGCCTGGAAAACCCTTGGAGACTCTTCAACAATTTTAAAAAGTGCCATTTTAGGCCGAAACATTGTCCTTTTAGAGTCCTCTAAATGTCACTAAGAGTCTGTAAAAGGTTCTATAAGAGTCTTCTAATAGATACTTAGTGTTCAATTAGAGAGTCCACTAGTGTCAATTGTTATTAGTAAGAGTTAAATAGTGAGTTCAAATAGAGATTGTAAGAAATTCTTCGAATGATAGTAAGAGTGAAAGGGAAGTGAGAGATCTCTTCTGCATTACCATTTCGAAGGAGAATTCCGTGTATTGTAAAGAAGGAAGAGATTCAAAGGAACTTTAAGGAGTTTTCTTGGGGAGAAATTTAAGATAAGTTGTGTTTATTTAATTTAGTTTGTAGTACTTTACTTTTAAATATGAAATCCAAGTTTTATTGCATCCTCTCCATGAATTCTGAGTTGTTGTTCTATCTTTCTCCTTGTTTTGATATTTTTGTGATATGCTAAATAGAATTAATGTGCCATAAAAAATTTAAATAAGTTGTGATAATCTTTAACTTAGATCTTAATTTACTTAAGATTACATCTGAGATTAAGGGAGATTAAAATCCTTGGAAGCGGGGTGCAAATAAACAGGGAAATAATATTCATTGTGCTTAGAATTAGAGATTTTAGAGTGACAGACTAAAATCCTCAATTCAGTCCTATCATTTGGGTGCTGATGTGTAGATTGTTATCCCTCAGGTGAGGGGAACGTGAGAGCTCCAAAGTGAGAGCTGGTATCCTCGCAGCCTAGCCGCAGATTCAGTAACATAGGATTAGTTAATGTTCTTTATGCCTGGACTAAAGGGTAAAGAATATGTATGCTTTTGTTTGGAACAATACCATTTAAAAACTAATTATAATTGTCTATTCACTTAAATATCTTAACAAAGGAGAAAGATTTTTTCTTATATATTTGAACTTAACTTTAGTAGTATTAGTTAATTGTTAGTAGAACCAGTTTAATTTAAATTTCATATTATTGTCGATTGCATATTAGTGACAGATAGGCAATTTCGATTTAGTTGTGATTCTAAATTGATTTCTATGATCCTAGTATGTAGCCTTTAAAATATTTCCTGTGGGATCGATATCCAGGACTCCGCTAGAGCCCTGTATTACTTGAGCGATACGTATACTTGTGTTTAAAGGTAACTCTGTGATTAAATATTATAATATATAATTGTTACTAAAATTAAAATTATGCTCCAAGTCAAGTTTTTGGCGCAATTTCTGAGGATTTAGATCTTCTAGTAGTGGTGTTGAATTCTCATAATTTTAAGTATATTAAAAATTGCGGTCAAGTCACATAGCATTCTACTTGATTGTGAATGAGGTCATCAAAGATTTTTGTCATTACTCTTTGGTAAGTAGCTTTGGCATTCTTGAATCCGAACACATCACAGTGTAGCAGTAGAACCCAATCGGAGTTCTGAAAGCTGTAAGCATTGCATCTTCTGGAGCCATCTTGATTTGATTGTAACCTGACAATCGATCCATGAAGGAGAAAATTTCATGTGACAATGCAATGTCCAACATTAATTCTGGTATTGGTAAAGGAAATTCATCTTTCGGACATGCTTTCTTTAAATCCCTGAAGTCAGCACAGACACGTATCTGTCCATTCCTCTTCTTAACTACCACAATGTTAGCCAACCATGTCAGATACTATTCTTCTCAGACAAAGCTAGCCTCTAATAATTTATTTATTGCTGTCGTAACTTGTTTTTCTATTTTGAGGGGCATTCTCCTGAGAGCTTGCTTTACTGGCGTTGTACTTTGATCCACTCCTAGTCGGTGAACTACAACCTCTAGAGATAGTTCAAGCATTTCATCATAGGTCTAAGCGAAGTACTCCTTGAATTCTAACAGTAATTTGACCAAGTCTGTAACCTCTTCTTTATTGAGTAACGAACTTATGATGGTAGGTCAGGGTTGCTCCTCGGTTCTGAGATTGATTTCTTTTAATTCATCCACAGTTGACTTTATTTCTTCTTTAAACTCCGGTGGAGCATTTTCTATTGGTTGATCTTTAAATTCATATTGAATGTCAAGGGAATCTTCTGCTTATTGACTAGTAACAACCATGGAAAATCTCAAGTCATCGACAGGTCTAATCGTATCGAACCTAAGACCCTTTTTCGAGTTGAGTTTGTTTCCTTTTGTATTCCATAAATTTTCAAACGATTGTAGCTTATCTTTTAGCATTTGCTTCGGTACATATCCTTGTTGAATCAATTTTTGTACACATGGAGAAATGTAACCAAAAAGTAATTCCATTAATTCATTAGAATCATTTTGTTCAAGAATTACACAAGGTTCAGAAGTGGAAGGAGAAGCTCGATAAAACTTAATCGCTTGAAAACCATCATTATGGACTTCCTTGACCTCCATACTCTCGATCTTTTGAGGATGGATCGGAGTTAGGGTCATGGCTTGAACATAATGGTTGATTTGATCATACATCGATTCATATTCATTCTTTTCTGTGTCATCCATAGAAATCTCGAACTGAGGCTTCTTCTGACTTATCATCAATATTTCTTTATTGAATTTATCATCTTCAGAGCTTCCTTCTACGTTGATGCTAATCGCCGGCTTCACCCCTTCAACAACTTGGTGAGTTCTTTTTCGTCCATGTCCTCGGCCTCGACCTTGGATGTGTGGGCTAAAAGAACCTCCACCAACTCTCTATGAAGGAGTGATGAGAGATTTTTGAAGTAGAGGTATATGTTCCCGTTTCTGTAGTTCTTCTGAATCTTCAATTTTGTTTGTCACAACTTCTCTTGAAAAGATTGTTTTCTTAGGGGAGCGTAGTAGGCGGCGTCTTCGTGGATGCCTACTTCATGTATTGAGAAAGGTTGTAAGTCTCCCTTAATGCAATGTTCTTGTTTATCTTGTAGTACTTGATGTATTGGTGAAGCGACGACAGGACCATATTGTACTCGTGAAGCCACAGTCGACCAAGCAGGGTATGGAACGAAGTATCTGAGTCAATGACATGGCGTTTTGCGATTGTTACTAGATTTCAAACTTTCATTTACATTGTTATTGATCCGAGGGCCCTTTCTCCTTTCTGGTTGTATCCCTTTAGCATCATTTTATCCGAGGTGAGCTCTTGTGTGTCGATGTCTAGGTAAGCTAACATTCGTAGACTCATTATGTTAAGTGATGCTCCAGGATCTACTAACACTCTGGAAAGTACAAACCTACCGATGATGATGGAAATGTAGAGCGGACGGTTGTGATTGGCTGTACCGAGTAGCAAATCTTCATCGGTGAAGGTTACACTAGGCTGTCCTTTCAAAGTACAAACTCCATCCGAGGATGTGCTAGCCAACTGTGCTAAGTAAATATCTGGATCAAGTAAAACCTTGATCAGATTTTCTCTCATCTCCTTTGACAGGATCAAAGCGTCGTAAATGCTTAGTTTGGCTGGCAATTTCCTGAGATGAGTTAGTACATTGTAATCCACTTTATTTGAATTCTCAATCTCACTTCAAATTTGTACTTCTTCTTTTGCTAGAGATATTTCTTCTTGAGTAATCATCTATTTTTCTTTATCTACTGGAGCTGCCCTTTGCGGTAGCACCTTTCAATTTCTTAAATGCACTTCTGTTATTTCTTCCTCCTCTGGACCCAGAGGTTCTCCTGATGATTTTGTAGTTGACTCTTATGGTATAGTTTCTGTATTTGAGAGATCCAGGTTGATTGCATGTGGAGTTCCTTTACGATCGAGGATTGGCTCCTCGCTTCTCATGCTGTCGTAACCGGTGTTGTCGATATCTTCTTTGTCTTTGCCAACATTTTTATTGAGAGCTAACTTGATTTAAGGATCATTTTGGTAATCAAATTCGGGGTTAGATAGGTTGATACTAGTTACGTCATCACTAGAGACAGTAAGAACGTAGCCAAAATCATTTCTATTATCATTATGAGACCTTGGAGGGGCATAAAGATAATGGTACAAAGTTAGGGGTTCGAAGAGTTTCACCCCCGAATTTGAGACAAGTAATCTAACAGAGGTAACCCCTATCCTATCCTTCGCGCTATCATCCTTAATCTCATCCGCGATCTCCTTCTTCCATCTTTCCTATTGTGGTAGTCTACTTAGTGAAGCCTCTATCTTGGACTGGGCTGGTGACAGATTCCGAGCAGCGGCTTTCTTTGAAGTGTACTAGATCTGATACAGGACTTTCTTGAGCTCATTCCAAATCACACTCCATCAACCCTTGCGGGCATATGGGTCGATCAGAGAGATCGGCTCGGTTGAAATCACATTTATAGAACCTCTTTTAGGTTCGTTCAAATATTCTTTCGGTATTGTTATATTTCATTCTTTGTAATTACTTTCAAGCCAATCCTTAAAACGGAAGCAGTTTTCTATGGTGTGGCCAAGCATCATTTGGTAGGGGCAAAAGTCGGGTTGATCTTTCTTTTTCATCACTTTCAACTTCTTTGACTCGGGCAATCTGAACTCGAGCTTCTTCATTAAATTCTTTAACATCTTTACTACAACATCATCCTTGAAGGAGTAATTCCTGCGTAGCCATTCTGACATTGTCGGACCCTATCGTCCATCTGTCCTGTATGACCTCTACTGCTGACCAGACTGACTGCTCTGCTGTGCACGAGGCTAACCATACTACTGAGATTGACTGTACTGTGGAGGCTGACTGTGCTGAGGCAACTGACTATCCTACTGTGGCGACTGCTCAGCCTGAATCTTCATCGTTTGCTTCCCTTTATTGATCATTGCCACTACACTAGATATCTTTTCGTATGCTTTGGCAGGCCTTATTTTCTCTGCTTTCTCTGAAGGCTCCATATGCTTGACTTCTTCTTGTAAACTGCTCGTCTAGCTGAGTAACTTCCCGAAGGACTTGCATGAAAGCCATGGGATCGTGGATACTTGAGTAGTATCTTGATCGTGTGCTGTTTTTGTAGCTAAGGCTCACACTTCATGTATAAATTCCTCCATCTCAAGATGTAGTCAACCAACTTCTTATTGGGCTTTTGCCGCTCTCCTACGAGATCTCTTATAGTGAAATGGTGCTGGGTACTAGCGAATCTTTTCACGAACATGCTCTCCATTTATGCAAATGTCTTTACTGATCCATTGGGAAGCTCGACATACCAATCAAATGCTATCCCTAACAAGCTAATGATGAACTGTCAGAACAACGATGCTTCACTCCCTCCTGTGTTGCAACAATTGGCTCTGAAGTGTGCCACATGCTGACGAGGATTTTCTGTCCCGTCAAACATCTTGAAAGTTGGGGGTAGGAAGCCTTTAGAGTAAGGCACGACATTGAACTCCTTCGGGTAGTGTCTACCCTTTGAAACTGATGCTCCACCTTTGGACTAAGTTAAGCCCTCCCAAGCTTGTTGTTCAACCTTTTGCTTGATATCCTTTCCTTGGTGGTTCATCTTCATTGGCTGAAGCGACTTCTCTCCTTTCATCGGTGATGTGTATAATCTTAGGCTGGTTAACCTCCGGAGATGCTGCTGGGTAATTGTAACTATCCATGGAGTGTAGCCATGGCGTTCATGGCGACGGTCATGTCCTCCATTTTCTTTTCCGTATGAATAATCAACTCATCTCTTGTTAGTATGACCCTCTGAAGCTCACCTGCGGCGTTTGATCCCCGATAGATATAAGTGCAATGACTGCCAAAAACTTGGTACCGTCCAGAAGATATAAGTGCAACGGTTGCCAAAAACATGGGCCGCAAGGAATATATGTGCTGATGATTTAGATATGAAAATTATGATTTTATAATATGGGATACTATGCAAGTATACGTATCGTTTATCAAGTAATGTATGACTTTCTGATTAAGCCCCGAGATATCGAACCCACAGGGAAAAGTTGAAAATCTTTAAAGGAATTTAGAAAATTATCTTTTTACTTTCTTTAATTGTTTTTGAATTAGTATGTTTTGATTTTGAAAAGTTTTAGAAACTGGATTTGTCTTTTGAAATTTTCTTAATAAAATGCTAAGCAATGAAAGTAAAGGTCTCAATAACTAATAACACTGGATGTAAAAATACTATTAACTAAAATATCTTTTTCTTTCCTTTCATGAAGTAGTAATAATTCTTAAAGTATTCTTATGAAAGTATTTAAATTTTGTTGTGACTGATAGAAGCAAATGTGTTCTTTACCCTTACTTGGTTCTATAAAGAACATATATTAATTTGAAATTTATATTATTTTGAACATGGTTAGGCAGGGAAGATACCAGTCTCTCACTCTAGAGTTCCCTCGATTCCCACCACCTGGGGGCTAACTTCTCATAACAAAACTCAAAAATTCAAACAAAATTAGGGGGTTTTAGCCTGTCACTCTAAAATCCTCTAATTTTACTCCCTTTTATAAAAATATCTTCTAAAACTACATTCACTTATATGGACTACAGTTCTCACCCATATAATTGCATGTGATTCCTACTAACTTTAATGAGATAATACCGCATTGGATATTACATAATCTCAAGAAATTCTACAACTTAACAGGCCAAATTAAGAAGTAAACAAAGTTCTCAGAATCAATCTTCACAACTTCTTCCAACTTTTAAACATTGATACTTTCCAAAACAATTCTCTTTAAATTAGTTACTTCTCCATTTAAAGAAAGAAAATGATAAAGTAAACTACTCAGAACGCATTGGGAAAATACAAAAACACATTGATTTGAAATTAAAAACGATAAGAAAAATAATAAACGAAAGAAAGTATTGTTAAACAAAATAAAAGTAAACACTTATCTGAAAATCCTCTCCACAAGACTAAGGAAGTTCCTCTGAAACTTTGACTCTTCGCTAAACTACTCCTCAGAGCATGTCTCCAAACTCTAATGACTCAGAATATATACTTTGGAATTCAATAAAAACTAAACTAAAAGAAAGAAAAGAAGTGGGAGAAGAACTCTTCACTCGGACCCTTTTCTCCTTTCTACTCTCTACTCCTACTCTAAATAGAAACTTAAAATGCAGTGGAAGAATCTCCTAAATTCCTCTCTTCTAAAATACAGTGAAGAGCCTCTTCAATTCTTCACTTCTTCAGTTCTAATTCTCTCTTTAAATAGTGAACCAAAAGGTGCATTGGTGTCTCTTCAAAATGTGTCCAGATTCGATGTATCTACCAAGGAACGCACCCCTTCATTCAAATTTGCTGCCCAAAGGAAGTTATGGACGTTACCACCAAGAGTTGCATCCATTCCGTTTTGAATTTGATGCCAAATCTAATTAAAGTTCGATTTATAACAGTGGCGGCGCTTAGCCGCCAGTGCCAAATTTTTGATTTTTCAACTTTTGCACCAAATTTGATCCAATTTTGCTCCTTTCATCATGACCATCTATTTTCATCATACCTGCAAGAAAAACACAAAATACCTTCCATAAAAGTGCAATATTATTAAAAATAGGTATAAAAATGTGCATAAAAATACTATATATTTTAGGTGTATCAAAATCCCCCAAACTTAAAATGTTACTTGTCCTCAAGTGACAGTTAATCTCATATAACATTTTAGCATGCAAATTATGTAATGAGTTTCTTAGGGAGATAACAAAATTTTGTTCTAGAAATGGAATATTCCAATCTAGAAAAAATTTCAGTATTAAAACCATCTTAAAGTTTAGAAAGTTCTTAAGTAAAGGAAAATGATAAATAAAAGTCTCTATCTGTTTCAGAAATATTTGTAGATTTTTCAAAATATAGGATTCAAACATTTATTTTTCTCACTTAAAAATCTTTATTTGAAAAGTATTTTACTTACTATATTATAACCTTAAGCTTTATATTTTCTCTCATCTTATATCTTAAACTTTAGGTATGAAACCAATTTTTGATTAGGCCCTTAAATCCTCAAGCTTCTCCTCCCTTTCCATACGCTTTTTTTCACTTTTTCTCTTCTCTTTTTTTTTTTAAAGGTAAGGATTACTATATCTGGATAGACCTTTAATGATTTTGAATTCCACCCTTCCATTTAAAATAAAGGTCAGATATACATCTTTCACTTAAAAATCATAATAATAGTATTTGAAAATTATTCTTCATTAAAATAAATTTAAGCTTTGAAGAATAAAAGTTAATTCTTCTATTTATCCAAAAATACAAAACTTCTTACTAGAGATAGTTTAACTTTATTTAACACCTCTTCATTAAGAAAATTTTAACTTTAAGTTTTTCATGATTACTATAAATTTTAACTAAATTCTTTTATTCATTTCTATATTCAAAATTTTATTCCCCTAATATAACTTCATGTACATAATTGTTCTCAATCAAAAATAAGATTTATTTTTAAGTATTCTTGAGAATCAAATAATATTTTAGGTTTTTGAAAATCTTTGTTTTTAAAATCCCCCCAAAACTTTAAATTTTTAATTAAGATAAAACGCTTAAGCATAAGAAATGATACATGGGTGAGAAATAAAAACTAACATATCATGCTTGCAGGAATTTTTAATATCCTAATATGCAAGTATAACAATTTAAATAACAGGAGTAAAATGAAATCAAATTTAGTTTTTCAAAACATTTTTTTTTATGACAAGAAAAGTAAAAATTTCAGAAGACTACTACAGTAGTGGAGGTTTTCAAAGCAAATACACACCAACTAAAATAACACACTGATACAGATAACAAATAATAGTGGAATTTAAATAATTTTAAACATGTAGTTTCCTAAGTAGAAGTTCCTAATAGTGGTTTATAACAGTTTTTGGAATTTAAAGTACACACTACTAAAAAATCTGACATAACATACACATAAAAACATTTACTATTACACACTACCACACAACAACATATAAATCAACAATAAAACAACAATACTTGAATATGCATAACAGATAAATAGTACAACTACAATCTGCATACTATCAAGGTTCACATCATAATACAATAATCAAACCAAATACTAGATAAGGTACACAATAACATAGCACAACAACACAATAACTAAAACAAACAACATATATCTACTCTTCATCCTCATCATCATTATCATCTTGCTCGTTCCAATCTCTGGATGGCACATAAGGTATATAAAATGGATGAGGTGGCATCTCAGCACTCTGATCTCCTCTAATCAGTCTATCCAAGTATTGCTGATAATTCTCCTCATATTCATCATGTTTTACAATATATCTCTCAACATTATCCAGCTTACCATCCATATCTCTCACATGCTCTTGAGTAAGACTCAATTTTTTCAAAATCTTTATTAATAAACTAGTCTGTGAATCAGTAGATGATGAAGCACGTGAAGTAGAAGCATGAGAAGTAGAAGCGGCAGAAGCAAAAGCAGTAGAAGCCCTACCAAATCCTCCTCTCCAACCAAACTCTAAATGCAAAGTGTAAGCACCAATGTTTACACTGGTAATTGGTCTCAATGGCTGAAGTACCTCTTCCCAGGTCTCAAATCTCACTCCAGATCTTTCACATAGTGAATGAATTAAGGAAGGAAATCCCATACCTACAGTATTGTTAATCTAGCACAGTTCAAAACATAACCATAAATTATCCCTCCAATATCAATAGGCTTCCCATTCTGAATACAATGGTTCAACACAGCTCTTTCTCTCGTCACTTCACTTGTATGACTTGAAGGTAACAACCTAGATGAGATAAAATAATGCCATGCCTTAGAAATGGTATTCAATTTGGAAGTAGGAAAGTTCACTCTTCTATCATTTGTCATTTTCCATAATCCTCTTCCATCAGTCAGAAATTCCATAATCTCATCTAATTCTCCTTCCGAAGGATGATAATTAGAATAAAAACAAAACATATCAGGAGGTAGTCCATAAAAGGTATTGATTGCACCTGAAGAAAAATTTACTTCCTGCCTTCTAACCATCACCTGATTTTCCTCTACAGCAGGTAAATTTGCATAAAATTCCCTTACAACAGAAACAACAGCAACAACAGAGAAGCAACAGTAATTCTGCCAGTTTCTTCTTGCAATCATATCTTCAATCACCTCTCCTGGCTTACTAAACACTCGCTCAGGAATCAACTTACATCATTGCAATGCATCGACGTATCGTTCCTTATCCCTCAAACTAACAAATTTGTCAGAATCAAATTTCGTCTTATCTCGAGCGCGCTTTGATTTTGGAGCCATCTCTAAAAATTCACGAAAAATTCAACATAAATTCCAAAATCAAACTAAACTTGTTAAATTATCTTCCAAAAGATATTTTCACTAAGTCCAAGCAATTTATCAAGCTTTTTCTCAAATTTTCACCATGAATAGTGATTTTAAGATTTCCAAAATGCATGGTGAAAATAAAAAATTTTTACTTAGGAGTAGTGCTCTTACCTCAAGGAATCCAAATCTAACAATTTTTGTTGAGATTGGCTCTTAAATGATCCACAATATGTAACCCTAGGCTCCTCTTTCGCAAAGAAAGCAAAGGCTGAAGATGATGGGGCAGTTGAAAATGGCAAATTTCGGGTTTTTAAGTCACGGGAAACAAATTTCATGAACTGGCGCTTAAGCGTGAACATTCGGAACTTAGCCACGAAATTTGGCGCTTAAGCGCCGGCAATCTGGCGCTTATTGCCGGCGCTTAGCCGCCAGTACCCAAATTTTTATAATTAAGGTATATGCACTAAATCACTTTGTTAATTACCCATAATTAGTCCACAATAATTAATTCTCCCACATAAGTCTTCTAATACTCCAAATCAAAGTTTAATAACTATTGATTCCACACAAACTTCACAAAACACAAAATTATATTCAAATAAACACAACATTTAATACAACACCAGAATTTTTATCCAAATGTGAAGGATAAAATTCTCAAAATACAAGACACTATATTATTAAACTAATAAGTATACATCTCTAAGATGTACCCATCACATCATCAGGCATATATAAAAACACTAAACACATCAAACATGAACACAGAAGAACACTAACATAACACATTAAGACACTAAACAGATAAAAACAAAACACATTTAATTCCACTCTCCATTAGGCGGAATATAGCCAGGACCACTATTATTCTCATTTGACGCCTCAGGAATGTAGATTTGATAGAACGGGCTATCATTGTTCATTCTTATATCATCTTCTTCAATCCATTTATTTTTCACAAACATCGCTATATCTATTTCTTCCACATACCTCGAATGATTGAATTGCATCTTGAGTTGCCATCCCATGTGATCAAGATGCAAGGTAATATCATTGATTTTTGCTTCCATTGATGTCACTTGGGCTTCAATTTTTGCAGTCATCTCTGCTATACCTTGAATGCTAACAGCCAGATATCCATTAAATAACTCCTTAGCACTATCACTAATGAACTTACTTTTAACGGAATCTTGCTTCTTCTTCATCTCGTTCTCCCAGGAAGACATGGTGCTCTTCAAAATTTTCTTCTTAGACTTCAGAAATGAAATTTGGACTTAGGGTAAGTGTTTCTATCAAGTCTATTCCTTTTTATAGACTTGGGTGATGATAGAATATTCCCCTAGACATTTAGAATCTTCTAAATAACTCCCATAACTCCTCCCACACGATCTAGGCTTCAAATACACATTTTTCACTTTTTTTATAACGGTGGCGCCTAAGCGCCAACTAGTCGGCGCTTAGCAGCCAGTGCACATTTTAGCACAGGTCCGCTAAGTGTCCAAATTTTCATTCTGACTTCTCCAAATCATCAATTAAGGTCGAATAAACTCTACTTAAGTTTAAAAACTACAAATTACTACCATTAAAAACATAAAAACAAACCAAACAAAGTAAACTAAACATACAAAATAAACATAAAGCAAAGCACACCGATAAATATGGCTTGCCTCCCACCAAGCGCTTATTTTAACGTCTTCAGCTTGACATACCCAGAACTCATTCTGAGTGACCCAACACTAAATTCTCATCAGATTTAGATATGTTGACTGAAAAATATGGTTTAAGTCTATGCCCATTAACTTTAAATATTTTTCCAATCTTAGGATCTTGAATATCTACAGCTCCATAAGAATAAACATTTATCACAATGAATGGACCCATCCACCTGGACTTATGTTTTCCAAAAAATATTCTCAATCTAGCATTATACAAAGAAAACTTGTTGTCCTGGGACAAGATTTTTGGTAAGAATCTTCTGATCATGCCATAACCTCATCTTTTCCTTATAAATCATAGCATTTTCATAAGATTCATTCCTTATTTCTTCAAGCTCATTTAATTGCAATAATCTCTTTTCAGCAGCATCTTTCAAATTATAATTGAACTCTTTAATAGCCTAATAAGCTTTATGCTCAAGTTCAAAAGGTAAATGACAAGCTTTTCCAAAAATCATCCTATATGGGGACATTCCTATAGATGTTCTATAAGCAGTCCTATAGGCCCATGAAGCATAATCCAGTTTAGTTGACCAATCCTTTCTATTTGGATTAATAGTTTTTTCCAATATTCTTTTAATTTCTCGATTGGATAATTCAACCAAACCACTTGTTTGCGGATGATAAGCAATAACAATGCGATGATTAATATGATATTTCTTTGCTAACTTCCCAATAATCGCATTTCTAAAATGACTTCCCCCATCAGTTATGATTACTCTTGGTATTCCAAATCTGTAAAATATATTCTTTTCTAAAAACTTAGCAACTCTTTGAGCATCACATCGAGGTAAAGCAATAGCTTCAATCCATTTCGAAACATAATCTACTGCTATCAAAATATAAACATTTCCGAATGATGTTGTAAATGGTCCCATAAAATCTAATCCCCAAACATCAAATATTTCAACTTCCAACATATAATTGAGGGGCATCTCAGTTCTTCTAGAAATACTGCCTACATGCTGACATCTATCACAATTTTTAATATAATCATTCACATCCTTAAAAATTGTAGGCCAATAAAATCCTAATTGTAATATTTTATATGCAGTTTTATCACTTCCAAAATGTCCCCCATAATCAGAATCATGACATTTTTGAATAATTTCATAAGTCTCTTCCAAAAAAACACATCTTCGAATTATAAGATCCTTTCTTTGTTTATATAAAAAAGGGTCATCCAAAAAATAAGTCTTAGCATTAGACAGAAATTTCTTCTTTTCATGATATGTCAAACCATAGGGTATAATATTACTAACAATAAAGTTTATTATGTCTGCATACCACGGAATATTCCTTTTCTTTAACAGTGAACATTTTTTCATCAGGAAAATGTTCATTAATTTTTTCAATATCACAGAGAGATTTTTCAATTTCAAGCCTGGACAAATGATCAGCAATTTGATTATCAGAACCCTTCCTATCTACTATCTCAAAATCAAATTCTTGCAAAAGAAGAATCCATCTTATAAGTCTTAGTTTTGCATCATTTTTCTTCATTAAGTATTTGATAGCAGAATGATCAGTATGCACAACACATTTAGTTTCAATTAAATATGATCGAAATTTATCAAAGGCAAATACTATAGCTAATAACTCTTTCTCAGTAGTGGTGTATTTAATTTGAGCTTCATTAAGAGTTTTACTAGCATAATAAATTACTTTAAAAATTTTATCATATTTCTGACCCAAAACAGCACCAATAGCATAATCACTAGCATCACACATTAATTCAAAATGGTTTTCCCAATTTGGTGAAATTATTACAGGTGCAGTGATAAATTTTTCTTTTAATGTTTCAAAGGCTTTACAACAGTTATCATCAAAATTAAAAATTGCATCCCTTTCCAGTAAATGGCATAAAGATTTTGTAATTTTTGAAAAGTCTTTAATGTAATGCCTGTAGAATCCAGCATGTCCTAAAAAACTTCTAATTCCTCTTACATTAGTTGAGCAAGGTATATTAGATATAACTTGAATTTTTGCAGGATCTACCTCCAAACCTTTTTCTGAAATCCGATGTCCCAAAACAATTCCTCCTGCTACCATAAATTGACATTTTTCCTAATTAAGGACCAAATTAGTTTCTTCACAGCATTTTAGAACTTTAGATAGATGTTCTAAACTTGATTCAAATGAAATTCCAAACATTAAAAAGTCATCCATAAAAATTTCAATCCCTTTTTTAATTAAATCACAAAAAATAGCCATCATACAACTTTGAAATGTAGTAGGGGCATTACATAAACCAAAGGGCATTCTTCTAAAAGCAAACGTACCATAAGGACTGGTAAACGTAGTTTTCTCTTGATCCTCAGGAGCAATTTGAATTTGGTGGTAACCAGTATATCCATCCGGAAAACAAAAGTATTTAAGCCCAGCCTACTATCCAACATTTGATCTTGAAAAGGGAGTGGAAAATGATCTTTCCTTGTGGCAAAATTTAATTTTCTATAATAAATGCATATTCGCCACCCTGTAACTTGTCTTGTTGGTATCATTTCATTCTTTTCATTAACGATCATGATTACTCCTCCTTTCTTAGGAACACAATGAATAGGACTAACCCATGCACTATCTGAAATAGGGTAGATAATTTCAGCATCCAACCACTTTAAAATTTCTTTCTTAACAACTTCTTTCATAATAGGATTTAATCTCCTTTGGGGATCAGCTCGTAGCTTGCAATTATCTTCCATAAGAATTCTGTGCATACAAATTGAAGGACTGATTCCTTTAATATCAGCAATTGTCCATCCAAAGGCTTTCTTGTATTTCTTTAAAATTTTAAGTAAACTCTCTTCTTCTTTTTCAGTTAATTAAGAGGACATTATAACAGGCAAGGTTGAGGATTCACCTAAAAAAGAATACTTCAAATTTTTAGGAAGCATTTTTAACTCAAGTTCAGGAGGTTTTTCAATTGATGGACCATAAGATTTATCTTTCTCAGTCATATCCAACAATTCAAAATTTTCTTGAACATACTTTAAATCTTCTTCTTGAAAATCTTCAAAATCAAATAACTCCTCTTCTTGCTTATATTAAAATTCTTCTCTTTCAACATTCTCTTCATAAGTTGATTTGAAATGACATTCACTTAAATAATCAATAACATCCATCCTATAACACTCATCTTCTTTACCTCTTGAAGGATATTTCATCGATTTTGAAATATTAAATGTAACGATCCGATCATTAACTCTCATCGTTAATTCCCCTTTTACACGACTATCATGGCTCGCACTCGTAGCTAGAAAAGGTTTCCCCAAAATTATGGGTATATCTTTATCTTCCTCCATATCTAACACAATGAAATCCACAGGAAAAATAAATTGATCCACTTTTACCAAAACATCTTCTATAACTCCTTTAGGATAAGTGATCAATCGATCTGCTAATTGAAGAGTTACAGTAGTTGGGGTTATTTCTCCCAGTCCTAGTCTTTTGAATATTGATTGAGGCATAAGGTTAATGCTTGCACCCAAATCACATAAAGCTTTTCCACAGAATCTATCTCCGATTGCACATGGAATTGTGAAACTACCGGGATCATTAAGTTTTTCAAGAAGCTTTTTCTGAATTATCGCACTGCACTCCTCACTAAGTGCAACAGTCTCATTTTCTTTAAACTTCCTCTTTTTATTAAGAATATCCTTCATAAATTTTGCATAGCTTGGCATTTGTTCTAGGGCTTCAGCAAATGGAATATTAATGGTAAGCTTCTTTAATATCTCCAAGAATTTTGAAAATTGCTTATCCAACTTTTGTTGACGAAGTCTCTGAGGAAATGAAGGTGGTGGATTTTCTAAATCAACCTTAGGTGGAGAAATAGGTCTTTCAAAACCTTTTGGAGCGTCCTCTTTAGGTCTTTCAATCTCTTCTTTCTGCTCGGTTTCTTTTTGAACTCTACCTTCCAATTCTTTTCCACTTCTCGGTTGAATTGCTTTCACTTGTTCTTTATTCTCTTCTCTCGGATTCACTTCAGTATTACTTGGAAGCATTCCTTGGGATCTATTACTTAAGGCATTTGCAATTTGTCCCAATTGAGTTTCAATAGTTCTGATGGTTGCTCCTTGAATTTGTAATTGATTTCCCATATGTGATACTACTTCTTCCATAGACAACATCTTCTCCTTAAATTTTAAAGCATTGTTATAACCTGAAGGATAAGTTAATTTATTAATATTATTACCTTGGTTGTTCCAATTCCCCAATGGGTTTACTTGGGTGTTCCCCCATTGTTGATTACTGATTATTATTAATCCAGTTAAAATTTGGATGATTCTTCCAACTCGGGTTATAATAATTGGAATATGGGTTGTTAGGTTTGATTATAATATTCACAGTTTCTAGTGAATAATAAGAATCAACCATTTGGCCTAATGAATTTTCTTCAATCATGATATTTGGCTGAGAAAAATTCATCCCAAATTGGTCTATCTTCCTTGATACAACAACAACTTGATTTGCTAACATTGTAAAAGCATCATTTTCATAAACACTGGCTACCTTTTTAGGATTTAACCTTTCAGAAAGCCATTGAAAATTATTAGTAGCCATTTCTTCAATTAAAGCATAAGCATCAGAAAATGGTTTAAACATTAATGATCCACCAGTAGAAGCATTGATGATTGATCTAAGAGATCCAACTAATCCATTATAAAAAGTTAGAATTATTAACCAATCTGTTATCGCATGATGTTAACATTTCCAGAGGAGATCTTTAAATCTTTCCCATGCTTCATATATTGATTCCCCTTCAAACTGACAAAAATATGTTATATCATTTCTCAACTTAGCAGTCTTAGATGGTGGAAAATATTTAGCAAGGAATTTTTGTGACAATTCACCCCAAGTTCTAATTGATCTAGGTGCTAACGAATGTTACCACATTTTAGCTTTATCCCTTAGTGAGAAAGGAAAAAGTCTAAGTCTAATAGCATCATCCGAAACACCATCATATTTAAAAGTAGCACACAAATCTAGAAAATTAGCAAGATGCAAATTAGGATCTTCAGTTGTTGCTCCCTCAAACTGATTATTTGACACCATTTGGATAATAGCAGGTTTAAGCTCAAAAGAATTAGCAACTACAGCAGGGTTTTGAATATTACCACGAAGTTCATCTACTATAGGGTTAACATAATCTCTTAAAGGTCTTAATTCTTGATGGATGCCAACATTTTGATTTTGATGATTTCCCATTTCATGAATATTTTTTTCTTTTTTTGTATTTTTAATCTTTTTGATTTTTCTGATAGTTCTTTCTAATTCAGAATCGTAAGGCACAAGTCCTTCAGAACCTGAACTACGCATACAACAATAAAACAAAAAAAAAAAAAATACAAACCACAGGGAAAAATTGAAAATCTTTAAAGGAATTTAGAAAATTATCTTTTTTACTTTCTTTAATTGTTTTTGAATTAGTATGTCTTGATTTTGAAAAGTTTTAGAAAGTGGATTTGTCTTTTGAAATTTTCTTAATAAAATGCTAAGCAATGAAAGTAAAGGTTTCAATAACTAATAACACTGGATGTAAAAATACTATTAACTAAAATATCTTTTTCTTTCCTTTCATGAAGTAGTAATAATTCTTAAAGTATTCTTATGGAAGTATTTAAATTTTGTTGTGACAGATAGAAGCAAATGTGTTCTTTACCCTTACTTGGTTATATAAAGAACATAGATTAATTTGAAATTTATATTATTTTGAACATGGTTAGGCAGGGAAGATACCAGTCTCTCACTCTAGAGTTCCCTCGATTCCCACCACCTGGGGGCTAACTTCTCATAACAAATCTCAAAACTTCAAACCAAATTAGGGGGTTTTAGCTTGTCACTCTAAAATCCTTTAATTTTACTCTCTTTTATAAAAATATCTTCTAATATTACATTCACTTATATGGACTACAGTTCTCACCCATATATTTGCATGTGATTCCTACTAACTTTAATGAGATAATACCGCATTGGATCTTACATAATCTTAAGAAATTCTACAACTTAACAGGCCAAATTAAGAAGTAAACAAAGTTCTCAGAATCAATCTTCATAACTTCTTCCAACTTTTAAACACTGATACTTTCCACAACAATTCTCTTTAAATTAGTTACTTCTCCATTTTAAGAAAAAAAAGATAAAGTAAACTACTCAGAATGCACTGGAAAAATACAAAAACACATTGATTTGAAATTAAAAATGATAAGAAAAATAATAAACGAAAGCAAGTATTGATAAACAAAATAAAAGTAAACACTTATCTAAAAATCCTCTCTACAATACTAAGGAAGTTCCTCTGAAACTTTGACTCTTTGCTAAACTACTCCTCAGAGCAAGTCTCCAAACTCCGATGACTCAGAATATAGACTTCAGACTTCAATAAAAACTAAACTAAAAGAAAGAAAAGAAGTGGGAGAAGAACTCTTAACTACGACCCTTTTCTCCTTTCTACTCTCTACTCCTACTCTAAATAAAAAACTAAAATGCAGTGGAAGAATCTCTTAAATTCCTCTCTTCGAAATACAGTGAAGAGCCTCTTCAATTCTTCACCTTTTCACTTCTAAGACTCTCTTTAAATAGTGAACCAAAAGGTGCCTTGGTGTCTCTTCAAAATGTATCCAGATTCGATGTATCTACCAAGGAACGCACCCCTTTATTCAAATTTGCCGCCCAAAGGAAGTTATGGACGTTAAAACCAAGAGTTGGATCCATTCCCTTTTGAATTTGTCGCCAAATCTAATTAAAGTTTGATTTATAACTGTGGCGGCTAAGCGCCGACCCAGCGCGCGCGTAGCCGCTAGTGCCAAATTTTTTATTTTTCATCTTTTTGCTCCAAATTTGATCCAATTTTGCTCCTTTCATCATGACCATCTATTTTCATCATACCTGTAAGAAAAACAAAAAATACCTTCCATTAAAGTGCAATATCATTAAAAATATGTATAAAAATGTGCATAAAAATACTATATATTTTAGGTGTATCAGCATTCTCCTCACTGGGAGCCTCACGCGCAGATGTCGTGGATCTGGTTTTGACCATATTAATTTTCATGAACTCTTTGTCCATGCAATCCGACAGGAAGTAATCTTCATCGTCAACATCTAATCCTCATTGTTTTGCCAATTCTAAAATTTCTTCTCGGAGCCTTCAAACTTTATCATCGATTATTTTCTCTTTTGTCAATTTAAAATCCGTAGGCTTCTCTCGACTATCACTTTTCTCTGCAACTGACTCAGAAGCAACGGTGGTAGTGGCAACTGGAACATCGGACTCACAATCTATCTTGTGATTTACTGACCTCTCAGAATGTACTTGTGCAACGTCCTTTGGTAACAACACTTTCCTCTTAAGATTCGGTACCTTGGGATGGGGTGTCTCGGCGGGGACATTGGAGTGTAAGGGGAAGTGTGCTCCCTAGGGTGTAGACCATGTACAGAGGTAAACAAAATTATTTTGTTCTTTCTCTTCAGTAATTTCTCATAATCGTAGACGGATGGTACTCTCAGATCTAGCCAGGACTTGACTGATCTGCGCACTACTGGTGTCGGAACAACAGTAGAAGTATCTATAATGGTAGCATTAACATGTCATCCCCAATTATGCTTGATGAATACCCAGACGGACCTCTTTATTTTTAGAATTTCATCCTTTATTTGATGGGATATTGTACATCCCATCCTCTTGAGGAGTTTAACAACATAACCCCCCTCCTTTTTAGCTATACTTCAGAGAAGGGTGTAAACTCGGGTAATGGGTGTGGGTCTCTCCCACTCCTCCTTACGACCATATAGTGGTAGTAGCGTAGCAACAATCTTGTGAAGGCTTTCTCCTTCGGTTGTGCTAATTAACGGATGGAGGCTTTCTCCACTAAATTGAGTTCCTCCTGTTAAGAAATCCCATCAATCACTGGCAGACTTACAAATCGTGCCCTTGCGGCTTTCAGACTTCTACAATTGTGGTTCCTCCTTTGTGATCTAGTTGGAGGGGGAACCCTGGGAACCAATCTCAAAAACTGACAGCAGGGCAAGAAAGGCGTTGTTGGATCTTCTTCATGCAAAATCTCTTTCCCTTTGGTAGACAAGAAAGTAGGTGTAGTGATGGAAAAATTGGTAGCGGTAGGGGTGACGACTTTCCTAGGCATGGAGACGACTGACTTGAAGGGACCAGTAGGAACTTTCACCTTCTTAGTAGAAGAGAAATCTTGGTGGGAGTTTAAGTTGAACTCAGAAAACAGATCTTGAACTTCTAGGGTGGCAACTTTCACGACCACGAATGGAGCTTTTCCGAGTACGACTTCAAACTCACTAAAGCCGGTCCCGAACTGAATCATCGGTGTTGTAATACTGCATCACAGGAGGAGGGCAAGTTACAGGAGAAATTCAGTGTAGGGTTTGACATCTTGACTGTCAAAAGAAAAGAATTCCGAAAGTTAGCGAGGGCATAAACGCTATAATCATAGTGCAAACACTACGAGAAGGAAAAATTGCTCTGTGAGCTGAGCACAATTTCATTTCATCTTAACATTTCATTGTTATTATTTATTTATTTTAATATTTTTATCTTTAGCTTTAATAAATTTGTTAAAAGGAGTTTTAGGGTTTCAAGAAGGAAAAGGGTCAATCTGCTGATAGCAGGATTGAACCCGGGAGGCACAAAGAGGAGGTGAAGTATGGGACGTCGTCTGGGATCCCCTTCACGACGCACATTGCCCTGACAAACTTGTTCACCGACACACCTATTGGGGATCCGACCCCACAAAGATCAAGAGGGAACCTAAAGATCCCTAAACCCCCTCTGTTTAAGGATGGTTAAACAGATGGTCCTGAAATTAAGGAAAGTTAATCGTACTTCCCCAAGAAAGAAATGAGTGAAGTATATCAATGGAAGAAAGGTAATCTGGTTCATAAGGGACATGAACTCATTACCTATGTATGAATATAATATTTCCTGATCTTAATGAAGAGAGAAATGAACTCCCCAGCGGAGTCGCCAGAAAATTGCCAGCTGTTAAAGTGAACCCTTCGTATTTTTAGATGGTACAGATTTAATTTAATAAATAGAATTTCAAAAAAATATTATTTTTTTATTTTAAAATATGAAATCAAACCGATCTCATATAATCGATAGTTTAAAATAATCAAGCACTTTACTACAAGCTATGTGTTTATCCTAAAGAATGAACACGTTGCTTAGTAGTGAGCCTTGATCAAATAAACTAAAGAATCCATGATATTTGTTTAGTCTGCGAACTGTTTATGTCAACTGACAATTTCTCTTATCTAATATGGAGGAATTAGATAGGAGAATCTATGATATTTGTTTAGTCTGGGGTCTTTAAGTTTCCTATAAGAGTAAGTCTCTAAAGTTAATTACATCTTAGGTAACCGAAGTCGCCTAAGAAAACTCTTGATATAGATCAAGAAACATTTGTATTCATGATTTCCAAAAGGGTAAGGTTCCTCAAGAGAATGTGGTAATAAGAGATCCAATAGGTGAGTGGCTCAAATTTTGGAACAATTTTTGTAGGAATCCAAAGGAAGGAAAGACTAGGGGAAAGACATAGATCCAAGAGAGATCTTAGTGTTTTCCTGAACTATCCTATGGTTTGGCTTCAATTTGGAATATTTATTTGATGTTTCATCCTGTCAATTTTATTATTTAGGGCTTACACTCATTTGCCACCAATCTTGTGAATAACCTGGAAGATAGGAGGGTTTATGTCATACCCGATGACAACCACAGAATCCTAAGATGAGTTAGGGATATTGCACAACCTGTTCATGCAAAGGCCTAAGGAGATAAAGTGAGGGTTTATGTTGCAGTAGGCAAGCTACCTCGAAGTCATATGACTTGTTGTTTTAATTTTTAAGGAGTTTTACTGTTGAAGATGACCGTGCTGCCCACTATGCATGCTCTAAGCTCCTCGTCGTAGCGAATTTAGTTTAAAGAAGTGTCAATTGTAAAGGAAAAGAGAAGTGTCATGTTACAGAAATATTTAAATGGAGGTGTCATAATGTTTTATTAGGGGACAATGTTTAAGTTGATTAAGTGGAGCCGGTTAAGATCCCACAGTTCCATCATCCCGGCACCACTATTTTCTTCAGATTCACTTAGTCCAGATGAATTTACTAAAACAAACTTAATGAGTTCCATACTTTCATACAAAAAGTGAGAAATCTTGTTAACAACCGTAGGTTGTATCCTCCAAGGTATTCTGGATCATTTGATAAAGTCGTTTTAATTTAGTTGCAATTGTGATTTTTTTGTTTTGTTTGTGATTAAATTTTGGGTTGTCTTATTTTTTTGAATGTTGTTGCGGTGAATTTTATCTTGTTTTGTTTTAGTTTAATTTTAGTTTTGGTTTTGTGGCAATCCTAAAAGTTTTGGTTTTCATGCAAGGTGACATTGTTGTTTAACATGCAAGCTTATAAGTGAGAAAAGTAAGGAAAGTGCAGGAAAATAAAGCGCTATAAACTATAAAAATTTACTTAGCGAGTCTTCTCATTCCTCCATCTGAATATTTAGTATCTTTACAATAAACATTTATAATTTGTAGGAATGTGAAAGCCTATAGATTGGTTCATTACAGGCCTACCAAACTCTATGCCATAACTTGATGGGTCCTATTCATCCATTTAAGAGATCTCTTCATTTAATAAATATGATAGGCCAGTTATCCTACTACGTGTTAAGAAGATTTGTTAAATGAGTCTAGGAGGTACGTAAACATTTCACAATTCTTTTGAGCTTCCTTGAGGTCATTTTAGGCTTATCATAATTATTAAATGACTCATCTGTTTTATATCCTTATGCTCAGTTAGCCAATGTTTTAATTATCCCAATAGGTGGGCTAGTTATCATTTTATATTTCACTTACGAATTACGTAAGTGGAGCCTTTACAGGAAAAATTAATTTATGGAAGAATTTAATCAAATTTGATGGGCTTTTAGTATTTCAAAAGTGATTTAAGATCAATTGTGTTACTTTTTTATAATTCTCATTAGTCAAATTTTCAATTAAGCCTAGCTCACTACTAAGCCCTTAAGATTTTAGTGGGTATATTAATACTTTTAGAAAAAGAAGTTAAGTGACTTTTATGAGTACGATTCTCATCAAAATATTGAATTATCATTTAAACATCAAATAGGGGTATTAAACTAGTGAAACATCAACTTCCAAAATCAACCCCTAACCTTAAGGATCACTTACTTTAATTCTTCTCCAAATTATAATGATTAATTAAATCATAAATTTTATCTTTTTAATATGATAAAAGTGAGATGGGTTTCGACCATTTATCCCTTTATATTTTAATCATTCAAACATAATAATTAAAATCATTCATTACCCATTTCCCACTTTAATTAAGCCTAAATGTGATTAAGATTAAATTCTTCAAAATTTCACTTTTGCCCGTAAAGGCCTTTATCACTTCATAATTCATTAAATTTAACTCAAATGACTTTAAAATTTTTTGCTACCCCACCCATTGGCAATTAAAATATTAGAGGAGAAAATGTGACTTTTCAATAATTAATATAATTTATATAATTATTTTAATGCAAAAATAAGGATTTTTTAAGGGAAATTCAATAATTTAGTCAAAATAAAGTTTCTATCCCTAAAAAAATTATTAGAGGTTCACATAGACCAGAGAACCACTTGGACCAAATTTTATGATTTATTGAGCTTTAATTTAATTATTAGAATTATTTTAAGTTCTGGAGTATTGATTAATTATAAAATACTTTGTGGGTTGAAAATTAAGTTTTATATTTTTCATGAATCTCTCTAAGGTCAGGGAACCCAGGAAAACAAATTTCATATTTTTTTAATTTTTATTTTCATTTTTAGAATTATTTTCATGGAAAGTTAAGGAAATTCATTTTTTAGCTTTTAGAAAATGATTTTATTCCTTTAAAATTTAATATCTTCATTTATAGAGTTACAAAAATTACCCCAATTGTTCCCAAATGATTAGTAGACAATTTGAAACATTTACAACAATTTTATAAACTTTGTGATTTTTATTAATATTTAATTATTCAAATATTAAAACAATGCTTAAAAATGAAAACTTTATTTTAACTACAATTTTATTTTTCAGAGATTCCTATGATCACATAAGACTCCCAAAATTAATTTGGTAATTTCTTTAAGTGTATTTTAATTATTATAATTATATAATTGCCAAAAATGTGATTTAACTTGTTAAATTCATTTAAGCATTTAAATTAACTCCATTTGACTTGAAATTTTTATGGGGAGTTTCCTTGACCTTAAATTATAGTGGAGAGTAATTTTTAGTTCACTTACATTTTTAGTTAATCCAATTTATTTTATTTGAATTTTAGGTCTTAATTACCTTTAGGGTTATACTTAATGAGTTAGACCAAGTTTACATTTTTTTTTAGGGTCCTCTGATCATAAGTAACCTACCAAAATTTATTTCATATTTTTCTGATCATATTTTAATTATTACAATTTTTATATCAAAATAGACATGATAATTTGAAAAAATAGAGATCTCTGTATAGAGATCTCCTTTGACTTTGGAAAAATCAGAGGAGAACCCCCATGACAGAGAGGAAGAGATCCCCATATATCAATCCATGGTGACATGTCTATGCCAATGGAGAATTAAAAAAAATCCAAACATTATTTACTTAATTAGAAATAAAATATTCATCAAATAAACTTCAAATAATTTTCACATTGCTCTCCTCTATTCACTGAGCATTAGGGTATTTTTCTTTTATTTTTCTGATTTTTCTACACCAAGTTATGGATTTTTAAAGTTAACTGAATTTAAATAAATCAAAATACCCCTAATTTCCTACTTAAACCATGCGGCGCCACCTCATCTTCGGCAGCTCCGAAGTACTACGCGTCGCTCCATCATTTGAAGTCGCCTTCTGACTTAATTCCCACGCGGCCGCGCTTTATGTCAAGATCTTCTGTCCAACACAATCCCAACCCTCAATTCGATACACGCTCAATCGAACTATTGTGGGTCATTGTCTTCACTTGGTCCTTCCCGTGAGCCCTCCATCTTCTAAACTTAAGATCTCGAGCTAGACTCAACCAAATAGCAAGGGGTTTGTTCCTAGAGCTTCATCTAACCTAAACAAACCTATCTATACGGCTAACCTAGCATGAAATTAACCCAATGTGTATGGAGAATCGAAATAAGCTCGGTAAGAAGGTGAGTTTCAATACCTTTGTCTGAGAGGGGAGGCCTCAATCAGATGGTTGTGGCAGCTTCGATTGGTCCCAACGAACCTCCAGATGAAGTCTTTTGCCCTGGTGAAATGTCTAGACTCAAGTTCAACCAGACCCAATTTCAAGTGTTGATCAAAGTCTGGTGCAGAGGCTCTATGATGAGGCTTTGATGGGGTATCTTCTTCTTTCAGTGCTGTGAAGATGTGGGTGTAAATCATTTGAATTTGGTGCACTGTGGAGCTGTGGTGAAATGTGTCCTAGTTTCTGCTGGAATTTTAGTGAGTAAATTGGCTATGGACAGTGGGATTCATTGGCTGAGGATGGTGGGCTTGCAAACAAGAGGTCTCCGGGAAGCTCTAGAGGCAATTTGGCAGGGTTTCCTTAAGAAAATTTCAGCACCTCTCCCTTGGACATGAAGGGTAACTTTTATAGTCATGGCCAATTGGCTGAGCTTGAGGCTTGGCTTTGGGTGGGATTTGCTGCTTAAGTGGAAGGTAGTAAGGCATAAGTGGTTATTGAAGGGATGCCACACTGACAAGGCCCAATTTTTGGCTAGGCAGGGTGGCGCTCAGGTTTGGTCATTTTCGGTGGCTAGGTTGTCCTACAAGATTAGGGAAGTTGCCTGATAGGGCAAGGGGAAGTCAGGGAAGAGTTAATGAAGTTAATTACTTGTCATGATGGGTAGCTTGCTTCAAGTAATGGTTTAGCCAAAAGGTAAAAAAGAGGTTGACTTGGTGAGGGACCTTTGGTCCATGGCTCATGTGGCTTGGGTCTAGTGGGTTGTCGCTGGTCCTTGGGATCCCAAGGTTGGCAATGGTGGAGCCAATTTGGTTAATTTGGTTCAATTTGGTGACATTGGGTCATGGGTTCAATTTTGGTCATATTGGGTTTAGGTTGGGCTAGGTTTGGTTTGAGCTTGGGTTAGACCCAATTGATTGTTCAAAATGATGTATATGATTGTCATAAAGTCTTTAGAAGAGGATTGAAGTAGTTTTGAATAGGTTATGGGGTTCAATTTGGCTTAATTTGGGGTTTTGGCCAATTTGGGGTAAGTTGGGTTAACTTGGGTTTAGGTTAGGCTAGGGTTGGGTCAAAGGTCAATTGAGGGTTTCAAATGGTCTCGAGGGTGTCATAAAGAGCTTTCAACATTAATTGGGTGGAAATTTTGGGGTTTTGGCACTTAATTTGATGGATTTTGAACATGTGACCTATTTAGGGAAAAATTGGAGATTTTGGCTAAGTTGGGCTTGGGTAAGGCATAGACTCAAATTAGGGGCCATTGAATGTTGCATTTAGCATATAGGAATGTTATGAGAAGTTTGGAATTCAAATTTAGGGGGAATTGATTGACATTAGGTTTAATTTGGGTGAAATGGGTCACTTTGTTAAAATTGGGGATTTTAGAATTCAAGTGAAATTGAGCTTAAATGTGGGTCAAATTGGGTTTGTATTTTGTTTAGATTTAGGTCAGATATGTTGAATTAAGGTTTAGAATTGAAATTGGGCAAGATTAGGGTCAATTAGGTGGACATTGGATTTAATTTGGGCATTTTTGGGTTAAATGAGTCAAATTGGGGCTTTTGGTTAAATTGAGCCAAATTGGCCAAATTAGGCCATGTGGTAGTTGAGGGAAATGAAATTGAGAATATTTGGGAGGTTTTGGGAATTTTGTTATTTTTGGGCTAGGTGGGGTATTTTGGTAATTTTGCAAATTTTGGGGCTATTTTGAAAATTTTGGTAAATTTGGGTAATTTTGGTCAACTTGTGTGGTAGAGAGTATTTTGAAATAATTCTTGGAGAAAAATGGGTAATTTGAGTAATTTTGGAAATTTTGGGGGATTTTAGGTTTTAGCGGTATTTTGGGTAGTTATAGGGGTAAGGGGTTAAAAATTGAAATTTTGGAAAAACTAAGGTTGATTAGAGGTGAGTAACATGGGATTGTTTAGATTGAGCCATGGACCAAAGGTAACCTCTATTTGGTCCTCTATGTGTTGGTTCCAGCCTCTTTAGCCATAGACGTAGGGTTGGACCACTCACATGAGTTTCCAAAGAGTTGGGGGATCAAGGTGGGATGTGCTTTGTTTAGGGTTAGGAGTGTAAAGTGTGTGTATGGTGTAAGCTCCAGACCTCCCAGGGCAAATCCTAAGGTCTGACCACCTAGAGGAGACTTTCCCTGGGCTTCCTTATGCTTGGTCTCTTCCTCCCAGGAGCTGGAGGTTAGACCTTAAGCATATGAAAACTCCCAGTGAAGTGAGAAAAGTTTGAATTTCTAAAGAGGAAGGGTTCCAAGACTAGTCTTCTAAAAAAGTCATAAGGAGACTCCTATGGCTAGACCCTAGACTATTCTAAAGAGAGACTAGACCTCAACCAAAAGTGAGGTTACATGATGGTGTTGATCTCGTCGAACCGCGCTTCTGTTAATACATAACAAAGTCATGTCAGCTGACGCATGGAATGCCCAACCAATCCCATAGCGCCGCGTGTCATTTTGACATCTCCGAGGTTTGAGCTGGCACCGTGTTGGATAAATAAATAAATAGGAATTAATTAAATCTAGAAATTCCTATTAATCTTTAAAAATTCATATCTTGACATAAAAAAAATCAGAAAAATATGATAAAAACATCCCTGGATTTATTAGAATAAGGAGAAATATCTAAAACCAAAAATTTGGAATTATTAATTTATATTTAATTTTTTATTAAATAATTACTCTCTCGAGTAATTTAATTATTAAAAATTATTTATAACTCCAAAAATTCCTAAATTTTCACAAAATGATACTTTCATCTATAGAGATATTCCCTGATTTTTCCAATGCTAGAAACACTCTCTGGGATTTAATTTCCTAATTTCTATCAATCTTTGTAATTATTTCCAAAATAATAATAATATTAATGAAATTGGAAATTAAATTTAAAAATGGCTTGAAAATTTAAGGTGACACTTTTAAACTCTAAAAAGACAATTTTTGGCCATTTAAAAATTTGAAATGGCATCTTTAATCTTAGGGTTAAAATTATTAATATTAAACTTAAATTTAAAACCCTAAAATCCTTTAAATCTTAAATCCTTACCATAAATTATCATACTTAGTCCATTCCACATTGGACTAGTTCAACCATGAGTCTAACTTCAAATAGACTCAAACTAAATTACATTAAGTCCAAGACACTAATTAGGCTTAATTAAACCAAGCTCGACCTTAATCACATTATGTTTAACTTATTAAACCCTAATTAAGTCTAAGACATTAATTAGACTTAATTAAATCAAGTTAGATCTTAATCACATTAGGTTTAACTTAACGAACTCTAATTAAGTCTAAGACATTAATTAGACTTAATTAAATCAAGTTAGACCTTATTCACATTAGGTTTAACTTAACAAACCCTAATTAGGTCTAAGACATTAATTAGACTAAATCAAATCAAGTTAGATCTTAATCACATTAGGTTTAAATTAACAAACCTTAATCAAGTCTAAGACATTAATTAAGCTTAATTAAACCAAGTTAGACCTGAATCACATTAGGTTTAACTTAACAAACCCTAATTAGGTCTAAGACATTAATTAGACCTGATTAAACTGTGTTAAGCCTTAATCACATTAGGTTTACCACAATTAACCCTAATTAGGTCCAACCTCTCATTAAACCTAATTAATTATCTTAAAATTTAATTACGTAGGTTTAAGACAAATTAAACCTTAATTAGATCTAACCCTAATTAGGTCTAATTAAATCAATTAAATCTTACTTAATCTATGTTTAATTAATCAAAAACCCTAATTAACCTTAATCTTAATTTGGTCTAATAAAATCAACTAAACCTTAATCCTAAACCCAATTAGACTTAACAACTAATTAAGTCTAATTAATCAATTAAATCTCACCTAAATTAGGTTTAATTAACCATAACCCAATTAGACTTAACCCTTACTTAACTCTAATTAATCAATTAAATCTTACTCAAATTCGATTTAATTAACCTTAACCCAATTAGACTTAACCAAAAGTAAGTCTAATTAATCAATTAAACCTTGCCTAAGTTAGGTTTAATTAACCCTAATCCAATTAGACTTAACCCGAATTAAGTCTAATTAATCAATTAAACCTTACCGAAATAATGTTTAATTAACCTTAACCCAATTAGACTTAATCGCTTTTTAAGTCTAATTAATCAATTAAACCTTACCCAAATAGGGTTTAATCTACCCAATTAGATTTAATCACTAATTAAGACTAATTAATTAATTAAACCTTACCCAAATAAGGTTTAATTAACCATAATCCAATTAAACTTAACCCCTTATTAAGTCTAATTAATCAATTAAACCTTAACTAAATTAGGTTTAATTAACATTAACCTAATTAGAATAAACACTAATTAAGTCTAATTAATTAATTAAACCTTACATAAATTAGGTTTAATTAATCTTAATCCAATTAGACTTAACCACTAATTAAGTCTAATTAATCAATTAAACCTTACCCAAATAAAGTTTAATTAATTGTAATCCTTATTAGACTTAACCACTAATTAAGTCTAATTAATTAATTAAACCTTAACCAAATTAGGTTTAATTAACCTTAACTTAATTAGAGTTAACCACTAATTAAGTCTAATTAATCAATTAAACCTTACTTAAATTAGATTTAATTAACCTTAACCAATTAGACTTAACCACTAATTAAGTTTAATTAATCAATTAAACCTTACCCAAATTAGGTTTAATTAATCGTAACCCAATTAGACTTAACCACTAATTAAGTCAAAATAATCAATTAAACCTTAACTAATTTTGGTTTAATTAATCGTAACCTAATTAGACTAAACCACTAATTTAGTCTTATTAATCGATTAAACCTTAGCCAAATATGGTTTAATTAACCATAACTAAATTAGACATAACCCCTAATTAAGTCTAATTTATCAATTAAACCTCACCCAAATAAGGTTTAATTAATCATAACCAAATTAGACTTAACCTTTCGCAAATAAGATTAGTTAACCTTAACATATACTTAGGTTCAACCCAACTTGAACCTAAGATAAACTTAAACTTTTTAGGTTCAACCTACATTGAACCTAGCCTTACCCTATACTTACGCTCAACCCAATTTGAGCTTAAGATGAACTTATACTTTTAATTTTCAATATACATTGAACCTAACCTTAACCTAACTTAGGTTCAACTCAACTTGGATCTAAGTCAACTTAAACTCAAATTCAAACCTTTTAGGTTCAACCTACATTGAACCTAACCCTAACCCATACTTAGGTTCAACCCAACATGAACCTTAGTCAAACTTAAAACTTCTAGGTTCAATATACATTGAACCTAACCATAACCTAACTTAGGTTCAACCCAACTTTAACCTAAGTCAAACTTAAATCTTATAGGTTTAACATATATTGAACCTAACCTTAACTTAACTTAAGTTCAACCTAACTTGAACCTAAGTCAAATTTAAACCTTTTAGGTTCAATATACAATTATCCTAAACTTAGCCTAACTTAAGTTCAACCCAACTTGAATCTGAGTCAAATTTAAACTCAAATTCAAACCTTCTAGGTTCAACCTACATTGAACCTAACCCTAACCTATACTTAGGTCCAACTCAACTTGAACCCAAGTTAAACGCAAACCATTAGGTTCAACCAGCATTAGACCTAATTCAAAATTAACTTAGGTTTAACCTACATGGAACCTAACTTAATCTAAACTTAGATTCAACCTACATTGGACCTAACTTAATCCAAACCTGTAGATTCAACCTACATTGAACCTAATCCAAACTTAGGTTAACCCTAAATTGAACTTAACTCAAACTTAACTCAAGTTCAACCCACAAACTTAAGTTAGGTTCAACCAACATTAAACCCAATTTAAATCTTAGATAGATCCAATACACCTAAGTTAAAATCTTTAGATTCAAATAACATTGAATCTAAGATTTTACCCAATTTTAAGCCTAGTAAGACTTAATCAAATGACTTTAGATTCAAAAGAAATCGAATAAAAAATTTTTAAAATTTAACTTATGTTAGACTTTATCTCTAAAGTCTAATTTATATTAGACTTAACACAAACATTGAATCTAAAAATCTTAAAATTTAACTTATGTTAGATTTTATCTCTAAGTCTAATTTATATTAGACTTAACCCAAACATCATAAAATTCAAAAGACATCAAATCTACATCTAATTTATATTAGATTTAATTCAAAATCAACTAAATCAACAATCTAAGAAATAAAATTCACATTATTTTTTTTAAATGATTCTGACACTATTTTCTTACAAGTTGAAGACAAGTTCCGCTTTAGATTTACTTTGCATGTTATTAGAGTGTGTTAAATCTATTTTGCAGGGAGACATTCTAAAGACGGGACAAACAACAAGGCAAAATAAGAATGATATAAATGACAAAATTAAAATGCCATAAACGACTGAAAAAAGATAAACAACAAAACAAAACCAACATAAACAAATGGCATTGACATAATCAAACCTTCAAGGTAGAAACATATTATCCCTAAGATTGATCTTTGACGTTTCTTTCCTTGGAATTTCTTAGAAAACAAGTGTTAACATTAATCAGAAGTTTTCTTAGATAAACTTAATTATCTAAGATGTAATTAACTATAGGTGCTTGCTCCTATAGGAGATTTAAGAACTCAGAATAGGTACCACACTAGGAAATCTCAGGTTAATCAAAATTTCACATATAATAATCATTGTGTAAGAATTATCACTGATATTTCTTTTTCTACTGTATTATATTTTATCGATCCTTATTTTCTTCAAATTTCTAAATATCTGAGGAACATGTACATGATCCAAAGAAATAGAATTCTTGAAGATTAGGGCAATAAGATAGATAAGCAGAGCAGCCACTCTAAACAATGACATTGACATTGACATGAAAAAATCTCGGCGGCTCCGGATGCCATCCGTATTTTCACCGATTCTTCATTGACTTTGCAAATTGGCCACTTGTGAGGTTAAAATCTGTTGAAAAACATAATGACTCGGGAGGGCTATGATTTCACCCAACTAGTGAATACCACACTTCATTCTAGGCAGAGTCATTGCGATCACCTAAGGGGAGTGCAAATAAATAGGGAGATAAGTTTTGATGAGCGTAGAATTGATTTTTCTTGGGTGACAGACTATATTATTTTATCAATTTTTTTAGATTTTGGATCGTAAGGGTCTTAGTAGGTCCTATAGAGAGGACACAGTGGGTAATCGTGAGGTGAGAGGCCAAATCTATTTAGTACTACTACATAAGCTGGTGAAAAACACTAAATTAGCCAATTTTCTTTGATACACCTAGAGGGGGTAAAGAATTGGATTGCTTCTATTCGTCACAATACATAAACTTATTTTTAGTCACTTGAATCCTACATAGATTAACATCTCTTTGCAAGAAGAAGGATTTTTCCATAATATTCAACCTCATTAGTTTACTTTATTAAACTATTACACTTCGTTGTTATTTTCCTTTTAAATTTAGTAGTAATCTTTTTGCTAGCATATCAACATTGTTGACTTATTTATTTGATCTGCAATTTAGGTATAAATTTTGCAAGTTAATTTAAGGAGTTAAAGCTTTCCCCATGAGATCAAAACTGAGGTTTTCAAGAAAATCCTATATTACTTGTACGTACACTTTGTGTAGCACCCATAATGTGAGAATTTATTATATATTTTCTAAATTATTACTTTAATTTACACTAGCCGCTAAACATAATTTGAGACATATTTTAGTATTATTTTGGATATTGAAAATACACGTAATTGCGAGTTGGGTGATCATATAACACAAAAATAAGTATTGAAATGATACTCCCTTCATTCACTAAGCCTAGGTGCAAGCCGCCCAGAGTTGATCTAGAGTTAACGGGTGTCATCGGTAAGCTTTCTTTGAAAGAGTTTTTTGACTGTTGGGAGCCGATCGTCTAGTCTCTAGGAAGACGACGAAAATGGATTTTCAGCTTCTGTATTTTTTGCTACATGAACGCCCTTATGTTCTCCTATATTAAGTGTCTCTGCGGTGTAATTCTCCCCATTTGTGTCGCTTCTCTTCTTGTATGTAGCACGTCCAAGCTCATCACATCTTTTAGGATATTGAATCTAGATTTTTTTTTTGAGTCTTGCCCAGGGAAAGGAGCACTAGGAATTGTGAGTTATATGTTGAGAGAGGCACATAAAGGGAGATAGAATGAGAGAGTTCACAATGACTTACCCCACGAAGGCAAACTAGGGTATTCTCGAGCTATGTGTTCCATTTAATATGTTGGAAAGCAAAGGGGAGAGATCCCTACAAGAGATTGATCTTGCAAGAAGAGATAAAAAGCACTTAATACATGTATGGTCTCCCTATGTAAATAATATAGAGGGAAAGAGTATAAACTTCATGTTTTACCACTGTTTTAGAAGGGTTGCACGGGGTATTATTGTCTTTCTGCCTACCTAGAACTTTTAATCAACAGGTCCTTGGGTTGACCGACTGAGCTGGTTTTAGTTTGTTTATTATCTGAACATCAGTTGGCCTTGGCTCTGAGAAGTCAGGCGATTTGTTACTGTGGTAGTTAGACAAAATTCGAGTGATCAATTAGCTTGCTTGATTATTGTTCTTTGACAATCATAGATGATCTTTAGGGGAGCTATTGAGAGAGCTCTGTATTTACACTTGTCAGATGGTTGGGGGTAATAGACATTTGTGCGGACATTGGCATGTGTCTGCCCCTTATTGGCCTCGGTGGCCTTTTGATCGTCGGAATGACCTTCGGTCAACCCGCAGTCACTCGGTCGGCTGGGTGGTCTTCAACTGATAGGCTTCATGAGGACTTGTATAGTAGTTTTTTGTCAAAGGGAATCCTCATCATTTATCTTTTGATCAAGACTGTTAGATTATCTTGAGATTCATGCAAACACATTTTGATATACAATATAATACATATGATAGATTGAGACATAGTAGAGATACTAATCACGTATTTTTTGTAAATATTGTAGAACTCTTTCGATATAATTTTTTTTTATGTTATGATAACAGATTGATATATATATATATATATATATATATATATATATATATATATATATATATATATATATATATATATATATATATATTGTTCTCTTAATTTTTGCATTAGGCATTGTTGTAGGTTTTGCGCAACCTACTACATTGCTGGAGCTCATATCTATACCATCTAGATGTGTTGATGTTAGTGGTTAGAAAAAGAAATTATTTTATTGAGTAGAAATAAACGTTACAGGTTTTTTATTAAACGTACCTTTCATTTGATTGAATTACATATATATTATTTTTATATATAAACTCTTTTAATCGTATTGTGATATGAACTGACATGGTTTCGATATTTCTACTTTATTGTATTTCCGACGATATATTAGTGGCTGTACATTATGAAAATGAATTCCTTTTAAATATATCATTAACAAAATCTATGGTTGTAAGGGTTGTGTCGTTTCAGTATGTGACAAGTTGTGACGAGGGAGGAGGGGAGTCCTTCGCCCAAAGAGTGGCCTAAACTAGTTTGATTCGGTCTAATTTTGGTGGTTCATCGTTTAAATATACTCCAGATCACTTAATATTTTCTATTTGGCTCAACTTTTGGAATTCAATTGCAACATTGCTTAAAGCACAGTTGAATGACTATATAAATAAATTAGCACAACTTTTATATTTTATTTTCAGATTTTTTTTAATGGAAAAATTGAACGCAAATTTATGATTGGCCATATTAATTTTGCAAGTCATATCAATAATGATTCAAAACAAATTTATTGTCAATTATAATTGGATATTGTTTATTCATTATCAATATAATTGATCAAAAAGGGTATTTTGTTGTATTAATAGAACATATTTGATAAAATTGAAATAGGAAAAATACAATTTTCCGTGCAGGTCTTCTCCGGCGCATACCATATCTCGTGGCAAGCCAACTGATTTTATTTGCCACTTGCAAATGACCAGGTAGTTATTGACTTAGTAAATTTTTATTAGCTTTGACTCGTATATCAAATAACGGATAGATGCTAGAGCGAAACATGGCGAAGCGGAGGGGAGTAAAAGTATATGTCCAATCAAGAGAGTTTCGTTAAATTGTTGGGGGCACAGGCGGTACGGTATAAAGATAATTTTGTAATTATATATTGTGCACTATATGTTATATAGTATATATAAATATATATATATATATATATATATATATATATATATATTGTATTTGTAATCTGAAGGGGATGTATTGTTTTCAAAAAATCAGAAAATCAGGGCTCTTGCTCTCGAGGCTTAGACAAATTGCCGAACCTCGTTAAATCTCTGTGTTTGTTAATGATTCTTGTGTTCTTTATCCTAATTTATCAATAATTTTATATAAAAGAAAAAAATGAGGAATAAAAAAAAATTAGTAAATATCATTTATTTTTTATTTTATTTTTTGGTCTCCTCCACATGATGAACTTTTGGCATCTACTGTGAAACATTAAATAATGTGGAAAATTAGATCAATTAAACTTTTTATTATATAATTTTATTATTTACAAAATAGTATTCTCTTTCAGTCATTTTTTAAATTCTCGCTCAAATATCAATTAAAAAAATAAATTTGTTGCATGTTTTGTAAATTACAAAGTATGAGGTGGAATTGAGGTTTTAATAGGGCCAAAAACTGTGTAGTTCAGCTTATTCTTTGTTTATTTCTACAGGCGGTGGGATTAGTTCTCATAGATAGGTCAATGGAGTAGTTGTGAGTTGTGACTTGGGAATTGTTTATCTATGACTTGTTGAAAAATATTATACAAAATTGTAAAAATAGGTGGTTTAGTCTTTCCAAGGTGACAGTGCCTAACAACTCCCAACCTACCATTGTCATTCACAAATATTAAAGGGAATATTTTTTACCCACTAAAAACATTTACTTCTTTTTAAAATTTTGAAACATGCATCATGAACTTTAAGACAATTCTATTTTGGACAGCTATAACTTATTGAATAATTTGTTGATAAGCTGATTAAAATTAATCTGCTGATAAACTAGATGCGGTGACTATTTTGAAAAAGTCATACTGTAACTAGAAAGTTACCACCGCACCAAGATAGTTGAGGTCTAAAAACGTTGTTTTCAGCATTTTGAAAACACATAAGCTACCAAAATGTAGTTTACCCAAACATACCAGGTGTGTTTTGAAAACGTCACCTCACCAAATAAGCTATGTATATTATAGAAATATAAGGTATCAGCTTTCATAACATGAAATGAATTTTTTTTTTAATCCTTGCCCCTTTATATAATTTAGAAACGATATTATTATACAGATAAAATTAAATATTTAAATATTAATATATAATTACATAAGAATTCTACTATATGAATATAAAGCCCCCTAAAATTTAGCTACATTCACCACTAATTTTGTATCATCCATATACTAAATAGTTTAAGGGAATTCACATCATAGTAAGAAAATCTATAATATACAAAAATTTACTTTCTATATACCTATTGTATCAGCCAAATTCTTATGCATTTACCTATTTTACATTTGAATTTTACATTCTATATTAATTATAGTCAAAATTTTTATATTACATAAAAAAGTCATTAATTTTAAATAGCGACAGTACGCTTCTTACATGTATGTAAGGTTGTTGCATGTAAATTTGAATTTGAAATACTTCAGAAATTGAGTGGCATGTCTGTAAATCTTCCTTTTTCCATTTTCTCCGGGCTGCCCATTCCAATTCCAGTGGAATTCCTCTGGCCGTGGGGCTTGATTTGATGAGGCCTCATCATATCATTGCATTATTTGGTCAAAACCTAAAAGTGAAATTGTATTTCAGTCTCAAAAATGTTTTTATGTGTTCTATTTTTAAAACCTTAATTTTTATTTATTTTTTAATATGTTTGATCCTAGTTTTCATTAACTAAAAAAATTTAAAAATCAATTTTAGAAATTAAATGAAGAATTCATGATATGTAATTTTTTTATATTTGTTCATAGTTAAAATCCAATTAGCAATTAAATTATGATTTATTTAAAGTCGAAATGTTTAAATCGAATTAAATTTGATTGAATTTTATCAAAATTTTGATTCATTTGATTTTTTTGAGTTTGAAAATTTAATTATAGTTGAAATTAAAAAAAAAACCCAGTATCGATCCCACAAAGAAAACATTAACTCTTAATATTAACTTGTAAAATTTTATCTAAATTGTAGATAAATATGACAGGAGAACAAAGTTGATATGTTGTAATGGTAAAAACTAGTTTAAAGCAAGAAGTAGCAACTAGATTTAAATGTTTAATAAAGTTCAGAAGGCTAATAAAATATAAAAACGAGTTTGAATATTATGAAAAAATACTTTCCCTAGCAAAAGATATGTTAATCAGCGTAGGATTTGAATGATTAAAAATACAAAATATTGTCTTGTGACAAATAGGAGCATTTATATCCTTTACACCATCCCGGTGCTAGCAAAAAACATTAGCTAATTTAGAGTTTTTCACCAGCTTGTGTAAAAATGTTGAGTAGATTCTAGCCTCTCACATCTAGATAAAACATTGTGCCCTCTCTGTAGAACCTACTACGGACCCTTACAATCCAAACTCTAAACTAAATCGATAAAAGAATCTAGTCTATCACCCTAGAAACATCAATTATATGCCCAACAAAACTTATCTCCCTATCTATTTGCACTCCCCTCGGGTGATCGCAACGGCTTCGCCCAAGTTGAAATGTGGCATTCACTAGTTGGGTGAAAATCATAGCCCTCTCGGGTCATTATGTTTCTCAATGAATTTTAACTTCTCAAGTGCCCAATTTACAAAGTCAATGAAGAATCAATGAACATACAATTATAATTTTTAGAATAAAAAGGAATCTTTAAATCATTCTCATCCGAAAAAATTAATTCCCATATGCAAGGAGAAAGAAAGGGAATTACTCATAATCCATGGAGATAAAACAAAAACACATGATTTTTATTGAAATACAAGTCTTACAATAAAAACTTAAACACAAATACAATGTACCTTATGTCTTCTACCTAAGCAAATTTCTGGAGTTACCTTCCAGCAATCTCCAAACTCTTACACAACACTTACTCACATACACTTACACACACTAAAAGAACAATAAAAACCTAATAAACCTCTCTAAAAGTCCTCTCCCAAGCCTCCAAAAATCTACAATTTTCAGTCAAATTGTTCCCTTTTAATAGATCTCTGAAAATAACCAAGGGATGCTTTAAACGCCTCTTTAAATTCGGCTAAATTTAATGTATCTTTTATAAGGGTAGTTACTGGCGCTATAGTGCCAAGCTACGACGCTATAACACCCAATTCACCTGGTAGGTGGCGCAATGGCTTCAAGGGTGATGCTATAGCGCCACACAAAATAGTCCAATTTTGTAATATTTTTTCCCTTATTTTCTCTAAATATCTATTTCATGTACCTAAAACCAAACACATGCAAGATTACATCCTTTAAAGTGCAATGTCATCAAAATTGTACATAAAATGCTCATAAAAACAACACTAAAAATAGTAAATTTTAGGTGGATTAGAGGCCTATTTTATGACTTGAGTTATGGTTAAGCTATGCAACCCGTTTAAAATTTGACTGAAGGGCTATGCAAAAAACAAATATATATTTTAAAAATCTTGAAATGTTTTAATCCTAAATATTGATTAATATTAATCTTTTAATATAAATTTTGTAATAAGTTTAGAATATTAGGTCCTTAGAGAGCTTATGTTCTATTTGCATGATACCCACACAATCCACTAACAAATAATAGTGATGCCATGTCAATCACACTGTATAAAGTAAAAGCACCCTAAATATTATGATGAAATGCTGACATCGCTGAATCAACAACATATCCTAGAACAAAGAAAAGGCAATCAGACACTGCATATACAAGTTTGGTCCTAATTCTATACATAAATGAGAAATCAGAATTAAGGTGCAAGACACAAGCATGCAGCTCCTGGTCAATGTCACGTTGTTTCACCCTGGCAAGCATCTTAGAAACATGCCCATACCTTATTTCTGACACAGACTCTATCTAAGAACTCTAGAAAGTACATGGTAAAATCTAAATAAAGGATCGACTTGCAAAACAGTGGGGTTAGCACAGGTTATAGGCATGCAACGTAGTAAGTCATGCTCGATGAGAGGGGTGCTTACTAGCACTTGTAGAAAATGCATTAGTGTAAATCATTGCAGTTCCACCTTATTAGACATGGCTCCCTAAAAGAAAACTGCCTCTAACATACTAATTTTCATGTCTCACACACTAGTGAACACACAAAAGCAGCACACAAAGTGATGTGTGTCTAGGGAAACCAAATAAGTAGAGAACCATAGTCGGTACATCAAAAACATTACCTAGCACCCTAGTCATAGTCTAGTACTCCATTTAATGTATAGTGTACCAGTCACATCATCTAAGTGTGTGCAGGTGTGGGTGAAAGACTAGCGTATGTTTTGACAGGGTTGCCCTTCTCGGCCCCATCCTAAGGATCCAAGGATTCTAAGAGGGGTTACTAAATAAGTGCTTTGTATGAAAGAAATCCTTTAAAAGATTTCACATCTTGTATTGTCAAAGTAAATGATGCAAAAGTTTCATAATAGGTTTTGAAAATATGATGTGTATGAGTAATAAATGTACAATGTTTAATATTTTTGAGATAGGTTCTAAGAGAGGAATAGCCTTAATGGCACCTATAATACCCCTTGGAACCTTTCTAAGAGAGGAGAAGCCTTAATGGTGCCTATCATACCCCTTGGAACCTTAGCACAACATACGTGTGCTAGTCACAATGCAATATTTTATATTGCTCACTGAGACATCCATGTGGACAATACTCACTAACACATCATGACCAACAATGAGTCCCTCAACTAATGAGCAAGCTCTAGTTTCAAGACAATCAAAAGTGCACATACAGATGTGAAGTGATTTAGTGTGTTGTGACTACTCCAACGGAGGAGCGATCACGAAATAGAAAACGTTCATTATAAGTATTCCATGGCATGTACTAATGATGAATGCATCAAAGATGCAAAAATGCAAATGCAAAGCACATCCGGTAGGTGATGTAGTACTTGGTCACCTATGGTGTAGGACGACTAATGAGAGAATTACACCTTAATCCAATAACGACTAAGCATGAAGAAAAATGAAAAACACATGCAACACATATGACATACCAAGGTAATGTTAAGGGCAACATGACTTATCCACCGATTAGATTCAAAGGCCTTTCGAGCGTGATTCATATCAGTGGTGGCCATGTGTCCAAGTAAGCTCATATCGCGTACTTGGAGGATTGATAGGCTTTTGGACTTCATGTCAAGTGACATAACATGGTAAACCTATGGTACTTATGAGTAATTCCATAAGAAGCGAGGTGGTGTAGTTCTCGTTAGGTAGAATTATAGAACGGCCAGGGTAGATGTGCAAGCCATACCCAAATAAGATATCCGAGTGTCGAAGATGAGTGTGCAAGAAGTAGTGGCTCAAGAAAATGCATACATCAATTCAGAGTGGTGTCGTAGGAGGTGTGGTAATGTAGTTCTCATCAAAGAGATTTACACACCATGTAAACTTAATTTACAAACTATCCCTAACACAAACATGTGAGTGTCAAAGTTGAGTGAGAAAGAACAGTGACCCAGGAAGACATGCAAGACTATAAAGTGTAAGTGCAAAAATGAGCAACTTGATGCACCGTGACATATAGATGTCACTGGGTAGGCACAAAGTAACATGCTAATATGGGGCATAGACGCATACTATGAGCATATGTGGGCATATGCCCACAGGTGCACGATAGGGTGAGGTTGTGAATGTATTCATGTAAGAAATATTAAATAAACGTGCAATAATGAGACATTTAAGTGGAGTCAATCGATACGATTGGCCATGTAGTAGCAGCTTGGTCGTAGCGATAGAGGTGGTCAATCGAAATGGTGTAGGCGGCTGATTGATGAAGGATGACATATTAATATTATCGAGTCGGTGATAGTTGATCAATCAAGTGGACTGGGAAAGGTCGATCGAGCCAGTGTGGGCGACCGATCATCGATGAAGGATCGATCGAGCTGGTGGCAGCCAATTAGTCGAATCAAAGAAAAGGGTTGATTGATTCGATCGATCAATCAAAACAACGAAGATGGTTGATTGATCCGGTTACATCGGTGGCGGTCGATCAATCGAGTCAATTAAGAAGGTCAAGTGAATCGATGAAACCTGTGGTGGCAAAGCAATTAAAATAACAAAAAGAGATGACCAAGTTGATCAGAACAATGACAACTGATTAATTGAGTCAACAAAGATGGTTAAGAGAACCGACCGAATTAGTGGTGGCCAATTAGTCAAAATAATAAAAATGGTCGATCGAGTCAATCAAGCTAGTGGAATCTAATCGATCGACTCAATGAAGATGATCCGACAAATTGACCAAAATTGGTTGATCAAGCCAATCGAGCCATTAGCAGCTGATCGATCGAAGAGACAAAGATGGCCGATAGAGCCGATCGGGTCGGTGGAAGCTGATCGGCCAAAGTAACGAAGGATTTTGATCGAGCCGATTAGGCCAATGGTGGCTAATTAGTTAAATTGATGAAAGAAAGATCGATATAGCCAATTAAGTCAGTGGCTTTCGGTTGGTCAAAGCGACAGAAAAGATAACCAATCAAACCGAATGCATGGACGGCTGACCGATGAATCATTAAAAAAAGGGACATTTTTTAATGTAATTTTAATCATGCTAAGCTCACCAAAAGAATGTAAAAACATGCATGAAATGAGGTCAGATCAATTTCGACAAAAAAATTAAGCTCATCCTAGAGTTCTTACGGGAAACATATGGCAAATTGACAAAATCGTAGATACCATAATGGAGGACCTACCTCAAACCATTCGGTGAAGTGAAGGAACTTTTCAGTAGGAGAAAATCTTGGCAAAAGTGAAGGTTTTCACATACAGTCATGTCCTTTATCATCTAGGTAACAAGGATTTAAGAAATTCCTTCTTCTCTAGCTCTAGGTGGCTTCATCTCATTCATCAAGTGATAAATTCAGTAAATATCCATAAGGTTATTGATCCCAGATATTTATGCTTACGTTTTATTTCCTTTTAATTATATCTCTTTCTTTACAACGACGCCAAAAACTTGATGTCGATGCAAATGAGAGTTTAATTGATATTACTATAAAATGGGATTTTATGCAAGTATACGAATCATTATCAAGTAATATAGGGCTTTCTGATTAAGCCCCAAATCTCGATCCAACGGAGATCGCGATTAATCACACTGGCTTTCAAGAGAAGTTCTAGTCTATAATAACACGCCCTAGCATGGAAAGTTGATAAAGGTTTGGTTTTAATTAAATCCTAAAATTATTACTACAATACTACTTCTAAACTAAAACACTTAGTGAAAATCAGAAAAGTGGAGTTTAATATATTAAAAGTACTCTTCCTCATGCAATGAAATTAGTGACATGTGTAAAAGTAAAACAAGTAGCGAGAGAGATTGTGACAAATAGGAGAAATTATATTCTTTACCCTTACTTGGTTCTATAAAGAGCATAGGATAATTTGATGATTTAAAACTTTGTAGATGGGTTAGGCAGGGAAGATACTAGCTCTCACTCTAGAGTTCCCTCTTCTCCCTCCACCTGGGGGCTAACATCTCATAACAAAACTTTTCACATCAAACCAAATTAGGAGCTTTAGTCTGTCACCCTAAAGTCTTCTAATTCTACACCTCTTAAACTTGCATATCTCTCTATTTATTTGCACTCAATTATATGGACTATATGCTCACCCATATAATCTCACGTGATTCTTACCAAAAGTTGACTGAGACAATACGCATTGGTTCTTACATATTCTCACAACAGATTTTAACATGCAAGTTGATCAAGTTTACATGTAAATGAAGAAAAAATTAAAATCATCACAATATATTCTCACTCTACTCAATTTTATATCCTACACATGCATACTAATTCATTGTAAGAGGAAAGAGTAAAGAAAACTACCCACTACACATGGAGAAACAACAAGAACTTTTCATTGAACAAGTCTTTGAAACCACTCTAACAAAGTACTAGATTCAAATCAATACAATGAAAATACTTATCTTTGATGGAAATAAAAATCTCCTTGTATAGCAAAAGCAATCTCTTTTCAATCCTCTCCAAGAACAAAGTGAAAAGAAAAGAAGAAATTCTCACACTCTCTCATTCTCTCTCACCTTGTCACCCCACTTGAGGCTCACGCCCAAGTCTTCTTTTTCTCGGCCTTCTTCTCCTCTTCTAATAGTTCCTCTCCCTTCTCTAAATCTCCTTCTTCAAGAGTTTGCAAGCCTTAATAATAATTTTCTAAGAGATGCATAAGTGTCTCTTCAAAAAGAGTCCACATTCAATGAATCATCCAAAGGGTGCCTTATGTGCCTTTTCACTCTAAGAGACACATCCCTTACATAATAACTTCTTATAACTAAACAAAACTCTTATAGAAAGTTTATTTTATCATTCCCAATGAATTACCCATGAAATAAGTTTCGCAACGCTTCGAAAAATGTCAAAATTTGACGTTTCTACAAGACATTATGCAAAAAACCGTCACCACTGACGGCTATGCACCGGCTGTTTGGCACATAGGAGCCACTGCCTGGCAGCTAAGTGCCAATTTTGTTGCTTAGGCGCCATCCTATGCATAGCTCCACCATTTTGCTTCGTTTGGCTCCATTTTAGCTCTGTTTCGTCCCGTTTCAGTTGCGTTGTGTTCCTAACGGATAGCTCTACAAAATAGACATAAAAATAAAGAGTAATTTCATTCAAAAATATGTAAAAAATGTAAAACATATTAAGCATAGAAAGACTTATCAAAACCATTTAGGTCATAAATTTCTTCCTTGCTCATTTTGGCTCCAAATTACACCTTTTTTTACTTCATTTTCATTCCTTTTTCTCCAATCACTCAAAATTCTTCAATTTGATGTACCTATAAGCAAAAACACAAGAGAAAATACCTTTAAAGTGCAATATTATTATAAAATATGGCATAAAAAAATAGTGCATTTTTAGGTTGATCAATTGCTAGTCACTTGTATGATTATGTCAAGGTTTTAAAGATGGAGGTTTTCATCATAAATTCGTAAGGCTAAGCTAAGCGGATTTTCTCTGTCACAAAAAACCTAACATATTTCTTCTAATATAAATACCAAGTGGGCTCTAGGAATTTAAAAAAAAAGTCTTTTTAGAGGTTCTTACCCACATGATGGTTGACCGATGTGTTCTCTTTAGTTATCCATGCTCCGACATTTCTATGAAGAAGCTCTCCTTCCTTCTAACGAGAGATGACACTTTCCTACTTCCATGGGAGTGATGAAGTTCTCCTATCCTTCACAATGCATCTCCTTCAAAAAAATCCCCTTACACACTCAAAGAATGTGGTGGAGGTATTAGTAAAGATGAAGGAAAAGTGACATTTAATGGAAGAAGAAAAAGAAGAGGAAGTAATGACTGTAAGGAGCAAGACCTATTTTCTCATATTTCTTCCAATCTTTACACCTCAAAGCCTCCAAGTGAATAATCAAGCTCCAAAAAAAGAAGAAGAGCCATAAGAAGAAGCCTTAGAGAAGCCAAGGAAGCAAGAAGATCTCTGAGTATGAATATGAACCCACCTAATATTTTCTTCCTCTTCTCCTTTTCTTAAAATACCATGCACACCATCCTTAATTTCTCTCAAAAGGGCATAAAGTTCTTTTCCCATCGCCTTATTTCCTCCCTAAGGCATATCCCAACATAAACCAAGAAAACATGAACTTTTGTCTGCTTGGAGAGGTGTGCTGGGTTAAAATCTTGAGAAAAGGTTGAGTAGAAAATGACTTGGCTCCTAAGAGTTGTGACCTAGGGCCTTGGCTCTAGGCCTGGTGCCTGAGCATTGCGTCCCTAACACCTAAGAGTTGTTACTAGAACTTAGGAGAACCCTTCCCATAGGCACCTACTATTTGTGCTATCAGCTTTAGGACGCTTAAGGGCTATTTCAGATGCCTACTTTCCAGGGGACTAGCACCTAAGTGCTAGAGGGATGGAACCTTTTTTGGCTACTCTGATTGGAGATTAAAGTGGCCATTTTGTGGGCCTAGGTGTCTGGTGCTAAGGCACCAAGCGACTGGCACCTAAGGACAGGTGTGGCCTGAAAACCCTGATTTTCGTGTAAAATGTTCGACAAATGGTTTCCTCGATCAGAAATTTTTGGGAGATTAATTAGGACTAAAATATAGTCCCATAACTGTAAAAATTAAATTTTTTTATGTGTCTTTTACTAAGGGAATTGGTGTTAATCTGCTCTCCAAACTACCACACAAGTACATCACCCGAAACCTTAACTTCCCAGAAACGTGTGTGGGAGGTTTTCGTGACTTTCCTTAACCACGAGAGGATTTAAACATATGTGATATGGTCTCTAGAAACTGGAACAGACATTAATTTTGTCTCGTATCATAACTGACACTATTGAACGATGGATTCTCCCAGACAAAGTTAAATCATTATGGACCCTGGTTTTGTGCATCGAACATGTACCAAGAGATCTAGATGGAAATCTTGAGTTATGGGATTAACTGAATGAATAATAAATAGTCCCAAGTCATTCAAGTATATATCCTATATGTGATACAAAAAAAAATTGATGCCAATAAAGGACCTTCAACAAATGTGTTGTGCTTCGAAGGCAAAATGCATTTGTTTAAAGCAGCCTAATTTTTTTATCAGACCAAGGTTAGTTATATCATTAACTTCAAAAGTAAGCATTTTTGTTGCTCATTTGTGTCGGCATATTTTTAGGTTATGTGTTTTATTTTGAAGAGGGGGTCGCCTACAGAAATTGTCGACGAATTTTTTATATTTAAATTTAATTTAAATATAAAGTTTAAAAGATAACATTTGATTTTGAAAGTAATTTTAAGTTTAAAAGTTTTAAGATATGAAATCAAACCGATCTCACATCCCAAATAGTTTATATAAACGAGCACCGCGCCATAAACCATGTATCTATCCCGAAGAATAGACACACTGTTTGGTGATAGGGCTCGATTAAATAAACTAGGAGATTTGTGACATCCGTTTGGTCTGCGAACCAATTTTATAAGCCGACAAGTTCCCCGCTTAATATAAATGAATTAAGCGTGGTTTATATTACTCAGGTTCTTAAAGTTCCCTATAAGGGCAAGCCTCTATAGTTAATTACATCCTAAGTGACGGGAATCACTTAAGAAAACTCTCGATAATGATCAGTGGTTTTGCTCTCAAGGATTTCAAAATTTAAGGTTTTCAAACAATTGGATTTTTGAAAATTCAAAAGGGAATGACTCAAAATTTGGAACAATTTATTTTTGAGAATCCAAAGGAAGAGAAGTAGGAGAAGCTGAGGATCCAAGAAGAATCTTGGCAACTTCCTGGCTATCCTATTGTTTGGCTTCATTTTAAGAAAATCCTAATATTATCTGATATTCCAATCTTGCCAATTTTAATTAATTAGGACTTATATTCGTATGATACAGTCATGCAAATAGCCTCGAAGATGTGAGGGCTTATGTCGTACCGAACGACTACCTCGAAGTCCTAAGACCGATTAGGGCTTAATTTGCATAACATGATTATGCAAATGCCTAACGAAAAGTTGAGGATTTATGTTGCACTAGGCAAACTACCTCGAAATCCTATGGCTTGGTTATTTTATTCTAAGAAAGTTTCTGTCAAGTAGACTCGAGTTTGCTTGATGACGATGGCCGTGCTCGCCCACCATGCTCCGAGTTCCTTGTTGTTGCAGAGGTTTAGTTTTAGAAGTCATAAATCAGGAGATGAGAGAAGTGTTTTGGTTTAGAGAAAATCTTAAAATCCAGGTGTTTTTAATATTTTAATTAAAACAAATCTTAAAGTTTGATTAAACAGAACCGATTTAGATCTCACGGTTCCATCCTCCCGACACCGTTATTTTCATCGAATTCACTTAGTCCAGATGAATTTGCTAAACTCAACTGAATGAGTTCCGCACTTTCATTTAGACCGTGGGAAATCCCGTTAGCAACATGTGGGTTACATCATCCGAGGTATTCCCGATCATTCAACGAGACGTTTTAATTTAGTTGCAATTGTAGTTTTGTGTTCTGTTTGTGATTAAATTTTGAGTTGTTTTATATTTTAAAATGTTGTGGCGGTGAATTTTATCATGCAGTGATTTTTAATTTAGTTTTGGTTTCAGTTTTAGGGACTACCCTAAAGGTTTTGGTTTTCATGCAACAGTTGTTTATCATGCAAGAAAAGTAAAGTGCATTTTTGCAATAAAGTAAATTGCAATAAAATAAAAGCGTACCTGGAGGGTCTTCCCGTCATCCCAAGCTGCACTTAAAATGCATGTTAGAGTATTTAAGTATTTATAGCAATTACCTAGGTGAAGCTAAGGGCAAGGTTTCTGGTTTTCTACCAAGCTCCTAGTCCTATAGCTAGTCATTCCTATGACGTCTAGGTTTTCAATTTTGTTTTAAGGACGATTTTCTTCATTAAAGAACAATTATGTTCAATTGTTCTTATAAATATCCTATCATATTGAGGAAGGGCTTAAGACGAGTCTTAAACATCTTTTCAATACCTCTAGATTTGTTTTAAGTCCAAGGGAATTTAATTATACAAGTGAATTAATCATTCAGGAGTTTAGTTAAGTTTTGTTCTTTTGCTCAGTGAACTAGGACATTTGAATATCCTATAAGTGAAGTAACACTTCACTTAATACTCCGTTTAGGAGTTATGACAACAAGAGCTTTTGAGGGCAAATTGATGTTTATGTGATTTGTGATTTAATTTAATTTTAATTAATGGGTTTAAGTTTGGAATAGTGTTCAAGTTGTTTTAGATTTATTTTTTGAATTCTTTATGTCCTAGGTGATGTTATATTTAATTCAATTCAATTTAATTTAATTTAATTTAATATTAATTTTAATTTAATTTTAATTTTAATTTTAATTTAATTTAAATTTTATTTTAATTTGATTTTATTTTTTTATTTAATTTAATTTAATTTAATATGTTTTAATTTAATTTAATTTAATTCAATTTAATTTAATTTAATTTAATTTAATTTAATTTAATATTAATTTTAATTTAATTTTATTTTAATTTTAATTTAATATTTTATTTTTTATGTTTTAAAGATGATTTAATTTAATTGTTAAAGTATTAATTTAATTGAAATTTTGGAAGGATTTAATTTAAATGTTTTAATCTTAATTTAATTTAATGATTAAGTCTTTTAGTATTTTAAATCTTGAGTTTGGATTATCATTTTAATTAGGAATTAAATATTATTGAGGTGATTAATTTAGGGATTCTTAAATTAAAGAATAATTGTCTTCCTAATAATATCCCTATTTTAATAATTTCAATTTTTATTAATCTTCCAAATTTAATTAATTAATTGGTTAAGGTTTACTCAAATTAATCTTAAAAATGATTGATGGGTTTCTATCCTTTAATTATTTAAATTTCAATCATCCAAATCAGATTAGGATCAAATATTTTACTCTCTCATTTTATTAAGCCTAAAGTTTTAATTAAGGGTTAAAATTTTAATTACCATTTTGCCCTTCAAGCTTAATAATTCCATAACTCACTAAATTGAGCTTAAATGAATTTGAAATTTTTATGTGGCTTCACTCACATGTCAATTAAGACATTAGAGGAGAAAATGTGATTTTTCTGTATTTAATTTGTTTATATAATTATTTTTTGTAGAAAATAGGGATTTTCAAGGAAAATTCAATGAGATGACCAAGGGAATTTTTCTATTCTTAAGAAAATTATGGGGCACTCCTAATGACCGGAGGACCATTTGGACTAAATTTGGTGATTTTATGAATTATATTTTATTTACTAGAATTATTTTGAATTTTGGAGTATTAATTAATTTAAAAATAAAATAAAGGTTGAAAAATGAGTTTTATATTTTTCAAAAATCTCTCTAATATCAGGGAAACTAGAGAACCAATTTTCATAATTTTCTAATTTTTCTTTGTTTTATTAGAATTATTTTAGTGAAAAAGTTGGAAAAATACATTTTTTAATATTAAAAAATACATTAAGCCTTTAAAATTCAATATCTTATCCTAGGAATTTAAGAAAATTATTTGGTTTGTTCCTAAGTGTTTATAATTCAAAATATGACATTTTGGTGATTTTTAATATTTTTATAATTTTTATTATTTTTTAATTATTAAAAATATTAAAATAATGATAAAAATCAATTTTTTTAGAAAATTACAATTTTAATTTTCCTAAGTTCCTCTGATATCAGAGAGGCTCCAAAACTATTTTTGTGAATTTTTGAAAAGTATTTTGTGAGTTATAAATTTTTAAAGTTTAATTTTACCCATTATTACTTAAGAGGCTTAATCAACCCATTTGGTGGGATTAATCAAGTCCAATTGGTTTCAAATTTTTATGTGGTGTTCTCCTATCCCTAAAGGACAGTGGAGAATTGTTTTTAAGTTAATTTGATGAGTGGTTAACCCTAATTAATTAAAGTTCAATTTTGGGTATTTAGGCCAATTAGGGTTGTTCAAAGTGAATTAGCTCAAAAATTATTTTTCCTAGGTTCCTCTGGTCACAACCAACATCACCAAATTTTCCTAGAATTTATTTCTCAACATACTAATTATTGGAATTAAAATACTCAAAACAGTAACATGAATGAAAGATCAATAACTTCTCATAGGGATGACCTCTGACCTTGGAAAATTCAGGGAATGTTCCCAAGTTCAGAGGCTTCAAAAGCCCTATGGTTTCATGCCATGGTGAATTTCCTATATGCATGGAAAATTAAAACAATGCAGAGAGTAAATAAATCATTAAAAATAAAATACTTAATGAAATTACTTGATTTCTTTTCCACATTATTCTCCTCTGTTCACTGAGCAAGAGGATATTTTTATTTTATTTTTAAGATTTTTCTACACAAAGTTATGAATTTTCTAAGTTCTGGTAATTAAATAAATAAGAAAAATCCCTATTTTTCTACTTATCCACGCGGCGCCACGCCATCCTCGACAGCTCCGAAGGGCCACGCGGCGCTCTGATTCAGCGCCGCCATCCGACACAGCGCTCCAGGGGCCCGCGGTTCATGTACCATCGCGCTGTCCGGCTCGATCCCGACCGTCCGCTCGATACACGCTGGATCGAACGGTTCCCAGTCATCGTCTACGACTGGTGTGCACCCGTGACCGTCAACCTTCTAACCCTAATTTCTCACTCGATTCTCAACGGATTTTTGTGTTCTTATGCTCTATGGATTCATCTTGAAGAGACGAACACATCCATACGGTAAACATGCATTGAAATTGATTCAAATTAAATGGAGAATCTCTGTAAACTTGGGAAGAAGAGTGAGTCCATACCTTTGCTCAGAGAAGTGAAGCTTCGATCTGAGAGTTGTCTCACCTTCGATTGGGTCCAAGCAAGCTCCAGATGAAGTCCCTTGGCCTGGTGAATTGTCTAGGTATGATTTCGACCACAGCCGATCACAAAGCTTGGAGGCTGGGAGCAATGGCTGGCCTAGTGAGGGGGCTTTTGCTGGGAAACTTCTCCTCTTGGTCTGGTGAAGGTGTAGGACCAATCAATTTGGAGATTGGCTCACTGTGGTGAAGTGTCCTGGTTTTGAGCTTGGATTTTAACTCTAAATTGAGCTCACAGAGAGGAAATGGCAGGGGGATTCAGTGGGGATCAAGTTCTCTATGTGTAGAGAGTGGTCTGGGATGATTTTTGCAGGGTTTCAGTAAGTTTTGGTTCAGTACCTCTCTTGGCCGAGAGGAGGTGGTGTTTAAATATGAGAGGGTGGAGGGCCTCCCAGGGGGGTTTAAGGCTTGGGATCAGCTGTTCCATGCAAGAGAAGAACAGCCATGGTGTTCAATTGGGCTGGGACACTTCAGCAAGGCAGAATTGAAAAGTTTGGCTCCTCCCAAGGTCTCGGCCATGGTGTTTTCCGGCGATCCAGGCAGCTGGCCTCTAGGCATGGGTCACCCTCAGGTCAAGGTGGGTCAGGGCTGGAGGTTTTTGCAGGCAATTGAGCTTTGCCATGTGTAAAGAGGATGGTTTGAAATGGAAAGGGTTAAGGGCTCATTTTGGGCTCAAATTGGTCAACCCATAATTTTGGGCTTGGTTCACCTCCCCATGACCTGGTTTTGGGCTGGGTGAATCAGTTGGGTCAACTGCCATGGAGTGGTGAAGTCTCCATCCATGGTGAGGTGGCTAAACTTGGTTTAGTGTGTGACATGGTTATGGTTAAAAAGGCTTAATGAAGGATTAGGAAAGGGAGCCCTCCTTTTGCCATTAATGGCTTGGTCACATGTCAAACCTTCCATGTCTTCATATGGCTTGTAAATGGCTTGCTCATGGCTCCATGTGGCTTGGGACAAAGCTTGGTCATTTACATGAAAAAGGGTTTTAGAAATTTTGGTAATTTAGGGGAGATTTGATGGGATTTGGCATATGGCTTGATGTGGAATTATTCCATCATGGATTTAGAACTTAGGAGATGGTTTTATCAAATGGATGATGATAGAGGATTGTCATGTGGGCTTCAAGATGGATTTTGGGCTTTTGAGTTTCGTTAGGAATGGGCTTTTAAATGTCCTTTAGAAGTGGGCTTTTAGATGAAAATTTTGCAAAGGGGCCATGCCAAATAAATGTTGGGTTTAGTTTAAGGATGTGTCATGAGTGATTTGAGACAAGTTTGAGGTGGTTTGGGCTTGAATTGGGTTGAATTTGGGTTTCTTTGATAAATAGGCTAATGCGAGTCAAATTGGGCTAATTTGGGCCAATGTTGGGCTAGGGTTGAAATTGATGTAAAATTAATGTTGGGAAATATTTATGGGAGTGTTTCAAAGAGGTTTTAACTTTGGTTGGGTTTTGGTTTTGGGATTTGGGCTTATTTGTGTTAGGTTTGGGTTTAGGTCAAAATTGGGCTTTTTGGTTTTGGGTTGAATTTGAGTGGGGTTTGGGTCCAAATTTTGGGCAAATTATGTTAGTGTTTTGTTTATGGGGATGTTAGGGAAGGTTTAGAAATGGTTTGGGGTCAATTGAAGTTGAATTGGTTTGGTTTGGGCTAAGTTTGGGTCATGGGTCCAAATTGGGCTTTAAGGTCAAAAGTGAAATTGGACCCAAATGTCAATCAAATTTGACTTGGATTTGGTCTAGATTGATATTGTGGATATTGAATTAGAGTTTGGAATTGAATTAGACCAAAATTAGGGTCAATTGGGTAGGTTTGGTTTGACATTGGGTTCACTTGGGTTAAGAATGGGCTAAATTAGGGGTTTTGGTAAAAGTGGGGGTAAATTGAAAAAATTGGCCCATGGTGTAGTTGGACAAAATGAAATTGGGAATATTTGAGATTTTCTGGAATTTTCTAGGAATTTTCTGAATTTTTGGATTTTTGGCTAAGAGGGGCATTTTGGGTATTTGGAGGGTATTGGGGGGTATTTTTCGAATTTTTGGCATTTCTGGCTATGGATGATCAATTTGATTGGTGAGGAAGTGTTCAAGGTTAATTTTGGGGAATTTTGGGTGATTTGGAAATTTTGGAGGATTTGGGCAATTTTAAGGGCTTTTAGTAGGTTTGATGGGTGTAGGGTCCTCGGGGTCAAAAATTGAAATTTTAAAAAAAAGAAGATTGATCAAATATGAGTGAAATAGAAGCACTTTGGTTGAGCCATGAAGCCATGTTAAGCCTATATGAGCCATGAGAGGACTCATTTGAGGCATTCACTATGTTGTTCCTAACCCTCTTAGCGAGGGGCTTAGGGTTTAAGGTCCATCCATATGAATTACCTACATGAGTCAAGGAGCCAAGTTGGGTATGGGTGTGGTTTTAGGATTTGGATTGTGTGTGTGAGAGTGTAGAGTGTGAGTGTAGTGAGTTTGTAAGTCAACCCTCACCAGACCAAGCCACCCAGGGTGGTCCTAAGGCCAAAGAGTCCTATAGGGAACTCATCCTTTAAACCTTCACATTTAATTTCAACCCTCTAGGTGATTAGGGTTCTACAATCAAGCTTGTGGTGTTTGCAGGGAGGCAAGAAGTGGTTCAAATTTCTAAGGGATGGGTCCCAATTCTAGTCCTCTAAGATAGTCAAAGGAAAAGCCTAAGGCTAGATCCTAAACACTAAAGAGAGAAGAGAAGACCTCATAAAAAATGAGGTCAACAAATGGACCCCCAATAGGTGTGGTGTGCTAACCAAGCACACCGCGCGTATTGGTGTTGACCAAAGAGATCAACAAAACCAACACAGATGTCCAAGTGACAAACTTAGGACGAAGTAGAAGAATTTTCGCTGGGGAGTATCAGGTAAATCTCCAAGACTGAAGATTCCAGAACTCTCGCTGGGGAAAAAGGAGGTGAATTTCATATCACAAGATTTCAAGAGATTGGATCTTAGATTCGTTTCATTTTTTTATTTCAAGTTTTAATTTTGAGTTTGAATTTTGATTTGAGTTTCAATTTTGGTTTTATGCGGAGAAAAGAGTAGGGCTAAGGCCCACCCGAATGCATTTGTATGCTGAGAAGGAAGCAGGACTGAACCTATTCCAATTGTGTATGCTGAGAAGGATTAGGACTGAGCCTATCCCAAATGCTAAGGAAGAATAGGACAAAGCCTATCCGAAATGCAGAGTGCTTTAATTTCAATTTCTTGCTGAGAGGGTCAAATTTTGAGATTGCTGAGAAAGGAGTAGGACTGTGCCTATCCCGAGTGCTGAGAATTGCTGAGAAGGGAGTAGGGCGGAGGCCTATCCCGATTGCTGAGATGGGAGTAGGGCGGAGGCCTATCCCGATTGCTGAGATGGGAGTAGGGCGGACGCCTGTCCCGATTGCTAGGCCTATCCCGATTGCTGAGATGGGAGTAGGGCGGAGGCCTATCCTGATTGCTGAGATGGGAGTAGGGCGGAGGCCTATCCCGATTGTTGAGATTTGGTTTATGCAGTGCTTGTGAAAAAATTTGTTGATATTTGATTTATGCTGTGACTATGCAGAATTTTGCTGAGATTTGGATTGTGCTGAGATCGAAATGAGATATGAAAGTGTTCCATATCCCACGGGAATCAATCAAAGTATGCTTGCTTGGCGAAGGGTACGAACCTATGCCATCCGAATCAAATTGAAGATTCCTCGTAATTCTGAAATCATCCCGAGAGAGGGTTTCAGAGGAGGTTCGGAATATATCTCGATTTGAAGAAGGATTGGAGGATTTGAAAAGATGGACGTAAACTGGAATTCAATTTGAGCTTTAGATTTGTTTTGTTTGTTCTTTAACTATCCCATTTTTTTTATTGTTTATTTGGTGTTCATGTGGATTTGAAATTCTTTTTAATGTTTGGGTTTTTTATGTAAGAGAGTTCTTATTTATTTTCTTTTTCTTTTCTGTTCTTTGTTCGAAGTCCATTTAACTTTAATGGCGCTTCCCAGTCAATTTGCACAAAAAGAGGTGAAGGCAAAATATGACATGGTCACTTTCATTCCAATCTTGTTGAAGATACATCATACAACTCGATCTGAAATATTTCTCATACAATCCATGACTCAAAACGGACTATGTATGATTCTTGTTGATTCATCCAAAAAGTGTCTGTCAAATCCATGTCTGAATAATGAGATACACGGTCAATAACATCACCTTCCAAGCCATCCTTGGCAGGAATGCCGCATGGATGTGCATTGGAGGTGTGTTATTTCCCGTGTAACTCACAGCTCGTAGGGCCGGAGATTCTCCAATTCTGGATCTGGCTGGAAGTGGTATGGTGCCTTTCTGTCGTCCATCCTTCTAAAAGTAACGGAGATCCGCTCCACTGGTACTCCCGGTATGCAATGCTTTGCGACGTCTGCTCCATTTCCTTGTAATATCATGACGGAACCTACCGGAAGTGGTATCTCCACCGGCCCTCGGAACTTACCCGGGCCGGCTATCCGGAGGTCAGATCCGAACATGTTATTGCATTGGTTGACGAACGAAACTGTGCAGAAAGGTCTGACAAAGTCTTGGTGGTCTATGTGTGGAGGTATGCAGTCGACCTTCTGATAAATGTTGATGATGCAACCGTCTGGGTATGCGGTCTGCTGCGTACCCTCCACGTTATCATTCTTTTCACCATTCTTTTAATTATTCTCGGCATTGGATCCACCTCACCGTGACGGAGTATCCCCGGTGGATTTCCTTTTCGTCCTCTCGCGAAGTTATAGGAACATCCTCATTGTATTGTGACTCTTCCTTTCCCCGGCATCCATTTCCGGGGTTCCGAATAAGTCTTTTCTCTCGGGCGGCTCGCTCGACCCATCTTCCGAAGTTCTAGAATGCAATCCACAATCTGTCGTTGCTCGTACTGCGAGAATACACTCGTGTGTAACTCGAGGCCTTCCAAAATGTTGATTCTTTTGCCTCTAATCCTTTCAAAGTATTCGAAAGTCTTCTTCTCAACATTTTGCATTCTTTCTAGTTCATATTCCGGGATGATCCGCAAGTGACGAGGCCTAGTAACGTATTGCGGGATGTATGGCTCAATCCCGGCACGTTCTCCCGCATACCTTGGCTCCTCGGGGATTGTCTCCGTCGGGACATCCTCCGGGTTACTTCAGCGAACAAGGTTCTTCATATATGGTATCTCTGCCCGGCGTCGAGGCACTGATTCTATCTCTGTCCTTCTTGGCACTTCTCCGATCTGTTCTGATTCTCTCAGCGTTAACTTTCTTCTTTCTGGTTCCTGCCGAACCGGTATCTTTGAAATGTGTGTGTCTACTAAGGTGGTTGTTTCCTCGTGTTGATCTGCTGCAAGTTCAGTCAACATCTTGCAGATAAGGCGATTCTTATTCCTTCTTTGAGTAGCAGTGAGCGTAGCTCTCCTCACTTCTTGAATTTTTGCGGGCGCGGCGCTGACGAGCCTGCCCTCTGCCATGGCAACTACTGACTTGATTTTCTTGCTTTCTTCGGTGTTTGCCTTTCTTTTCTTATTGTCTGGATTGGTGGCTCGGGCCACCCATCTTCATCACCGTCCGGCTATGAAGCTCCTCTCGGTCCACCGGGACCCGGCCATTTTCTTCATAATGTAAGTTGGGTCGGTGTGAAGTCGGAATCAATTTCTATCACTCGCTCCATCCTTCACCCTCTTTTCATCGAGTGCGAGACTCACGCCATTTTTAAAGTTTAGGACCAACCGCCCGTTCGACATTTCCCTGCGAAGAAAACAAGGAAAGGATCAGGGGCTGTACTAAGAACAAGAACATTATGAAAGTATTTATCACTGAAGATTCTTATTCACTTATTCCAATTTTAGTTTTTAAGGAAAATAGGAAAAGATAAAGAAAGATCAGGAAAAAGATTTGATTTGAAAGGAAGGGTAAAACTTTATTATTATGATTTCACATATTTTATTTTTAGCACATATTTTATTTTATCCATTTTTATGTTTTTGGGTTCGGACCCAATCACAAAGTGATTGCTTCACCCGTGTTTCTAGGGATAAGACTCTATTTTAGAGGCCACCCTTCGAAACATCAGGTTGCGTAATACTTCTTCAAATATCGTCCATTGATTGGAAGCATTTGTCGTTCTCCTTGGTAATTCACAAGTTGGTAGGAGCCTCCTGAGTAGACTGCCTCGACCACAAACGACCCTTCCCAACTCAGTTCAAATTTGCCTCCTATCTTGCGATGTGCAAGAATAGGTCTTCTGAGAACAAGAACTAATTCACCAACTTTGAAAGTTCTTGGGCGGACCAGTTTATCATGGGCCTGGATCATCTTGCTTGGTACTGTTCTGAATTCTGTTGCGCTGCAAGTCTTTTCCTTCCACGTTTTCCAGTTCTTCCAGTCGTAATCTGGCATTTTCTTCTGTAGTAATTTTATTTGCAACTTCAATTCTGAGTGATGGAAGCTGGACCTCCAAAGGTAAAACGGCCTCGGACCCGTACACTAAAGTGTAAGGCGTAGACTGAGTAGGAGTCCTGAAAGTCATCCTGTAGGCCCATAAGGCTTCTAACAACTTCTCGTGCCAATTTCTCTTGTTGTCGTCCAAAGTTTTCTTTAAAATTTGAACGAGAGTTTTATTAAAAGTCTCGGCCAAGCCGTTTGCTCTTGGGTAGTAGATTGTTGAGTATCGCCAATCGATTCCATGTCTTCTGACAAAATTATTGATCTTTGTACTTCTGAATGCGGACCCATTATCTGAAATGATTCTACGCGGTACTCCGAAACGGTAAACGACTTGATTTTTGAAAAACTGTAGCACGTGGTGTGCCTTTACTTCTCTGAGTGGAACTGCTTCTGCCCATTTAGAAAAGTAGTCTGTAGCTGCAAGGATGAAGCGATGTCCTCTTGAAGAAGGTGGTTCTATCGGACCCACTATATCTATGCCCCAACACTCAAATGGCCACGACGCAATTGTCGGATGTAGCACGTTTGGAGGTTGGTGTAGAACCACTCGGTGCACTTGCACCGGTGACAACTTTTGGCAATCTTCATGCAATCGGTCATCATCGAGGGCCGGTAATACCCTAGTCTTTTAATTTTCATTTTCATTTTCGGACCCGATCGATGAGCGCCACAAAGTCCCGAAAGCACTTCTTTGACAATTTCACGGGCCTCAGACCCGTTCAGGCATCTTAACCACATTTGATCAAAAGACCTTCTGTATAATGTACTGTTTATTAATGCGTAAGACAGATCTCTTTTCTTGATTTGATGTGCTAATGACTTATCGTATGGTAATTTCCCTGTTTGTAGGTAGTCTATTAGCGGTTGACGCCAATCTTCCGTGTTTTCCGTCACTGCTGCAACTGATTCCTCTCGTCTTTTCGATTTCGTATCATATCCATGTCGAGTCGTGATAGGACCTATCGTCCCCGAACTAACACTTCAACCGACTCATCTTGTAAGCGGTAAAATTCTTTTGCAAGGCGAGCTAGCGCATCTGCGAGAGCATTTTCTCTTGTGGGGATCTTGTAGATTGTTACATTCGGAATTTGTTCCAACGAGCTTCATGGCATACCGAAAGTATTGCTCGATTCTCGGCTTTAAAATTCGTATTGTCCGGCGACTCGTTGAATGATCAACTGAGAATCTCCATAGATGTTGATATCCGTTATTCCCATTTGAATGGTCAGTTCTAGTCCTGTTATGAGAGCTTCGTATTCTGCCTCGTTGTTCGTGCATGGCTCTGTTAAGTGGTAGGAGTATCTTAACATCCCCCGCTCCGGTGTTATAAAGATTAGTCCGATTCCTGCCTTACCGGGCACTATCGTTTGTAATTCTTTGTCTTTCTGTGCTGAGGATGCTCCGTCGAAGTATAGTTCCCAACGTCGATCATTAGTGTCTTCTAGGCTCATTATCTGTTTGTATGGTAAATCGTCATCGAGAGGCGAATCTGCCGGTAAAGGGTGTGCTGCAAGGAAGTCAGCTAGAACTTGTCCCTTTACGGCACGAAGAGGAACGAAAGTTATGTCGAATTGCAATAGTATCATCGATCACTCGGCAAGTCCGCGGAAAGTGTTGGACGGGTCATCAAATATTGCAACGGATTAACTTTCGAGATAAGGTCGACCTTATGAGAGAGCATGTAATGCCCGAGTTTCGTGCGGCGAAGATCGTGGCCAAACAATGCTTCTCGATTGGAGGATAGTTTACTTCCATCGAATCAAACTACGGCTTAAGTAGTAGAGAGCATTTTCTTTTCTCTCATCATCGACTCAGGCTAGCAGGGCTCCAAGGAGTCGCTCAGAGCCGTGGTATAAAATATCAACGGTCTACCTGAGACTGGGGCTGCTAAGATAGGAGGTGTCATTAAGTATTTTTTAATGTCCTCGAAGGCCCGTTGGCATTTCTCTTCCCTAACGAATTTGCCGTCCTTTTTAACTAATGCCGAGAAGGGCTGACACCTACCTGACAAGTTCAAAATAAAGCATCGAAGATATGCCAGCTTCCCTTGAGAGGATCGTAGCTGTTTTAAGGTTTTGGGAGGCGGCATTTCTAAGATAGCTTTAATCTTTTCAGGATCAATTTCAATCCCGCGATGTCGGACAACAAATCCTAAGAATTTCCCGGAGGTAACGCCGAAGGCGCATTTTAAGGGATTCATCTTAAGGTTGTATTGCCTTAGTCGCTCGAAGACAATTCTCAAATACGGTGATCTTCCTTCGGTTGCTTTTGATGACCACATCATCCACGTAGCACTCGACTTGGTTGTGAATGAGATCATCAAAAATCTTTGTCATTGCTCTTTGGTATGTTGCTCTCGCGTTCTTTAGTCCGAATGGCATTACTCGTGTAGCAATACACTCTGATTTGTGTTCTGAATGCCGTGAGCTTTTCGTCTTCTGGTGCCATCTTTATCTGGTTGTATCCTGAAGATCCATCCATGAAAGAGAATATTTCATGTGTTGAAGCGATATCGATCATTAACTCTGGAATTGGTAGTGGAAATTCATCCTTCGGACATGCTTTGTTCAAGTCTCTGAAATCCACGCAGATTCTGATCTGACCATTCTTCTTCCTGACTGGTACCACATTGGCTAGCCAAGTAGGATATTGTTCTTCACGGACAAATTTAGCGTCAATTAGCTTCTTAACTTCGGCTATTACTTGTTGTTCAATTTCCAAACGCATTCTTCTGGAAGCTTGTCTGACTGGAACGGAAGTAGGATCCACTCCTAGCCTGTGAACTGCGACTTCTGGAGCTAATCCCGGCATTTCGTCGTAACTCCAAGCAAAACAGTCCTTGAATTCTATTAATAGCATGATCATTTCCTCGGAATCTTCTTTATTGAGTAAGGAGCTAACAAAAGTTGGTCTAGGCTTTTCGCTAGTACCTAAGTTAACTTCCATTAACTCATCTATTATAGATTTGATTTCTTCTTCGAACTCTGGTGGAGCGTCTCCAATTTACAGATCTTCAAGCTCTTCTGTAGTTTCCAAGCAGTCTTCATTAGGTTCGCAAGTGACAACCAAACAAAATTCCGTATCATCAACTGAACCTACTGTGCCGAATCCGAGACCATGTTTTGAATTGGGAGGCCGACCGGCATTATTCCATAATTTTTCGAAGTGTTGTGATCGGCCTTTTGTCCATTGTCGAGGTAAGACACCACGCTGAACTAAATTTTGAACACAGGGAGAGTACCACTCAAAAGGCAATTCCATTAATTCGGAAGAAGTGACATCTTCAAATTGTACATTGTTTTCAGTATTGGAAGAAGAAGTGCCACGGTAAAATCTGATTGGCTTAGACCGTTGCTATGTACTTCTTTGACCACCATACCCTCGATCTTATTAGATTGGATCGAGGTTAGGGTCATAGTGTGTACATAGTGATTAATCTTCTCGTACATCGATTTGTATTCTTCGTTCTTCTCTTCTTCAAGAGAAATCTTGAATTGTGGTTTCTTCCAGTTTATTGTAGCTGCTTCTTTCTTGATTTCTTCTTCTTCCTCAGAGCTGTCTTCCCAATCAACGTTGATCATCGGCTTTTCGTTCAATCGTCCCGTTGTCTCTTCCATGACCTCGTCCCCGGCCTCGACCTCGGATGCGAGTTCGGAGAAACCTTCACCATCTCGCCGTAAGGGAGTGGTGAGTGACTCGTTGGACTAGAACTTCAGGTTCTTCATTGTCTCGAATTTCTTTTGCTTCATTCGGCACGGTGTTTCTGGAGAAGATTGTTTTCTTCGGAGGTGCGTAATAAGCTGCATCTTCATGGATTCCAATCTCATGTACGGAGAAAGGTTGCAAATCACCTTTAATGCACTGTTCTCCTCCTTCGTAGTATTTTATGCACTAATGCAGAGACGATGGTACCATCCGGTTTTCATGGATCCACAGTCGGCCCAGTAGAGCGTTGAACGATGTCTCAGAGTCAATTATGTGGAATTTTGCGGTTGTCTTTGCTAAGTCACCGGTCTTCATCAATAGTGTTATTGATCCAAGGGCTCTTTCTCCTTTCTGGTTGAATCCTCTTAGTAACATCTTGTCCGCTTCAAGCTCGCGAGCATCAATTTCCAAGTATGCTAGCGTCCGAAGATTCATTATGTTGATTGATGCTCCTGGATCCACCAATACTCTGGAGAGCGTAAACTTTCCTATTGTAACTGAAATGTACAACGGTCGGTTGTGATCGGTTGTCCCAAGTAGTAGATCACTGTCCGTGAAGGTAACACCTCGCTGTTCCTTTAACGAGCAAACCTCGTCTAAGGAATCTCCGGCCATCTGAGCTAAACAAATCTCTGGATCAAGTAAAGCCTTGATCAAAGCTTCCCTCATCTCTTTTGATAAGATGAGAGCGTCGTAGATGCTCAGTTTGGCTGGTAGTTTCCTAAGATGGGCTAGCATGTTATAGTCCACTTTGTTACCATGTGTCTCAGTTTCTTCCCGAATGGGCAATTCTTCTATTGGGGTTGATTCTTCCCGAACAACCACCGCTTTCCTTTGTCTTTTGGACCCATTCTCGGAGGTAGAACCTTTCCGCTCCTTAAGTTGACTTCGTGATTTCTTCGAATCGGTACCGAGTTTACGTGTGTCTCCTTTTAAATCGACATGACAGGTTCTTCTGGAGTCGATTCGGAATCTGAAAGCTCTAACTCTATTGTGATTGGAGTTCCTTGGAATTCACAAATAGATTCATTGCTTATTGAACTTTCGTAGCCTTCTTGGTCAATGTCTTCTTTGTCATCGTGATTGTCGAGGTCATGTATGATTTGAGAATTGTTATTGGTATCGGAATCGGGATCCGGATTAGATTGGTTATCGTTAGTTACGTAATTGTTAGAAACAGTTAAAACGTAGCCAACACCATAACTCTTATCATTATAAGATCCCGCCAGAGAGAGCAAATAATCATACAGAGTCAGAGGTTCGAGGAATTTTTCCCCCGAATCGGAAACAACCATCCTAGGATAAGCAGCCCCTAGTCTAGCCTTAGGAGCCTCGGTCCTTTCTTCTTCTACGATCTCCTTCTTTTCTATAATCTTTTCTTCCTGGGGCGGTTCTTCAATTGCAAGCGATAGCGCCGGCTTGACAGTGTTCGTACTCCGAGTTGAAGCATGCGCCGAAGCGGTTTGGATGCGATCCAAAATCTTCTTCGATGACTTCGTCCAAGCGGTACTCCATCCATCATCGGTCGTGCAAGGGTCTATCGCAACAATGAGATCCGTTGAAATAACATTGACAGAACCTCCTTTCTGGGGTTCTTTCATGTATTCCTTTGGGATCGTTATTTTCCCTTTTCGGAGATTGTTGTCAAGCCAACTTTTGAAGGTGATGCAATCCTCTATCTTATGTCCAAGCATCTGGTGGTAAGGACGAGTAGTTGGGATGGTCTTTCTTGTTGACTTCTTCCGGCTTCCCGGGTTCGAGTAATCGAAAATCGAAGTCTTCATCAAACTGCGGAACATCTTTGGCACTACCTCATTCTTGAACGGATACTCTCTGTTTATAAGCTCCTTTAACGTGCGCTGTGGGCGAGGCGGTTGCTCATATTGTTGAGTTGGCTGATAACCGGGTTGAGGTTGTTGGTAGTTTTGCTGAGGTTGTTGATAGCTGGCCTGCGGCTGCTCCAGCTGTATTTGCATTGGCTGCTTGCCCTTATCGACTGCAGCGACGATCCCGGATTTCTTTTCAAATGTCTTCACAGGCTTTTGTTTGTCTGTTTTGTCGATGAAACTTAGTTGCTTCGCTTCCTCTTGCAAGCTTCCGGCCTTGCTTAACAACTTCTCGAAAGTCTTAATTGTAAATCCCTTAAGGAGAAGTGCTATCGGGCCGTGAATGCTTTTAAGCAAGATACCGACTGCATGCTACTCTTGTAGCTGTTGCTCACACTTCATGCTTAGATTTCTCCATCGAAGTATGTAGTCCACTAAAGTTTCATTCGGTTTCTGTTTCTCCACCACTAAGTCACCGATGGTGATATGGTGCTGAGCTCCAGCAAACCGTTTCACGAAGAGGTTTTCCAATTCTGAAAATGTCTTTACCGAACCGTTTGGAAACTCTGCATACCAATCGAAGGCGATCCCTGACAGGCTGCTGACGAATTGCCGGAAGAGTAAGGCGTCGCTTCCACAGGCGTTGCAACAACTAGCGCGAAAATGTGCAACATGCTATCAAGGGTTTCCGGTACCATCATAAGTCTTGAACAGTAGGTGGTACGAAGCCTTTGGATATTGTACTCGCATCGAATTCTTCGGGTAAGGTCTACCCGTCCGAATAGATGCTCGCTCTTAGACCGTGCTAAGGCTTCTCGCACCTGCTCGTTCCACCATGTTCTTGATGTCCTTCTCCGGAATCATATTCTGGGTAGAATCTTTCTTCGGCTGATCGTCTCCGTTAACGGACGTGATCTCTTTTCCTCCGTCTGTAATATGAATAACTTCTGGAGGTGTTTCTCTTGGGGGTTGAACCTGACTCTGAAGAGTGGCTAGGGCTGCAGCCATCTCTTCCATCCTTTTTGCCATTTGAGAGATTGTATCATCTTTTTCTCGAATTTGTGCTCTTAATGCATCCGGTTCATCTCTCTCTGCAGCTGCCGGGGCACCTTGCGAAGCTGACGATGCTCGTGTTTCAACCATGTTGATCTCCACATATTCGTCATCCATGAACTCCGACGAGTCAACTTCATCTCCAAACTTTTCTTCTCTTTCTCTTGCTAATCGTTGAATGTCGGTTCTTAGCTTTTCCATAGCGTCCTCCAATGGTCTTTTTCGTACGGTTTCGCAGCTATCATGCGATGGCCGTTGGATTTCCTTCTTGGGAGTCCCCTTCATTGCGAGTGGCGCTTTATTCGGACTCGAGTCTCCTCGACGAGACTTTCTTTTCAGTGTCGTTGTTTCGGTCTCGATCGGCCGCAGTAGGACGCCATACCATCCTTCTAGCAGCGAGAGCGCCTGAGGACCGGATGGTCTGTCGGCTGAATGCTGGAAGGTGGTATCCTCCCTGATCTGTAAACCTGAAACAACAACAGGTGAACTAGCCTTCATCTTCTTATTCGGCTTTTCTGTGGCGATAACGGGTTCTACTCGTGGTCCAAGATGGGACTTGGCTGGCACCCGCCCTATTCTTCTTAAAATCTCTGATACAGGACATTTCTTTTTCTTTGCTAACTTCTCTATCATAGTCTGTAGTCGGGCAAATGGTGTAATCCTAGCCCTTTTCTTTCGGCTGTCGCTATAGTATGCGGGTTGAGGTAATGTAGAAGCAATCTTGCGGACATTTTCCTCGTCAGCTGCGGCGGAAAGGGGATGGAATCTACTTCCTTCCAAAAGCGGTGTATACTCAAACAATGGTATGTACTCAGGTAGTGGTGTGTACTCAGGGATTTCTTCTAAGAAAGCGACTTCAGCAGCTCTGGCCTTTCTGTCAATCTTCCTACCTCTGTTTCTTCTCTGAGTCCGTGTTAAGGGTGGAACCCTTAAGCTGGACCCAATTTCAAAAACAGAAGGTCTTGCACAGAAATCTGTACCCTCCACGGTAACATGCTCGTTACAAATTTGAACTTCCTTCCCCTTCGGCTTGGCGGAAGCCGGGTAGGTGCAGAGACGACTAGACCAGGTGGGGGTAGAGATAACGGTCCTCCTATGGACGGTAATAATCCTCTCACCGGAACCCTTTGCGAGGAGGGAACTCTTGAGTTGACTTGAGATTGAATTCGATCAAAGGTCTTTCAGTTTCAGATACTTTGTCTGTAAGTGTGAAAAGGGTAACGTCAGCGATCTTGACATTTGTGTTCTCGAATCCTTGTCCAAACCAGATGATCCCATTGTCGGGTAGCTCATCCTTGTAAACAGCGAAGTCCAGTCCATTGGTCAAGAAGAAAATCAGCTTTGGGGCAGACATTTTCTGCAAGGTAGATTCTGATTGTCAGTCCCAAGTTATGCTTCTTCTCATTAGGACGAAAAGAAAGGAATAAAAAAGAGTCCGAACACATTTTTGTTCATGTATTTATAAAAAGGAATTATTTTTTAAAAGAGTTATTCATTAGAGGGTTTGTTTATTAGGAACGAAATGTTCAAAGGCGTAGAGAAGGTAAGGAATCCGATTCAGAATTGGAAAGGAAAAGAAAGTCTTATGCAGGACTTCTCGACTCGAAGGACCACTCCTAAACTAACACCTATTGGGGGTCCACCCCACCTCAGAAAAGAGGTAAAAGGATCTCGGAACCTCTCCATTTAGGGGTGTCTAAACAGTGGCTCCCAAATCCAAGAGAAGTTGGTTATACTCGTTCAAGACAGAAATGAACGGGGTATTCCAACGGAAGAATGGTAATTTGGTCCACAAGGGGCATGGACTCACTACCGATTTAAGAAAGCAAAACCATCTGATTAAAATGGAGAGAGGAACTTGTCCCCAGCGGAGTCGCCAGAAGTTGTCGGCATATTTTTAGGTTATGTGTTTTATTTTAAAAAGGGGGTCGCCTACAGAAATTGTCGGTGAATTTTTTATATTTAAATTTAATTTAAATATAAAGTTTAAATGATAACATTTGATTTTGAAAGTAATTTTAAGTTTAAAAGTTTTAAGATATGAAATCAAACCGATCTCACATCCCAAATAGTTTATATAAACGAGCACCGCACCATAAACCGTGTATCTATCCCGAAGAATAGACACACTATTTGGTGATGGGGCTCAATTAAATAAACTAGGAGATTTGTGACATCCGTTTGGTCTGTGAACCAATTTTATAAGCCGACAAGTTCCCCTACTTAATATAAATGAATTAAGCAGGGTTTATATTACCTGGGTTCTTAAAGTTCCCTATAAGGGCAAGCCCCTATAGTTAATTACATCCTAAGTGACGGGAATCACTTAAGAAAACTCTCGATAATGATCAGAGGTTTTGCTCTCAAGGATTTCAAAGATTAAGGTTTTCAAACAATTGGATTTTTGGAAATTCAAAAGGGAATGACTCAAAATTTGGAACAATTTATTTTTGAGAATCCAAAGGAAGAGAAGTAGGAGAAGCTGAGGTCCAAGAAGAATCTTGGCAACTTCCCGGCTATCCTATTGTTTGGCTTTATTTTAAGAAAATCCTAATATTATCTGATATTCCGATCTTGCCAATTTTAATTAATTAGGACTTATATTCGTATGATACAGTCATGCAAATAGCCTCGAAGATGTGAGGGCTTATGTCGTACCGAACGACTATCTCGGAGTCCTAAGACCGATTAGGGCTTAATTTGCATAACATGATTATGCAAATGCCTAACGAAAAGTTGAGGATTTATGTTGCACTAGGCAAACTACCTCGAAATCCTATGGCTTGGTTATTTTATTCTAAGAAAGTTTTGTTGAAGTAGACTCGAGTTTTGCTGATGACGATGGCCGTGTCGCCCACCATGCTCCGAGTTCCTTGTTGTTGCAGAGGTTTAGTTTTAGAAGTCATAAATCAGGAGATGAGAGAAGTGTTTTGGTTTAGAGAAAATCTTAAAATCCAGGTGTTTTTAATATTTTAATTAAAAAAAATCTTAAAGTTTGATTAAACAAAACCGATTAAGATCCCACGGTTCCGTCATCCCGGCACCGTTATTTTCATCGAATTCACTTAGTCCAGATGAATTTGCTAAACTCAACTGAATGAGTTCCGCACTTTCATTTAGACCGTGGGAAATACCGTTAGCAACACGTGGGTTACATCTTCCGAGGTATTCCCGATCATTCAACGAGACGTTTTAATTTAGTTGCAATTGTAGTTTTGTGTTCTGTTTGTGATTAAATTTTGAGTTGTTTTATATTTTGAAATGTTGTGGCGGTGAATTTTATCTTACAGTGATTTTTAATTTAGTTTTGGTTTCAGTTTTAGGGACTACCCTAAAGGTTTTGGTTTTCATGCAATGGTTGTTTATCATGCAAGAAAAGTAAAGTGCATTTTTGCAATAAAGTAAATTGCAATAAAATAAAAGCGTACCTGAAGGGTCTTCCCGTCATCCCAAGCTGCACTTAAAATGCATGTTAGAGTATTTAAGTATTTATAGCAATTACCTAGGCGAAGCTAAGGGCAAGGTTTCTGGTTTTCTACCAAGCTCCTAGTCCTATAGCTAGTCATTCCTATGACGTCTAGGTTTTCAATTTTGTTTTAAGGACGATTTTCTTCATCAAAGAACAATTAAGTTCAATTGTTCTTATAAATATCCTATCATATTGAGGAAGTGCTTAAGACGAGTCTTAAACATCCTTTCAATACCTCTAGGATTGTTTTAAGTCCAAGGGAATTTAATTATACAAGTGAATTAATCATCCAGGAGTTTAGTTAAGTTTTGTTCTTTTGCTCAGTGAACTAGGACATTTGAATATCATATAAGTGAAGTAACACTTCACTTAATACTCCGTTTAGGAGTTATGACAACAAGAGCTTTTGAGGGCAAATTGATGTTTAAGTGATTTGCGATTTAATTTAATTTTAATTAACGGGTTTAAGTTTGGAATAGTGTTCAAGTTGTTTTAGATTTATTTTTTGAATTCTTTATGTCCTAGGTGATGTTATATTTAATTCAATTTAATTTAATTTAATTTAATTTAATATTAATTTTAATTTAATTTTATTTTTAATTTTAATTTAATTTAAATTTTATTTTAATTTGATTTTATTTTTTTTATTTAATTTAATTTAATTTAATATGTTTTAATTTAATTTAATTTAATTTAATTTAATTCAATTTAATTTAATTTAATTTAATTTAATATTAATTTTAATTTAATTTAATTTTAATTTTAATTTAATATTTTATTTTTTTTATGTTTTAAAGATGATTTAATTTAATTGTTAAAGTATTAATTTAATTGAAATTTTGGAAGGATTTAATTTAAAATTTTTAATCTTAATTTAATTTAATGATTAAGCCTTTTAGTATTTTAAATCTTGAGTTTGGATTATCATTTTAATTAGCAATTAAATATTATTGAGGTGATTAATTTAGGGATTCTTAAATTAAAGAATAAATGTCTTCCTAATAATATCCCTATTTTAATAATTTCAATTTTTATTAATCTTCCAAATTTAATTAATTAATTGGTTAAGGTTTACTCTAATTAATCTTAAAAATGATTGATGGGTTTCTATCCTTTAATTATTTAAATTTCAATCATCCAAATCAGATTAGGATCAAATATTTTACTCTCTCATTTTATTAAGCCTAAAGTTTTAATTAAGGGTTAAAATTTTAATTACCATTTTTCCCTTCAAGCTTAATAATTCCATAACTCACTAAATTGAGCTTAAATGAATTTGAAATTTTTATATGGCTTCACTCACATGTCAATAAAGACATTAGAGGAGAAAATGTGATTTTTCTGTATTTAATTTGTTTATATAATTATTTTTTGTAGAAAATATGGATTTCCAAGGAAAATTAAATGAGATGACCAAGGGAATTTTGCTGTTCTTAAGAAAATTATGGGGCACTCCTAATGAACAGAGGACCATTTGGACTAAATTTGGTGATTTTTTGAATTATATTTTATTTACTAGAATTATTTTGAGTTTTGGAGTATTAATTAATTTAAAAATAAAATAAAGGTTGAAAAATGAGTTTTCTATTTTTCAAAAATCTCTCTGATATCAGGGAAACCAGAGAACCAATTTTCATAATTTTCTGATTTTTCTTTGTTTTATTAGAATTATTTTAGTGAAAAAGTTGGAAAATACATTTTTTACTATTAAAAAATACATTAAGCCTTTAAAATTCAATATCTTATCCTAGGAATTTAAGAAAAATATTTGGTTTGTTCCTAAGTGTTTAGAATTCAAAATATGACATTTTGGTGATTTTTAATATTTTTATAATTTTTATTATTTTTTAATTATTAAAAATATTAAAATAATGATAAAAATCAACTTTTTTAGAAAATTACAATTTTAATTTTCCAAAGTTCCTCTGATATCAGTGAGGCTCCAAAACCATTTTTGTGAATTTTTGAAAAGTATTTTGTGAGTTATAAATTTTTAAAGTTTAATTTTACCCATTATTACTTAAGAGGCTTAATCAACCCATTTGGTGGGATTAATCAGGTCCAATTGGTTTCAAATTTTTATGTAGTGTTCTCCTATCCCTAAAGGACAGTGGAGAATTGTTTTTAAGTTAATTTGATGAGTGGTTAACCCTAATTAATTAAAGTTCAATTTTGGGTATTTAGGCCAATTAGGGTTATTCAAAGTGAATTAGCTCAAAAATTATTTTTCCTAGGTTCCTCTAGTCACAAGCAACATCACCAAATTTTCCTAGAATTTATTTCTCAACATGCTAATTATTGGAATTAAAATACTCAAAACAGTAACATGAACTTGAAAGATCAATAACTTCTCATAGGGATGGCCTCTGACCTTGGAAAATTAAGGGAATGTTCCCAAGTTCAGAGGCTTCAAAAGCCCTATGGTTTCATACATGGTGAATTTCCTATATGCATGGAGAATTAAAACAATGCAGAGAGTAAATAAATCATTAAAAATAAAATACTTAATGAAATTACTTGATTTCTTTTCCACATTATTCTTCTCTGTTCACTGAGCAAGAGAGAATTTTTATTTTATTTTTAGGATTTTTCTACACAAAGTTATGAATTTTCTAAGTTCTGGTAATTAAATAAATAAGAAAAATCCCTATTTTCCTACTTATCCACGCGGCGCCACGCCATCCTCGGCAGCTCCGAAGGGCCACGCGGCGCGCTCTGATTCGGCGCCGCCATCCGACTCAGCGCTCCAGGGGGCCCGCGGTTCATGTACCATTGCGCTGTCCGGCTCGATCCCGACCGTTAGCTCGATACACGCTCGATCCGACGGTTCCCAGTCATCGTCTACGACTGGTGTGTACCCGTGACCGTCAACCTTCTAACCTTAATTTCTCACTCGATTCTCAACGTATTTTTGTGTTCTTATGCTCTATGGATTCGTCTTGAAGAGACGAACACATCCATATGGTAAACATGCATTGAAATTGATTCAAATTAAATGGAGAATCTCTGTAAGCTCGGGAAGAAGAGTGAGTCCATACCTTTGCTCAGAGAAGTGAAGCTTCGATCTGAGAGTTGTGTCACCTTTGATTGGGTCCAAGCAAGCTCCAGATGAAGTCCCTTGGCCTGGTGAATTATCTAGGTATGATTTCGACCACAGCCGATCACAAAGCTTGGAGGCTGGGAGCAATGGCTGGCCTGGTGAGGGGGCTTTGCTGGGAAACTTCTCCTCTTGGTCTGGTGAAGGTGTAGGACCATTCAATTTGGAGATTGGCTCACCGTAGTGAAGTGTCCCGGTTTTGAGCTTGGATTTCAACTCGAAATCGAGCTCAAAGAGAGGAAATGGCAGGGGGATTTCGAGTGGGGATCAAGTTCTCTATGTGTAGAGAGTGGTCCGGGATGATTTTGGCGGGGTTTCGGTAAGTTTGGTTCAGCACCTCCCATGGCCGAGAGGAGGTGGTGTTTAAATAGGAGAGGGTGGAGGGCCTCCCAGGGGGTTTAAGGCTTGGGATCAGTTGCTCCATGCAAGAGAAGAACAGCCATGGTGTTCAATTGGGCTGGGACACTTCAGCAAGGCAGAATTGAAAAGTTTGGCTCCTCCCAAGGTCTCGGCCATGGTGTTTTCCGGCGATCCAGGCGGCTGGCCGGCAGGCATGGGTCACCCTCAGGTCCAGGTGGGTCAGGGCTGGAGGTTTGTGCAGGCAATTGAGCTTTGCCATGTGTAAAGAGGATGGCTTGAAATGGAAAGGGGTAAGGGCTAATTTTGGGCTCAAATTGGTCAACCCATGATTTTGGGCTTGGTTCACCTCCCCATGACTCGGTTTTGGGCTGGGTGAATCAGTTGGGTCAGCTGCCATGGAGTGGTGAAGTCTCCATCCATGGTGAGGTGGCTAAACTTGGTTTAGTGTGTGACATGGTTATTGTTAAAAAGGCTTAATGAAGGATTAGGAAAGGGGGCCCTCCTTTTGCCATTAATGGCTTGGTCACATGTCAAACCTTCCATGGCTTCATATGGCTTGTAAATGGCTTGCTCATGGCTCCATGTGGCTTGGGACAAAGCTTGGTCATTTACATGAAAAAGGGTTTTAGAAATTTTGGTAATTTAGGGGTGATTTGATGGGATTTGGCATATGGCTTGATTTGGAATTATTCCATCATGGATTTAGAACTTAGGAGATGGTTTTATCAAATGGATGATGATAGAGGATTGTCATGTGGGGTTCAAGATGGATTTTGGGCTTTTGAGTTTGGTTAGGAATGGGCTTTTAAATGTCCTTTAGAAGTGGGCTTTTAGATGAAAATTTTGCAATGGGGACATGCCAAATAAATGTTGGGTTTAGTTTAAGGATGTGTCATGAGTGATTTGAGACAAGTTTGAGGTGGTTTGGGCTTGAATTGGGTTGAATTTGGGTTTCTTTGATAAATGGGCCAATGTAGGTCAAATTGGGCTAACTTGGGCCAATGTTGGGCTAGGGTTGAAATTGATGTAAAATTAATGTTGAGAAATGTTTATGGGAGTGTTTCAAAGAGGTTTTAATTTTGGTTGGGTTTTGGTTTTGGGATTTGGGCTTATTTGGGTTAGGTTTGGGTTTAGGTCAAAATTGGGCTTTTTGGTTTTGGGTTGAATTTGAGTGGGGTTTGGATCCAAATTTTGGGCAAATTATGTTAGTTTTTTGTTTATGGGGATGTTAGGGAAGGTTTAGAAAAGGTTTGGGGTCAATTGAAGTTGAATTGGTTTGGTTTGGGCTAAGTTTGGGTCATGGGTCCAAATTGGGCTTTAAGGTCAAAAGTGAAATTGGACCCAAATGTCAATCAAATTGGACTTGGATTTGGTCTAGATTGATATTGTGGATATTTAATTTGAGTTTAGAGTTGAATTGGACCAAAATTGGGGTCAATTGGGTAGGTTTGGTTTGACATTGGGTTCACTTGGGTCAAGAATGGGCTAAATTGGGGGTTTTGGTAAAAGTGGGGTAAATTGACAAAATTGGCCCATTGTGTAGTTGGATAAAATGAAATTGGGAATATTTGAGATTTTCTGGAATTTTCTGGGAATTTTTTGAATTTTTGGATTTTTTGGCTAAGAGGGGCATTTTGGGTATTTAGAGGGTATTGGGGGGTATTTTTGGAATTTTTGGCATTTCTGGCTATGGATGATCAATTTGATTGGTGAGGAAGTGTTCAAGGTTAATTTTAGGGAATTTTGGCTGATTTGGAAATTTTTGAGGATTTGGGCAATTTTAAGGGCTTTTAGTAGGTTTGATGGGTGTAGGGTCCCCGGGGTCAAAAATTGAAATTTTTAAAAAAAGAAGATTGATCAAATATGAGTGAAATGGAAGCACTTTGGTTGAGCCATGAAGCCATGTTAAGCCTATATGAGCCATGAGAGGACTCATTTGAGGCATTCACTATGTTGTTCCTAACCCTCTTAGCTAGGGGCTTAGGGGTTAAGGTCCATCCATATGAATTACCTACATGAGTCAAGGAGCCAAGTTGGGTATGGGTGTGGTTTTAGGATTTGGATTGTGTGTGTGAGAGTGTAGAGTGTGAGTGTAGTGAGTGTGTAAGTCAACCCTCACCAGACCAAGCCACCCAGGGTGGTCCTAAGGCCAAAGAGTCCTATAGGAAACTCATCCTTTAAACCTTCACATTTGATTTCAACCCTCTAGGTGATTAGGGTTCTACAATCAAGCTTGTGGGGGTTGTAGGGAGGCAAGAAGTGGTTCAAATTTCTAAGGGATGGGTCCCAATTCTAGTCCTCTAAGATAGTCAAAGGAAAAGCCTAAGGCTAGATCCTAAACACTAAAGAGAGAAGAGAAGACCTCATCAAAAATGAGGTCAACAATTTGTTGGAGAATCAGTGCCAACGATCATCCTAAACTGCGGCGCGGGTAAGGGTCCTGATGAAGACTTTTTATATTACAAGAACTTATGAAGTCAAATTTATATATATTTAGAATGATTTTTATAAAATACAAACTTCAACGCAAGTATACATATCGTATCAAGTAATACAGGGCTCTAATGGAGTCCTGGTTATTGATCCCACAGGGAAGGCACATTCCTTACAATAAATAGCGTATTACTGAAATCCAATACTCAAATCATAATTAAAGTTTAATGTTTACTTCTACTAACAAGATGTAGAAAATAGTAACAATTAAGCAAACTACAATTACTTCTAATATCTTTAAAACAAAATTAACTAAGAGACACACTAAGCTATGTATTTGAAAGGTTTTAATATATATGAAAAATATCTTTCCTCTTGCAATGTGTATATGATGTGTGAATGATATGGAATGATTATTTATTGTATTGTGCCAAATAGGAGCATAAATATTTCTTTAACCTCAAAAGAGTACCCCCTCTTCCAAGCATGAAAAGAACATTGACATATCCTAAGTTCAATCACTAAATCTAAGGCTAGACTGGGAGGATACCGGCTGTCACTACGGAGTTCCCACTTACCCTTCACCTGAAGCCTAACATTCGACTTTAGTTACTAATCTTAGGACCAAATTGAGGATCTCAGCCTGTCACCCTGAAACCTCTAATTTGAAGTCCATCAAAACACATTTCCCTATTTATTTGCACTCAATTCCCATGAACTACGCAATTCATCCATGGACATTGAATGGATTATTCATTATTGTTGTAGGACACTAAATCTTTTCAGAGTTAATGTTCAACAACAAATTTTAACAATTTAATTGTCCAGATCGAAAAGTAAATTAAGTTCGAAATGAAAAATCATCACAATTTCTTTAATACATTAAAAGCACTTCAAATCCACATCATCACATCTCTATGCAACAAGAAAGACAAAGGAGACTACTCAGAATTCATAGAGAAGACACAATAAAACATGGATTTTATAAATAAAAGAAAAGTCATACAAACCACAAAAGCAAATATAACTTATCTTTTTCACTTCCCTAATGCAAATTCCTTGAAGTTCCTTTGAATCCTTTTCTCTCTTCTTTGCAACAATCAATTCCCTCTTTAGAATGGAAAGGAAGAAGCAATCTATCACTTTACTCCTTCTCCTTCACTCCTTAGAGAAGAATCCCTCTCAAATTCTCACTTCTACACTCTTCTCTTCTAAGCCTTAACACTCAACACACTCACTCTACACTAGAACTCTCTTCAAAAACCTCTCTTTTTTATCTAAAAATAGTTACATATATGTTAGAAATAAAATCCCAAGAGTTTCCTTAAGCATCCCTTCAAACAATCGCCAAAACTCTTTAAATTTGAATTGCACCGACATTGGGTGCCGGTGCTCTATCGTCCCAATATTTTCTGGAGCTCTCAGGAAAATGGCGCAGGTGGCGCCCATTCTGGTGCTGGCGGCGCCAGAAGCTGTTTTTCTCCATTTTGCTCCTTTTCGCTCCGAATTCGTTCTTTTTCTCTTTTTTTCGCTCCAATCACCTAAAATCATCATACCTGCAACAAATCATGAAAAATATCTTTCTTTAAAGTGAAATATTACCAAAAATGGGTAAATATATAAAGCAAAAATAGTATATATTTTTAGTACATCAAAATCTCCCAAACTTAACTATTATTTGTCCTCAAATAATCCTTTTACTACATACAAATATAACTTAAGGCAATGTACTTCTCACCTGTAAGACACTAAAATTTTTCATTCAAAAGAATATATTGGTAAGAATTTTAGAAAGAAATTCAGTAACTTAGGTCAACACTACAGGTATAAGAATATTCAGTAATCAAGTTTAAGGGTTCTAGTCTTCTATTTATTTCAAAATAAACCATAATTTGTCATATTAAGAGTGCCTGAAAATACTATGTGAAAAAGGAGTTCGTGTAAAATTCATCAGAATGTAGGCCAATACTTTAAGTATAAATTCAGAAATGAAATCAAGTTCTCGCTTTAGGGTGACTTAAGTAAAGTCAATTTTTATAAGGCATCTCCTCATAAATATTTTTCTTTCTCTTTCTTTTCCTTTTCTTTTTTCTTTCTTTCTTTTTGGGATTGTTTTTCAGTCTTTCTTTTCTTTTTCTAAATGAGGATTACTATATCTGGATAACCTTTAATCATTTTGAACTTCACTCTCCTCTTTCTAAAGTTCAAACTTGAAATAACTCCTTACTTTATAATTAGGTATGAGCTTTATTATTCATCATAAAGTCACAATCTCTTCTTAACACATAATACTTTAAGTCTCTTAACATTTTAAAAATATAGTTTTCTTTACTTTAAATAGTTAACTATAATTAAATCATTTCATATCAAATATCTTATCCCTATAAAATTAACCTTTATTACTAAAAACTTTCATCCAATTCTTCCATAATATTTAACTGAAATAAAAAGTTTTAGTTATCTTAAGTGAGGTTCAACTGCTAGTAGTTATGCTAATAATTTTTGAAAATATAATAATTGAGAACAAATAAGAGTTAATATTTTTTCCACCCTCCCCCAAACTTAAATTTTTCAATAAATTTGAAACAGTAGAGAGTAAAAGAAACTAACATTTTTGTGTTGGGATCTTGAAATCTTCAAAAGCTATCTGGTATTAGTCAAAATTTATAACTAACAGGTATGAAACATTTAGTAATAGTGATATCAAATTTTTAAAACATTTGCAGGGTAAAGAGATATCAACTTTAAACATTTAAACATTCAACAAAACTCCACAACTACTAAACAATCTATCATAGCACTACACAGTTCATTTCACAATTTCAATTTTTCACTACAACATAACAGTACATCAACAAGTTTACATATTACATGGAAAGTAAATAACTATTACATCACAAAAACAACACAACACATAATAAGAAAAACAGAAATAGAAACAAACAAACTACCAATCTTCATCACCAGGTTCATCAGCATGGTCAGCAGGATCAGGTCTATACGGTGTATAGCTGGGATCAAGTAGGGAATATCACATCAGTCTCCCCCCTCATGAATCTGACCTGAGTGTCATGATAGGCATTATCGAACTCAACTCTTCTTCTCATATAATCTTCATTCACATCACTGCGAGCCACAAACACATCCATCCTACCATGGAGTCTATCCATACTAGCACTCTGTAATCTCAACTACTCCATAATATCGGACAAAGTAGGGGGCTCAGACGTAGATGGAATGTCATAACTCATAGTAGGAATATCAGTACTCCTATTCTCATCTCGTGCTCCCAAATGAGACTTGATCCACTTCAAAAGTACCTATTTCTATGCCTTATTTATTATTCAATTTTTAAGGATATTATGCTTTAATGAAAGGTATTTTTATGTTTTTTGATATAGGTGATGAAAAAAGAGTTCAAGAAGGAAAATGGAGCAAAAAGGAGAAAAAATTGAGCTAAAAAGCAAAGTTGCCAACATAATAGGTCTGGCTCCTAGGCGCCAGAATCCGGCGCCTAAGCGCCAATTCGATACTAAAGTAGATAAGATTTTTGACAACTTTGGGCAGTTATATTGATGGCATTAAGCGGTTATCAAACCTTCTAGAAGACTGGAAGTTACTCCTAATACATAGGACATGTGATGCAATGCATATGGACACAGGAAAACAGTTTTAATCGCGAAGAGGTGTGATCCAAAGTGAAGAGGTGCGAAGACTTGGTCACGGACTCCAGGGCCTAGGCGCCAGATCCTGGTGCCTTGGCACCGCAGTTACTTTCTAGAAGATTCTTTGAATTTGGATGACGTTTGAAGAGGTGACTTAAGCAACCTCTGGTATTTTTTGAAGCTCTATAAATAGGAGACATTTCTACAGAGAACCATGCCCCCCTCGATCTTCAACATCAGGAGATATTTAGAGAGCCACCATATTTTCTTCTTAAGTATTTAGTGAGTTTATTTTAGTTATTTTGAGTGTTACTACTCAATTCCTTGAGTAGTAAGTGAGAGTTTGTAAGTGTTGTTGTTGTTGAAGTTTTGTACCTTGCATTGGAGTTAGTAGGAGTCAAAGGATCACTTGAAGGAACATTCCAGATAAGTATTTGTAACTTGGTTCAAAGTTTTATAAATATGTTATGTTGTGTGAATTTAATGTTTTCTGAGTAGTTACTTTTCTTTCTCCTTTCAACTATGAAAGATAATAAGATAATTTGATTTTGTTGGAGAACTTAACTTAATTTTAAAATTATTGCGATGATATTCATACCTGATCTTAATTTACTTTTAAACTGGCCATTTAAATTGTTAAAACCTGTTGAAGAATTATGAGATCTATCCGGAGATGAGTTCTTAACTAGTAGATATCACATGAATCCTTGAGGAATCGAAGGACTTGAGCGGGTTATTCAAGGTGAAGTGCAAATAAATAGGGAGCTATTGTTTATTGGGCGTAGAATTGATTAGTTTTTAGAGTGACAGACTAAATTCTAATTATTTGGTTTATAGAAAGGGAAAGGGTCACTAGTAGGGCCGACCATTACCACCCTTGGACATCTAGAAGTGTGAGCCTATATTAACCCATTATACTAATAATACATCCTGAACCGATCTGTAGATTAGCCAATATTTTTTATACTATCAAGCAAAGTTAAAGAATAGGAATGCTTCTATTTGGCCAATACCATAATCTCAAGTTCTCCACGAATGATAATTATTCTAGAAAATCTTGGATTAGTTGAAAAGGAAAAAGTTATTTTATTTATACTTGCATTAACCTTTACTTTATTGATGCTTTATTTACATTTAGTAGAAATTTAATTAAACCTAAAATCTGAATTTTGAAAAGAAATAAAAATTATAATTTATTTTAATTTAAAAATCTAATAAATTCCTTCAATTAATCTTTCCTTAATCTTCCTTGTGGGATCGATAACCAGGACTCCAATAGAGCCCTGTATTACTTAAAATGATACGTATACTTGCGTTTGAAATTGTGACTTTATGAAATTATTATAAATATATAAATATAAGTTCATAAATTCTTGCAGTCGTAAAGTGCCGGTTCAAGTTTTTAGCGCCTTTGCCGGGGAAGTAAAGGAAGTAAAGGAAGTGAAAAACAATTTTTAGATTTTTCAAATTAAAAATATTTTATATACACTTTTATTTCTTTAAAAATAAAAAAATATTTACAAAAAAATACCAAAAGAATTTTATTTTATTTTCAAGTTCTTTTATTTAATTTTTATGCGTAGTTCTGGATCTGATGGATTATTACCTTTTGATTCTGAATTAGAAAGAACTGTTAAAAGAATTAGAAAGGGAAAGCAAATTCAAAAATATCAGGAAATAACTAACTTACATAACAATAATCAAAATCCAATAGAAATTAATGAACAAAATGTTTATAAACCATTAAGGGATTATGCAAACCCTACAACTGATGAACTTCATATTAGTATTCAAATGCCTGTTGTAGATGTTAATTCTTTTGAGCTTAAACCTTCTATTATTCAAATGGTTCAAAATAATCAATTTGGAGGAACACCAAATGAGGATCCAAACTTACATCTTGCTAGTTTCTTAGAACTTTGTGCTACATTTAAATACAATAATGTTTCTGATGATGCTATTAGGCTTAGAATATTTCCTTTTTCCTTAAAAGATAAAGCAAAGATGTAGCTTAACTCATTAGCAACTGGTTCTATTAAAACTTGGGCAGATATGGCATAAAAATTCCTTGCTAAATGTTTTACTCCTTCAAAAACTGCTAAAATAAAAAGTGATATTACTTCATTTATACAATTTGATGGAGAGACAATTTATGAAGCATGAGAAAGATTTAAAGAACTATTAAGAAAATATCCTCATCATGATTTACTAGATTGGTTGATTATTCAAACATTTTATAACGGACTTATTGGATCACTTAGATCTATTATAGATGCTGCTGCTGGTAGTTCTTTAATGGTTAAGACATTTAATGAAGCTTATACCTTAATTGAAGAAATGGCTAACAATAATTTTCAATGGCCTTCTAAAAAGGTTAATCATAAAAGAGGGGTAAATATTCAAGATAATGAAGCATTTTCTATTTTAGCTTCACAAGTGGCTGAGATATCTAAGAAATTAGATAATTTTTCTATTAACGTATCGCATGTAAGTAATGATAATTCTGCAAATATTGATGATTCTCAAACAATGGAGACATTGCAAGCTATTGCTAGTAAAACTAATAACGCTTATTCGAATTATTATAATCCAGGTTGGAAAAATTGCCCTAATTTTAATTTAAATAATGGACATCAACAATGGAGTAATAATCAAGTAAATCCAACCTAGAATTGGAACAATCAAGGAAATTCAAACTTTAGACCAACTTATACTCCTGGTTTTAACAATCAGCAGAAAAAGTTATCTTTAGAAGAATTGATCTTGCAATTAGGTAATCAATTATAAAGTCAAAACATTTCTATTCAAATTATTGAGAATCAGATGATTTAATTAATTACAGGCCTCAAGGAACACTGCCTAGCAACGTCGAAATTAATCTAAAAGAAACAGGAAAAGACCATGAACAAGCAAAAGCTGTACAACTTAGAAGTGGAAAGGAATTAAAAGAGAAAATTCAGAATGAAGTTGAAAAAGGGAGAGAGGTTGAAGAGATTGAAAAACCTAAAGAAACTCTTTCTCCAAGTAAAAGATCAAATTGTAATTCCTATTGAAGTGGAAGTTGAAAGACCACCACCACCTTTTCCTCAAATACTAAAACAACAGAAGCTTGACCATCAATTTTCTAAATTCTTTGAGATTTTTAAGAAACTTACCATCAACATTCCTTTTGCTGAAGCTTTGAAACAAATGCTGAGTTATGCAAAATTTATGAAGGATATTTTAAGCAATAAAAAGAAATTTGAAGCTTATGAAATTGTTGCATGAAGTGAAGAATGTAGTGAAATAATTCAAAACAAACTACCTCAGAAGCTTAAAGATCCTGGAAGTTTCACTATACCATGTGCTATTGAAGAAAAATTTTGTGGAAAAGCCTTATGTGATTTAGGAGCAAGTATTAATCTCATGCCATTTTTTATCTTTCGAAGGTTATATTTAGGAGAGATTTCTCCCACCAATGTAACTCTTCAGTTAGCTGATTGATCTATTAGTTATCCTAAAGGAGTTATAGAGGATGTTCTTGTTAAAGTGGATAAATTTATCTTCCCTGTGGATTTCATTGTACTGGATATGAAAGAAGATAAAGAAATACCTTTATTTTAGGGAGACCTTTTCTAGCTACCGGATGTGCTATGATTGATGTGTAAAAAGGAGAGTTAACAATGAGAATTAATGATAAAGAGATAACATTTAATGTTCTGAAATCAATGAGGTATCCTGACAAATAAAAATGCTATCGAATAGATATTTTTGATTATATAATTGAAAAGCATTATTAAGAAAAATGTGAAGTCATTTCTGAAGAAAAAAATAATGAATCTATGTTATATAATGAGTCATTAACTGAAGAAATTGAAGAAGTGAATGAAGAAAATTTAATTGAAGAAACTCATTATATTCATGATAATTGGGAAATTTTAGACACAACTAAAAATGATATACTTTTACCCTCAGTTGAAAAAGCCCTTGAGCTGGAATTAAAAATGTTACCTGCACATTTAAAGTATGCATTTCTTGGAAATTCATTAACTTTACCTGTGATTATATCTTCAGAACTAAGCAAAGATCAAGAAGAAAAATTAATAGGAGTTCTGAAGAACTATAAGAAAGCTTTTGGTTGGACTATTGCAGATATAAGAGGAATAAGCCCTTCAATCTGTATGCATAGGATTTAATGGAATAAAATTGTAAACCTACTATTGAATCTCAAAGAAGATTGAATCCAATTATGAAAGAGGTTGTTAAAAAAGAGATTTTAAAATGGTTAGATGCTAGAATTATTTATCCTATTACTGATGTGTACTAAAAATATATACTATTTTTGCACCTGATTGGAGTAAACCTTTTGAATTAATGTGTGATGCAAGTGATCATGCAATTGGAGCTGTATTGGGACAAAATATGAGAAAATTTTCAAAGTTATATATTATGCTAGCAAAACTCTTAATAAAACTCAAATAAATTACACTATTACGGAGAAAGAGCTGTTAGCAATAGTATATGCCTTTGATAAATTTTGACCTTATCATCTTGGGACTAAATGTATCGAGCATACTGATCATTCCGCTATTAAGTATTGAATGTCTAAAAAAGATGCTAAACCTAGATTGATAAGATGGGTTTTACTTTTACAAGAATTTGATTTTTAAATAGTGGACAGAAAAGGAGCTGACAACCAAATTGCTGATCATTTCTCAAGAATTAAAAATAATAGTGAGAAGATTACTGAAGTAAACATAAATGAGAAATTCCCTGATGAACAATTATATGTTATTCAAGGATTACAAACACCTTGGTATGCAGATATAGTTAACTATTTGGTTAGCAATATTTTACCATATGGATTGAATAGCAAATATATTAAGAAATTCAAGAATGATTCTAAATCATATATTTGGGAAGATCCTCATTTATTTAAAATAGACAGAGATTATGTGATTCGAAGCTGTGTACCTTATGAAGAAACTTTTGCAATTATTCAAAAATGTCACGATTCTAAATTTGGAGGACACTTCGGAGTGGATAAAACTTGTTGACCTCATTTTTGATGAGGTCTCTTCTTTTCTCACTCCTTAGTACTTAGGATCTAGCCTTAGGCTTTTCCTTTGACTAATCTTAGAGGACTAGAAGTGGAACCCATCCATTAGAAATTTAAACACCTCTTGACTCGCTGCAAACCCCACAAGCGTGATTGTACCCTGGGTGGCCTGGTCTGGTGAGGGTTGACTTGCACATACACTACACTCTCACACACATTCCAAGTCCTAAAACCACACTCTCATCCAACTTGACTTCCTGACTCATATAGGTAATTCATATGGATGGTCCTTAACCCCTAAACACCTGGCTAAGAGGGTTAGGAACAACATAGTGAATGCCTCAAATGAGTCCTCTCATGGCTCATATGGGCTTAATATGGCTTCATGGCTCAACCAAAGTGATCCCATTTCACTCAAATTTGATCAATCTTTATTTTTTCAAAATTTCAATTTTTGACCCTAGAAGCCCTGGACTCACCAAACCTACCAAATGCCTCGAGTCGCCCAAAATTCTGCAAAATTACCTAAATTACCCAAAATTCCTCAAAATCAGTCCTAAACATTTCCCCCCACTCAAATTGATCATCCATAGCCAAAAATACCAAAAATTCCAAAAGTACCCCCCAATACCCTCCAAATACCCAAAATGCCCTTCTTAGCCCAAAAATCCAAAAATTCAGAAAATTCCTAAAAAATTCCAGAAAATCTTAGATATTTCCAATTCATTTTTTCCAACTACACCATGGGCCAATTTTTCAAATTTACCCCACTTTTACCAAAACCCCCAATTTGACCCATTTTAAACTTAAGTGAACCCAATGTCAAACCAAACCACCCCAATTGGCCTCAATTTTGGTCCAATTCAATTCTAAACTTCAATTCAACATCCCTAATATCAATTTAGACCAAATATAATTCTAATTTGATTGAAATTTGAGCCCAATTTCAATTTGAGGCCTAAGGCCCAATTTTGGCCCATGACCTAAACCTAGCTCAAACCCATCCAATTCAACCTCAATTGGCCCCAAATCTTTTCTAAAGCCTTCCTAACATCCCCATAAACAAAAAACTAACTTGATTTACCCAAATTTTGAACCTAAACTCCACCCAAACCTAACCCAAAACCAAAATCCCTTAAATTGACCTAAGCCCAAATCTAACCCAAATGGGCCCAAATCCCAAAATTAGAGCCCAACTAAAGTTGAAAACTATTTGTGACACTCCCATGAACATTTCTCAATATTAATTTTACATCAAATACAACTTTAGCCCAACCTTAACCCAAGTTAGCCCAATTTGGCTCACTTTGGCCCCTTTAACTAAAAAGCCCAAATTCAACCCAATTCTACTCCAAATCACACCAAATTGATTCCAAACCATTCATGAAACATCCCTAAACCAATTGTAACATTTATTTGACATGGTCCTTCACAAAATTTTCACCCAAGAGCCCATCCTAAAATCCAAAAGCCCACTTCCCTAAATCACTCTAAAAGCCCATCTAAAACCATTTCAAAAAGCCCAAAATCTATCCTAAAGCCCATATGACATTTTAATTTGCCATCCATTTAATCAAAGTCATTCCCTAAGTTCCAATTCCATCATCAAATAAATCTAAATCAAGCCTCATGCCAAAATATCCCTAAATTTCAAAAATCCCAAAATTCCTTTCTCATGCAAGTAAGCCAAGCCATTCCCAAGCCATGAGCAAGCTTTGAAGCCATGCACAAGCCACATGAAGCCATGGGAATCACTTTACACATCACCATACCAAATTGCAAAAGGAGGAGCCTCTTTTAAACCCCCTTAAAAAGGTTTTAACCCTTTTAATGCTTCACCTTAATCCATGATTAATCCAAATATTCATGGATGGTGACTTCACTACCCTTTCCCAGCTGGCTCATCTGACCTCCCTCAGCCCAAATCAGTCCCTTGGTGGGTACACCAAATCCAAGTACATGAGTTGACCAAAATCAAGCCAAAATAACTCTTACCCCATGCCATTTTAATCAAACCTCCTTACACATGGCAATAGCCAATTGCTTGCACCAAACCCCAGTCCCGACCTCACTGGTCAAGATGGTGACCAATGTCTGGCCGGCCAGCCACCACAGTCGCCGGAAAACGCCATGGCCGAATGCTCCATGTGAGCCAAACTTTCCAATTCTCCCTTGCTGACTTTTCTCAACCCAAATGGACAGCATAACTGTTCTTCTCCTCCCCTAAGCAGCTAATCCCAGCCTCCAATTGCCGTGGCAAGCCCTCCAGCCATGCCTATTTAAACACCACCACCTCTCGGCCAAACAAGGAGATGAACCAGACCTTAAGTAAACTCTGCCAAAATTGCTCCAGGGCCTTCTCCTAACCCAAAGCAGTTGATCCCCAGTGTTCCTTTGCCCTAATCCCCATTGACAGAGCTCAATTTCTGAGTTGAATATCCACCCAAAAATAGGACACTTCACCACAATGAGCCAATCTCCAAATTGGTTAGTCCTACACCTTCACCGGACCAAGAGGAGAAGTTCCCCAGCAAAAGCCCCCTCACCAGGCCAGCCATTGCTTCTAGCCTCCAAGTTTTGTGATCGGGCTTGGTCACTTTCACACCTAGACAATTCCCTAGAGCCAGAGACTTCATCTGGAGCTTGCTTGGACTCAATCGAAGGTGACACAACTCTCAGATCGAAGCTTCACTTCTCTGAGCAAAGGTATGAACTCACTCTTCCTCCCAAGCTTCCAGCGATTCTCCATTTTGTTTAAGTTAATTTCAAAGCCTATATACCATATGGATGTGTTCGTCTCTTCAAGACGAATCCATAGAGCATAAGAACACAAAAATCCATTGAGAATCGAGTGAGATCTTAGGGTTTTAGTGTGGACGGTCACGGGTGCACACTAGTCGTAGACGATGACCAGGAGCTGTTGGATAGCGCGTATCGAGCGGATGGTCGAGATCAAGTCGGACGGCGTGATGGTACATGAACTGCGGGACGCATGGCTACTGACTCAAGTGGCGGCGTCGAATGGGAATGCGCTGCATGGGCATTCGGAGCTGCCGATGTTGCGCTGGCGCCGAGAACAGAGGAGAATAATGCCCTGAACTTTAAGAATTCATATCTTTGCATAGAAAAATCACAAATATAAAATAAAAATACCCTCTTGCTTAGTGAACAGAGGAGAATAATGTGGAAAAGAAATCAAATTAATTGGATGAGTATTTTATTTTTAATAATTTATTTACTGTTTTTAGTATTTTAATTCTTCATTTGCATAGATAATTCACCATGGCATGAGACCATAGGGCTTTTGAAGCCTCTGATCTTGGGAACATTCCCTGAATTTTTCAAGGTCAGAGGCCATCTCTGTGAAAAGTTACTGAATTTTCAAGTTTATGTCACTGTTTTAGGTATTTTAATTCAAATAATTAGCATATTGTAAAATAAATTCTAAAAAAATTTGGTGATATTCCTTATGACTAGAGGACCCTATGAAAAATATATTTTGAGTTAATTCATTCATATTAACCTTAATTGGCCCAAACCCCTAAAACTAAACTTTAATTAATTAGGGTTAACCACACATCAAAAGAACTTGAAAACAATTCTCCACTGATCTTTAGGATCAGAGGAACCTTATATAAAATTTTGAAATCAATTGGACTTGATTAACCCCACCAAATGGATTGATTAAGCCTCATAAGCAAAATGAAACTTTAAAAATTCATAACTCCAAAAATACTTTTCAAAAATTCACAAAAATAGTTTTGTAGCTTCTCTGATATCAGAGGAGTTCAGGAAAATTAAAATTGTAATTTTCTAAAAAAGTTAATTTTTTACAATATTTTAATATTTTAATAATTAAAAAATAATAAAAATCATAAAAATATTAAAAATCATAAAAATGTCACATTTTGACTCCTAATCACTTAGGAACAAACCAAATATTTTTCCTATGTCCCTAGGATAAGATATTGAATTTTAAAGGCTTAATGTAATTTTTAATATTAAAAAAATGAATTTTCAACCTTTTTCACTAAAATAATTCTAATAAATCAAATAAAAATTAAAAAATTATAAAATTTGTTTCTCTGGACTCCTTAAGGTCAGAGAAATTGAGGAAAAATATAAAATCTATTTTTTAACTTTTATTTTATTTTATAATTAATTAATACTCCAAAATTCAAAATAATTATAATAAATAAAATATAATTCAAAAAATCACAAAAATTGGTCCAAGTGGTCCTCTGGTCATTAGGAACATCCTATAATTTTCTTAAGGACAAAAACCTTTCCTTGGTCATGTTGTTGAATTTTCCTTGAGAACCCTTATTTTTTACTAAAAATAATTATATAAATAAATTAAATTCAGAAAAATCACATTTTCTCCTCTAATGTCTTAATTGACATGTGAGTGAGGTGACATAAAAATTTTAAATTCATTTGAGCTCAATTTAGTGAGTTATGAAATAAATAAGTTTAAAAGGGCATAAAAGTAATTAAAATTTTAACCCTTAATTAAAACTTTAGGTTTAATCAAAATGGAGGGTAAAATATTTGATTTTAATTTTCTCTGTGATGATTGAAACTTAGGGAAATTAAGGGGTAGAAACCCATTAAAACCTTTGAAAATGTCAAAATGAAACTTTAATTTATTAAATAATTTAAATTTTAGAAAGAGTACATTTAAAATTTGGATTATTAAAATAGGGATATTATTAAGAGGATATTTATTCTTTAATTTAAAAATCCCTAAATAAGTCACTTTAACAATATTTAAATCTTAATTAAGAAATTAAAATAATAATCCAAATTAACAATTAAAACTAAAATTAAATTAAAATTAAATTTAAAATATTGAAACTAAAATTAAAATTAAATTTAAAACTAAATTAAATTAAAATTAAATTAAAATTAAATTAAAATTAAATAAAATTAAATTAAATTTAAATTAAACTAAAATTAAATTAAAGTAAAATTAAATTAAAATTAAATTAAAGTAAAATTAAATTAAAATTAAATTAAAAATTAAATTAAATTAAATTAAATTAAAGTTAAATTAAATTAAAATCAAATTGAATTAAATTAAATTAAAAAATCATTTAACAACAAACCTAAATGAAGTCATTAAGAGTTAAATCAAAACTTATCAATAATTTCAACACCTCATTCTATCTAAGTGAATTTGAAACATGAACATCAATTTGAAATATTAAGATAATTGAAAATGTAAAGATTTAAATTAAATCTAAAATAATTTGAACACTATTCCAAACTTAAAATTATTAATTAAAACCTCATAATTAAACTAAAACACTTTAAATCATTAACTCAAATTTGATTAAAATTCTCAATAAACCAACTTGCCCTCAAAGACTTTAACTATTATAACTCTTAAATAGAGTATTAAGTGAAATGTCACTTCACTCATAGGATAATCAAACATCCTAGTTCACTGAGCAAGAAACAAAATTTGACTAGAACCTTGGATGATTAATTCATCTGTGCAATAAAATTCATTTGGACTCGAAATGATTCCAGAAGTATTGAAAAGATGTTTAGGACCCATCCTAAACACTTCCTCAATATGATGAGATGTTTTAGAAGATCAATTGAATTTAATTGTTCTTTGATGAAGAAAATCATTCATAAACAAAACACAAGAACCTAGACGTCATAGGAGATGACTAGTTATAGGGTTAGGAATTTGGTAGTCAACCAAAACCCTTTCCCTTAGCTTTACCTAGGTATCTGTTGAAATATTTAAATGTCTTAACGTGTGTTTTAAGTGCAGCTAGGGATGACGGGAAGACCCTCCAGGTACGCTTTTATTTCATTGCAGTTTACTTTATTGCAATTTACTTACATGCACTGTACTTTGCTTTTCTTGCATGTTAAATAAGACTGTTGCATGAAAACCAAAACCTTTAGGATAGTCCCTAAACTGAAACCAAAACTAAATTAAAGTCATTGCAAGATAAAATTCACCGCCATAACATTCAAAATATAAAACAACTCAAAATTTAATCACAAATAGAACAACAAAACTACAATCACAACTAAATTAAAACGTCTCATTGAATGATCGGAAATAACTCGGATGATGTAACCCACGTGTTGCAAACGGGATTTCCCACGGTCTAAATGAAAGTGTGGAACTCATTTAGTTGAGTTTAGCAAATTCATTTGGACTAAGTGAATTCGATGAAAATAACGGTGCCGGGATGACGGAACCGTAGGATCTTAATCGGTTCTGTTTAATCAACTTTAAGATTTGTTTAATTAAATTATTAAAAACACTTGGATTTTAAGATTCTCTCTAAACCAAAACACTTCTCTCATCTCCTGATTTATGACTTCTAAAACTAAACCTCTGCAATAACAAGGAGCTTGGAGCACAGTGGGCTGCACGGCCATCATCATCAGCAAAACTCGGATCTACTTCAGCAAAACTTTCTTAGAATTAAATAACCAAGCCATAAGACTTCGAGGTAGTTTGCCTAGTGCAACAGAAATCCTCAACTCTTCGTTAGGCATTTGCATGCCCTAACTGGTCCTAGGACTCCGAGGTAATCGTTCGGTACGACATAAACCCTCACATCTTCGAGGCTGTTTGTATGATTGTGTCATACGAATATAAGTCCTAATTAATTAAAACAGGCAAGATGAAACATTAAATGAACTCCCAAAATTGAAGCCAAACCATAGGATAGTTTGGGAAGTTGTCAAGACTCTTCTTGGATCCTCAGCTTCTCCTACTTCTCTTCCTTTGGACTCCTGAAAATAACTGTTCCAAATTTGATCCATTCCCTATTGAAATTCCCAAAATTCAATCTTTTGAAAAACTTAAACTTTGAAATTCTTGAGAGTAAAACCACTAATCATTATCAAGAGTTTTCTTAAATGATTCCCGTCATTTAAGATGTAATTAACTATAGGGGCTTGCCCTTATAGGGAACTTTAAGAACCCAGGTAATATAAACCCCAGCTTAATTCATTTATATTAAGCAGGGGAACTTCTCGGCTTATAAAATTGGTTCGCGGACCAAACGGATGTCACAAATCTCCTTATTTATTTAATCGAGCCCCATCATCAAGCAAGAGGTGTCTATTCTTCGGGATAGATACACAGTTTGTGGTGCGGTGCTCGTTTATATAAACTATTTGGGATGTGAGATCGGTTTGATTTCATATCTTAAAACTTTTAAACTTAAAAAAATTACTTTCAAAATCAAATGCTATCTTTTAAACTATATATATATTTAAATTAAACTTAAATTATGAAAATTTGCCGAAAATTTTTGTAGGCGACCCCCTTTTCAAAACACATAACCTAAAAATATGCCAACAATTTCTGGCGACTCCGCTGGGGACTAGTTCCTCTCTCCATTTTGATCAGATGGTTTTGCTTTCATAAATCGGTGGTGAGTCCATATCCCTAGTGGACCAAAAATACCATTCTTCCCTTGGAATACCCCGTTCATTTCTGTCTTGAACGAGTATAGCCAACTCCTCTCGGATTTAGGAGCCACTGTTTAGACACCTCTAAACAGAGAGGTTCCGAGATCCTTTTACCTCTTTTTCTGAGGTGGGGTGGACCCCCAATAGGTGTTAGCTTAGGAGCGGTCCTTCGAGTTGAGAAGTCTTGCATAAGACTTTCTCTTCCTTTCCAATTCTAAATCGTGCCCTTTACCTTTTCTATAACCTTTTTCCTCAATCGTTTTGTTTCTAACAAATGAACCTTCTAATAAACAACCTCTTTTATAAATCACAAGTACACTAAGATAAACGAAAATGTGTTCGGACTCTTTCTTTTTCGTCCTAAACTTTACGACGAAAAGAAGCATAATTCGGGACTGACATTCGAAATCTGCCCTGCAGAAAATGGCTGCCCCAAAGTTAATCTTTTCCTTCACCAATGGAATGGACTTCGCCGTTTACAAGGATGAGCTACCCGACAATGGGATCATCCGTTTCAGACAAGGATTTGCCAACACAGATGTCATGTTCGCTGACGTCACTCTCTTCACACTAATGGACAAAGCGTCAGAAACTGAAGAGCCCATGATTGAGTTCAACTTGAAATCGACTCAAGAATTCCCTCCCCTGCAAAGGGTTCCAGCTGAGAGGAGTACTACTATTCTTAGGAGGACTGTTGTCTCTACCCCCACCGGTCTAGTCATCTCTGCACCTACCCCGACTTCTGCCAAACTAAAGGGGCAGGAAATCCAAGTCTGTGATGAGCCTGTCACCGTGGAGGGTATAGATTTCGCTACAATACCATCTGTTTTTGAGATTGGGTCTAGTTCAAGAGTTGCACCCCTAACTCGGGCTCAAAGGAGAAATAGAAGCAGGAAGATCGCCAAGAAAGCCAGAGCTGCTGAAGTTGCTTTTCTAGAAGAAATTCCTGAAGAAAGAGAAGAACTGCCTGAGTATATACCTCTATTGGAAGGGAGCAGGTTTCACCCCCTCTCTGTCGCATTAGATGAAGAAAATGTCCGTAGGATCGCCACTGCATTACCCCGACCTGCGTACTACAATAATTACAAGAGGAAAAGGGATAAGACTACGCTATTGGCTCGGCTGCAAGCTGTTATAGAAAAACTGACAAAGAAAGAAAGATGCCCTGTGTCAGAAATCTTAAGAAGGATATGACGGGCGCCAGCTAAATCCCGCCTCGAACCACGAATAGAGCCTGTTGCTGCCACAGAGAAACCAAAGAAGAAGATAAAAGCCAGTTCACCCGTTGTTGTATCGGGTCTGCAAATTAGGGAGGATACCACCTTCCAGCATATAGCCGACAGATCATCCGGTCCTAGGCTTCCGGCTGCAAGAATGATGGTATGACGACCTACCGCTGGCGAGCTAAGACCAAAATAATGTCCTGAGAAGAAAAGTCTCGTCAGGAGACTTGAATCAGAAGAAAGTGTTACTGCAATAAAGGGGACTCCGGGGAAGGAAGTTCAACAACCATCACGAGACGACTGTGAGACCGTGCAGAAAAGGCCATTAGAGGATGCTATGGATAAGTTAAGGACCGACATCCAACGGTTAGCAAAAGAAAGAGAAGAAGAACTAGGAGATGAAGTTGACTCATCAGAGTTCATGGATGAGGAGTATGTCGAGATCAACATGGTTGAGACGCGAGCATCATCCGCTTCACAAGGTGCTCCGGCAGCTGCAGAAAGAGATGAACCGGAAGTGTTGAGAGCACAGCTTCGGGAAAGAGATGATACAATTTCCCAGATGGCAAAGAGGATGGAAGAGATGGCTGCTGCCTTAGCCACTCTCCAGAGTCAGGTACAACCTCAGAAAGAAACACCCCCAGAAATCATCCATATTGCAGATGGGGGAAAGGAGATCACATCCGTCAACGGAGACGAATCACCAAAGAAGGATTCTACACAAAACATGATTCCAGAAAAGGACATTAAGAGCATGGTAGAACAGCAGGTGCGAGAGGACCTAGCACAATCCAAGAATGGAGCATCTATTCAGACAGGTAGACCTTACCCCGAGGAGTTCGATGCAGTCCAGTACCCGAAAGGCTTCGTACCACCTATGTTTAAGAATTTTGATGGAACAGGAAACCCTCGGCAGAATGTCGCACATTTTCGTGCTAGTTGCTGCAATGCCGGTGGGAGGAATGCTTTACTCTTCCGCTAATTCGTCAACAGTTTGTCAGGGATTGCCTTCGACTGGTACGTAGAATTGTCGAACGGCTCAGTAAAGACCTTTTCAGAACTGGAGAATCTCTTCGTTAAACGATTTATCGGGGCTCAGCACCACATCACTATCGGTGATCTAGTGGTGGAGCAACAGAAGCCGAACGAGACTTTAGTGGATTACATACTTCGATGGAGAAACTTAAGCATGAAGTGTGAACCCCAGCTTCAGGAACAACATGCAGTCGGTATCCAACTTAAAAGTATCAATGGCCCGATAGCACTTCTCCTTAAAGGATTTACAATCAAGACTTTCGAGAAGTTGCTTAGCAAGGCCGGGAGTTTGCAAGAAGAGGCAAAGCAGTTAAGTTTCGCGAACAAGAACGATAAGCAGAAGCCAGTGAAAACATTTGAAAAGAAATCCGGAATCGTTGCGGCAGTAGATAAGGGCAAGCAGCCAATGCAGATACCGCCAGAGCGACCGCAGCCTAGTTACCAACCACCGCAACGAACATACCAACAACCTCAGCAAGGCTATCAGCAACCTCAGCAGGGTTATCAGCAACCTCGTCCAAGCTATCAGTCGCCTCAACATTATTAACAATAGCCGCGTTCATCGCGTACCTTAAGAGAACTTCTAAATAGAGAATATCCATTCAAAACTGAATCAGTAGCGAAGATGTTCCGCAGCCTAATAAAGACACCGGATTTTCACCGCCGCGAGCCCAAGAAGCCGGAGGAAGTCAATAAGAAAGATCATCCGAACTATTGCCCTTACCACCAGATGCTCGGACACAAGATAGAGGATTGCATCACTTTCAGGAGTTGGCTTGATGACAATCTCCGGAGAGGGAACATAACGATCTCAAAGGAATACATGAAGGAACCCCAGAAAGGAGGTTTCGTCAATGTTATTTCAACGGATCTCATTGTTCCGATAAACCCGTACACGACTGATGATGGATGGAGTACAGTCTGGACATGATCATCGAAGAAAATTTTGGATCACATCCAGACCGCTTCGGTACGCGCTTCAACTCAGAGTTTGAAACCTGTCGAGCTGGCACTATCACTTGCGATTGAAGAATCGTCCCAGAAGGAGGAAAATATCGTGGAAGAAAAGAAGACTGAGGCTCCGAAGGGTTGACTAGGGGCTGCTTATCCTAGGATGCTTGTTTCCGATTCAGGGGAGAAATCTCTCGAACTCCTGACTCTGTATGATTATCTTCTCGCTCCGGCGGGATCTTATAATGATAAGGGTTATGGCGTTGGCTACGTTTTGACTGTTTCTAACGATTACGTAACTAAAGACAACCGGCTTAATCCAGATCTCGATTCCAATACAAATAAAAATTCTTAAATCATACACAACCTCGACGACCACGACGAAGAAGATGTTCACAAAGGAGGCTTAGAAAGCTTGACAAGCAACGAGTCCATTTATGAATTCGAAGGGGCTTCAATCATGATAGAATTAGATCCATCAGATTCCCAAGCAACATCAGAAAAGCCAGTCATTCCAATTCAAGAGGATACACCTACAGATTCAACACCAAATTCAGAAGAAATAACTGAAGTAAATTTAAGAAGTGGAAAAGTTTTACCTCCTAGAATGGGTCCAAAGGATAAAGAAAAGCGTGTGGTTGCTCGGAAGAGCCAACCCTGACAGAGGAACCGCCCATTCGAGCAGAAACCGAGGAACATGGTAATAAAGTGGACTACAACGTGCTAGCCCATCTTAGGAAGCTACCAGCCAAACTAAGCATATACGACGCTCTGATCCTGTCAAAGGAGATGAGGGAGGCTCTGATCAAGGCTCTACTTGATCCAGAGATTTTTTCAGCCCAAATGGCCGGTAATTCCTTCAACGAGGTTTGCTTGTTAAGAGAACAGTGAGGTGTTACCTTCACGAACAATGATCTATTACTGGGAACAGCTGATCACAACCGACCGTTATACATTTCGAGTCAACTATTGGAAAGTTTACGCTCTCCCGAGTGTTGGTCGATCCGGGAGCATCAATCAACATAATGAATCTTTGGACACTAGCATATCTGGAAATTGATGCTCACGAGCTTGAAGCAGACAAGATGCTATTAAATGGCTTCAATCAAAAAGGAGAAAGAGCTCTTGGATCAATAACACTACTAATGAAGACCGGTGATTTAGCAAAGACAACCGCAAAATTCTACATAATTGATTCTGAAACATCGTTCAACGCTCTACTGGGTCGGCCATGGATCCATGAAAACCGGATGGTACCGTTGTCTCTGTACCAGTGCATAAAGTATTACGAAGGAGGGGAACAATGCATCAAAGGTGATTTGCAACCGTTCTCCGTGCATGGAATTGGAATTCATGAGGATGCGGCCTACTACGTGCCTCCGAAGAAAACAATCTTTTCCAAAAATACCATACCAAAGGAAGCAAAAGAAATTCGAGACGATGAAGAACCTGAAGTTCTAGTCCAATAGTTACTCACCACTCCCTTACAGCGAGATGGTGAAGATTTCTCTAGAACTCGCACCCGAGGTTGAGGCCAGGGACGAGGATGTGGGAGAAATGTTGGAACAGTTAGATAAAAGAAACTAGTCATCAAAGTTGATTGGGAAAACACTTCCGAAGAAGAAGAATAAATTTAGAAAGAAGCAGCGACAATAAGTCAAAAGAAACCCTGGTTCAAGATCTCTCTCGAAGATGAAAAGAATGAAGAATATAAATCAATGTACGAGAAGATTAACCATCATGTACATACTATGACCCTGACCCCGATCCATTCTAATAAGATCGAGGGTATGGTGGTCAAGGAGGTGCATGGTGGTGGTACTAAGCCAATCAAGTTTTACCGTGGTGCTTCTTCTTCCAATAATGAAAAAGATGTACAATTTGAAGATGTTACTTCTTCCGAATTAATGGAACTACCTTTTGAGTGATACTCTCCCTGTGTTCAAAATTTAATTCAACGTGGTGTCTTACCTCGACAATGGACAAAAGGTCAATCACAACATTTTGAAAGATTATGGAATAATGCCGGTCGGCCTCCCAATTCAAAACATGGTCTCGGATTCGGCACAGTAGGATCAGTTGATGATACAGAATTTTGTTTGGTTGTCACTTGCGGACCTAATAAAGACTGCTTGGAAGCATCAGAAGATCTCGAAGATCTACTAATCGGAGATGCTGCACCAGAATTCGAGGAAGAAATCAAATCTACAATAGACGAGTTAATGGAAGTTAACTTAGGTACTAGCGAAGAGCCTAGGCCAACCTTTGTTAGCTCCTTACTCAATAAAGAAGATTCCGAGGAAATGATCAAGCTACTAGTGGAATTCAAGGACTGTTTTTCTTGGAGTTACGACGAAATGCTAGGATTAGCTCCAGAAGTCACAGTTCACAGGCTAGGAGTGGATCCTACATCCATTCCAGTCAGACAAGCTCCCAGAAGAATGCGTCTAGAAATTGAGCAACAAGTAATAGCCGAAGTTAAGATGCTAATAGACGCTAAATTTGTCCGTGAAGAACAATACCCCACTTGGTTAGCCAACGTGGTACCAGTCAGAAAGAAGAATGGTCAGATCAGAATCTGCGTAGATTTCAGAGATTTAAATAAAGCATGTCCAAAGGACGAATTTCCACTACCAATCCCAGAACTGATGATCGACATTGCTTCAACACATGAAATATTTTCATTCATGGATGGATCATCAGGATACAACTAGATAAAGATGACACCAGAATACGAAAAGCTCACGACATTCAGAACGTCGATCGGTGTGTATTGCTACACAATAATGTCATTCGGACTAAAGAACGCAGGAGCAACATACCAAAGAGCGATGACGAAGATTTTTGATGATCTCATTCACAACCAAGTTGAGTGCTACGTGGATGATGTGGTCATCAAAAGCAAACTGAAAGAAGATCACCTGTATGATTTGAGAATTGTTTTCGAGCGTCTAAGACAATTTAACCTTAAGATGAATCCCTTAAAATGCGCCTTCGGCGTCACCTCCGGGAAATTCTTAGGATTTGTTGTCCGACATCGCGAGATTGAAATTGATCTGGAAAAGATTAAAGCTATTTTAGAAATGCCACCTCCTAAAACCTTGAAACAGCTACGATCCTTTCAAGGAAAGTTGGCATATCTTCGACGCTTTATATCGAATTTGTCGTGAAGGTGTCGACCTTTTCTCGCTTTGGTTAAGAAGGATGCCAAGTTTACTTGGGACTCCAAATGTCAACATGCCTTCGATGACATCAAACAATACTTAATGACACCTCCTGTCTTAGCAGCCCTAGTCTCAAGTAGACCGTTGATACTTTATACCGCGTCTTTAGACGACTCCCTTGGAGCCCTGCTAACCCAGGTAAATGACGTGGGGAAAGAAAATGCTCTCTACTACTTAAGTCGTCGTCTAACTCTGACGGAAGTAAAGTATCCTCCAATTGAGAAGCATTGTTTGGCCCTGATCTTCGCCGCTCAAAACTCAGGAATTACATGCTTTCTCATAAGGTCAACCTTATTTCGAGAGTTAATCTGTTGCAATACTTGTTGACCCGACCGACGCTCTCTGGCAGACTTGCCAGGTGGTCGATGATACTGTTGCGACATAACTTTCGTTCCTCTTCGCGCCGTAAAGGGACAAGTCCTAACAGACTTCCTTGCAGCACATCCTTTACCGGCGGATTCGCCTCTCGACGATGATTTGCCTGACGAGCAGATAATGAGCCTAGAAGACCCTGATGATCGACGTTGGGAATTATACTTCGACGGTGCGTCCTCAGCACAGAAGAACAAATAATTGCAAACGATAGTGCCCGGTAAGGCAGGAATCGGATTAATCTTTATAACACCGGAGCGGGGGATGTTAAAATACTCCTACCACTTAACAGAACCGTGTACAAACAACAAGGCAGAATACGAAGCCCTTATAACTGGATTAGAATTAACCATTCAGATGGGGATAACGGACATCAACATCTACAGAGATTCTCAGTTGATCATTCAATAGGTCACCGGACAGTACAGAATTTTAAAGCCAAAACTCGATCAGTACTTTCAGTATACCATGAAATTGTTGGAACAAATTCCAAACTTAACAATCTACAAGATTCCCAGAAAAGAAAATGCTCTCGCCGATGCGTTAGCCCGCCTTGCAAAGGAATTTGCCTGCTTGCAGGATGAGTTAGTTGAAGTGTCAGTTCAAGGACGACAGGTCCTATCACAGCTCGACATGGATACAATACACAAATCAGAAAGAAAAGCAGAAGAAACAATTGCAGCAGTGACAGAAAATATAGAAGATTGGTGGTAGCCATTAATAGACTACTTGCAGACAGGAAACCTACCGGACGATAAGTCATTAGCCCATCAAATCAAGAAAAGAATTATGTCTTACACATTAATAAACAATACATTATACAGAAGGTCTTTTGATTAGATGTGGCTAAGATGCCTGAGCGGGTCCGAGGCTCGTAAAATTGTTAAAGAAGTACACTCTGGACTTTGTCGTGCTCATCAGTCGGGTCCGAAAATGAAAATGAAGATTAAAAGAATAGGGTACTACTGGCCCTCAATGATGACCGACTGTATGAAAGTCGCCAAAAGTTGTCACCAGTGCCAAGTACACGGAGTGGTTCTACACCAACCTCCAAATGTGCTACATTCGACAATTGCGTCATGGCCATTTGAGTGTTGGGGCACAGATATAGTGGTGCCGATAGAACCGCCTTCTTCAAGGGGACAGTGCTTCATCCTTGCAGCTACATACTACTTTTCTAAGTGGGCAGAAGTTATACCACTCAGAGAAGTAAAGGCACACCATGTGACAGTTTTTCAAGAACGAAGTCGTCTACCGTTTCGGGGTACTGCGCAGGATCATTTCAGATAATGGGTCTGCATTCAAAAGTACAAAGATCTATAATTTTGTCAGAAGACACGAGATCGATTAGCGATACTCAACAATCTACTATCCAAGAGCAAACGGCTTGGCCGAGGCTTTTAATAAAACTCTTGTTCAAATTTTAAAGAAAACTTTGGACGACAACAAGAGAAATTGGCACGAGAAGTTGTTAGAAGCCTTATGGGCCTGCAGGACAACTTTTAGGACTCCTACTCAGTCAACGCCTTACGCTTTAGTGTACGGGTCCGAGGCCGTTTTGCCCCTGGAAGTTCAGCTTCCGTCACTCTGAATTGCAGTTGCAGGAAAGATCACTATAGAAGAAAATGCCAGACTACTACTAGAAGAATGGGAAAGCTTGGAAGGGAAAAGACTTTCCACACAACAGAATTTGGAACTGTATCAAGCCAAGATGATCCAGGCCCATGATAAACTGGTCCGCCCAAGAACTTTCAAAGTCGGTGACTTAGTTCTTGTTCTCAGAAGACCTATTCTTGCACATCGCAAGATAGGAGGTAAATTTGAATCAACATGGGAAGGGCCATTAATCGTCGAGACAGTCTACTCAATAGGTTTCTACCAGCTTGTGAATTGCCGTGGAGAACGACCTATTCTTCCAATCAATGGACGGTATTTAAAGAAGTATTACGCAACCTGATGTTTCGAAGGGTGGCCTCTAAAATAGAATCTTATCCCTAGAAACACGGGTGAAGTAATCACTTTGTGACTGGGTCTGACCCCAAAACAAAATAAAATGGATGATAAAAAAATCTCATCAACAAAAATGTTAAAAAGAAAAACATGGGAAATCATAATAATAAAGTGTCAATCTTTCCTTTTAAATCCATTCATTTCTGATATTTTCTCATCTCTTCCTTCCACCTTTAAATTTAAAAGAAGTGAATAAGAATTGTTAAGTTTTTTTCTTATTGTTCTTGTTCTTAGTACAGCCCCTGATCCTTTCGTTGTTCTTTTAGCAGGGAAATGTCGAACGAGCGGTTTGTTCTAAACTTTAGAAATGGCGTGAGTCTAGCACTTGATGAAAAGAGGGTGAGAGATGGAGCAGTGATAGAGATTGACTCGTACTTCACACCGACCGACTTTACAATACAAAGAAAATGATTGGATCCCGACTGATCGAGAAGAACTTCACGACCAGACAGTGATGAAAATGGGTGGCCCGAGCCACCAATCCAGTAACAAGAAAAGAAAAGAAAACGCCGCGCATGAAACTGAAGAAGATAGGAAAATTAAGTCCGTGGTTGCCACAGCAGAGGGTAGGCTTGTCAGCACCGCGCCCACAGAAATTCAAGGGGTAAGGAGAGCTACTCCCACTGCTACCCAGCGAAGAAATAAGAATCGTCGCATTCGCAAAATGTTGACCAAGTTAGCAGAAGATCAACATAAACAGACAGTGGATACCGTTAGTGCAAATGCTCCAAGAAGACCGGTTCGTCAGGAACCAGAAAGAAGAAAGTCAATTCCAAGAAGGTCGGAACAAATAAAAGAAATACCAAGAAAAGCAGAAATAGAGTCAGTACCTCGACGCCGAGCATACGTACCGGATTCGAAGAGTCTTGTTGCGAAAACAACCCCGGAGGATGTCCCTACGGAGACTATCCCCGAGGAGCCGATACATGCAGAAGAACGTGCTGGGGTTGAGCCATACATCCCGTAGTATGTTACTAGACACCAAGGACTTCAGATAATCCCGGAATACGAGCTGGAGAAAATGCAGCTAGTCGAGAAGAAAACCTTTGAATACTTTGAAAGAATTGGAAACAAGAGGGTCAACATCGTGGAAGGCCTCGAGCTGTATACAGATGTTTTCTCAGACTATGAGCAACAACAAATTTTAGACTGCATCCTCGAATTACAGAAAATGGGTCGAGCTGGCCTCCTGATAGAAAAGACATATTTAGAACCCCGAATATGGATGCCAGGAAAGGGAAGAGTTACAATCCAATGCGGATGTTGCTACAATTTTGCCATAGACAGAAAAGGAAACCCACCAGGAATACTTCGTCGCGGTGAGGTGGATCCAATGCCAAGAGTCATCAAGAGAATGGTGAAAAGGATGATAACATGGAGGGTATCGCTCGCGTATCGCATACCCAACAGCTCGCATTATCAACATCTACAAGGAAGGCAACCGCGTACCTCCGCATATAGATCATCATGACTTTGTTAGACCCTTCTGCACAGTGTCATTCCTCAGCCAGTGCAACATCATGTTCGGATCTGACCTCCGGATTGCAGGCCCCGGTGAGTTCCGAGGGCCGGTGGAGATACCACTACCGGTAGGTTCCGTCCTGGTGATAAAAGGAAACAGAGCAGACGTTGCGAAGCATTGCATTCCAGGAGTTCTTGTGGAGCGGATCTCAGTTACTTTTAGAAGAATGGAAGACAAAAAAATGCCTTACCACTTTCAGCCAGATCCAGAATTGGAGAATCTCCGGCCCTACGAGCTGTGAGTTACATGGGAAATAGCACACCTCCAATGCACATCCATGCGGCATTCCCGCCAAGGATGGCTTGGAAGGTGATGTTATTACCCATGTTTCTTACTAATTCATACATGGATTTTTGACAAACGCTTTTGGATGGATCAACAAGAAACTTACACAGTCCGTTTTGGATTTACATGGATTGTATGAGACATTAAATTTCTGAGGAAAATGTCATCATGACTAGATCATGTTGTATGATGTACTTTCAGCGAGTTAGAATGAAAATGACTACGTCATATTTTGCCTTCACCTCTTTTTGTGCAAATTGACTGGGAAACGCCATTAGAGTTAAATGAACTTTGAACGAAGAATAGAAAAGAAAACAAAATAAATGAGAATTTTTCCTAAAAATCTAAATATTAAAATGAACTTCAAATTCACATGAACACTAAATAAACAACAAAAATAAAAAAATGGGATCGTTAAAGGACAAACAAAACGAATCTAAATCTCAAATTGAATTCCGATCTGAATCCTCTGATTCGAACCTTTCAGTTCTTTCCTCAATCGAAATCTGTTTGAAACTCTTTTGAAATTTGAATATTTTCCTCGACTTATTGCTATGTCAAGTCTTTTTAGCTTGGTACCCTTACCAGCTCCTTTCAATTCTCTTGCTTCTGTGTCTTAGAGGATCGACTAGTTCTATTGACACGGAGCCATGAACTTTGTTTGATTTGGTTCTGATGGCATGGGACTGGGTCCCTCTTCATACAGATAAATCTTTGAGACTGGAGCCTAACTTCCAGTTCTCTTCGAGGCTAGAGCCTAACTTCTAGTCCTCTTTCAAACTTTCGAGATTGGTACCTAAATTCTAGTTCTCATTTCGAGATCGGTACCTAAATTCCGACTCTCTTTCCGAGATAGATACCTAAATTTTGATTCTCTTTCGAATTGATACTTAAATTTCAATTCTCAACTATCGAGACTGGTACCTAAATTCCAGTTCTCATTTTGGGATCAGTACCAAAATTCTTATTCCCATCTTTCGAGATCGATACCTAAATTTCGATTCTCTTTCGAATTGATACTTAAATTTCAATTCTCAACTCTCGAGACTGGTACCTAAATTCCAGTTCTCTTCCTTCGAGGTCGGTACCTAAATTTCGATTCTCTTTCAAATTGATACCTAAATTTCGATTCTCTTTCAAATTGATACCTAAATTTCAATTCTAAATTTCGAGACTGGTACCTAAATTCCAGTTGTCTTCCTTCGAGGTCGGTACCTAAATTCCGACTCTCATTCGAGATTGATACCTAAATTTCGATTCTCTTTCAAATTGATACCTAAATTTCAATTCTAAATTTCCGAGACTGGTACCTAAATTCCAGTTCTCTTCCTTCGAGGCTAGTAACTAAATTCCAGTTCTCTCCTTTTGAGGTCGGTACCTAAATTCCGACTCTCTTTTCGAGATCGATACCTAAATTTCGATTCTCTTCCGAGACTGGTACCTAAATTCCAGTTCTCTCCTTTTGAGGTCGGTACCTAAATTCCGACTCTCTTTTCGGGATCAGTACCTAAATTCTGATTCCCATTTCATTCGAGGCTGGTACCTAAATTCCAGTTCTCTTCCTTCGAGGTCGGTACCTAAATTCCGACTCTCATTTGAGATCGATACCTAAATTTTGATTCTCTTTCGAATTGATACCTAAATTTCAATTCTAAATTCCGAGACTGGTACCTAAATTCCAGTTCTCTTCCTTCGAGGTCGGTACCTAAATTTTGACTCTCATTTCGAGATCTGTACCTAAATTCTGATTCTCATCCTTTTCGAGATCGATACTTAAATTTTGATTCTCTTTCAGATTTGATACTTAAATTCCAAATCTCACTCTCTCAAGATCAGTACCTAAATTCTGATTCTCACCCTTTTTCCGTCGATACTTAAACTCTGATTCTCACTCCGAGGCTGGTACCTAAATTCCAGTTCTCTTCGCAATCTCGAGGTTGAAACCCAGGTTTCAATCCTCATTCAAATCCAAATTTCAAATTCAAAATTTCTATAAATTGATTTTAAATCAAACTTCAAATCGAAATCCGAACTCACACATTTAAACTTGAAATTTAAAAGTAAACTGAAATCTAAATCGAATTCCCCAGATCTTGTGATTTGGAGTTCACCTCCTTTTCCATTCCCCAGCGAGAGTTCAGGAATCTCCAGTCTTAGAAATATACCTGATACTCCCCAGCGGAAATTCTTCTACTTCGTCCTAAGTTTGTCAATTGGACATCTGTGTTGATTTTGTTGATCTCTTCGGTCAACGCCAATACGCGCGGTGTGCTCCGTCAGCACACCACACCTATTGGGGGTCCATTTTTTTACCTCATTTTTGATGAGGTCTCTTATTTTCTTACTCCTTAGTACTTAGGATCTAGCCTTAGGCTTTTCCTTTGACTAATCTTAGAGGACTAGAAGTGGAACCCATCCTTTAGAAATTTAAACACCTCTTGACTCCCTACAAACCCCACAAGCTTGATTGTAGACCCCTAATCACCTAGAGGGTTGAAATCAAATGTGGAGGTTTAAAGGATGAGTTTCCTATAGGACTCTTTGGCCTTATGAGTACCCTGGGTGGCCTGGTCTGGTGAGGGTTGACTTGCACATACACTACACTCTCACACACATTCCATGTCCTAAAACCACACTCTCATCCAACTTGACTTCCGACTCATATAGGTAATTCATATGGACGGTCCTTAACCCCTAAGCCCTCGGCTAAGAGGTCGAGAACAACATAGTGAATGCCTCAAATGAGTCCTCTCATGGCTCATATAGGCTTAATATGACTTCATGGCTCAACCAAAGTGATCCCATTTCACTCAAATTTGATCAATCTTCATTTTTTCAAAATTTCAATTTTTGACCCCCGGGGCCCCGGACCCACCAAACCTACCAAATGCCCTTGGAGCTGCCCAAAATTTGCAAAATTACCTAAATTACCCAAAATTCCTCAAAATCAGTCCTAAACGTTTCCCCCCACTCAAATTGATCATCCATAGCCAAAAATACCAAAAATTCCAAAAGTACCCCCCAATACCCCCAAATACCTAAAATGCCCTTCTTAGCCCAAAAATCCAAAAATTCAGAAAATTCCCAAAAAATTGCAAAAAATTCCAGATATTCCCAATTTCATTTTGTCTAACTACACCATGGGCCAATTTTGCCAATTTACCCCACTTTTACCAAAACCCCTAATTTGACCCATTTTGAACCCAAGTGAACCCAATGTCAAACCAAACCACCCCAATTGGCCTCAATTTTGGTCCAATTCAATTCTAAACTTCAATTCAACATCCCCAATATCAATTTAGACCAAATCTAATTCCAATTTGATTGACATTTGAGCCCAATTTCAATTTGAGGCCTAAGGCCCAATTTTGGCCCATGACCTAAACCTAGCTCAAACCCATCCAATTCAACCTCAATTGGCCCCAAATCTTTTCTAAAGCCTTCCTAACATCCCCATAAACAAAATACTAACTTGATTTGCCCAAAATTTGAACCTAAACTCCACCTAAACCTAACCCAAAACCAAAATCCCTTAAATTGACCTAAGCCCAAACCTAACCCAACTGGGCCCAAATCCCCAAATTAGAGCCCAACCAAAGTTGAAAACTCTTTATGACACTCCCATGAACATTTATCAATATTAATTTTACATCAAATCCAACTTTAGCCCAACCTTAACCCAAGTTAGCCAAATTTGGCCCACTTTGGCCCCTTTAACTAAAAAGCCTAAATTCAACCCAATTCTACTCCAAATCACACCAAATTGATTCCAAACCATTCATGAAACATCCCTAAACCAATTGCAATATTTATTTGACATGGTCCTTCACAAAATTTTCACCCAAAAGCCCATCCTAAAATCCAAAAGCCCACTTTCCTAAGTCACTCTAAAAGCCCATCTAAAACCATTTCAAAAAGCCCAAAATCTATCCTAAAGCCCATATGACATTTTCATTTGCCATTCATTTAATCAAGTCATTCCCTAAGTTCCAATTCCATCATCAAATAAATCTAAATCAAGCCTCATGCCAAAATATATCTAAATATCAAAAATCCCAAAATTCCTTTCTCATGCAAGTAAGCCAAGCCATTCCCAAGCCATTAGCAAGCTTTGAAGCCATGCACAACCCACATGAAGCCATGGGAATCACTTTACACATCACCATACCATTAATTGCAAAAGGAGGAGCCTCTTTTAAACCCCCTTAAAAAGGTTTTAACCCTTTTAATGCTTCATCTTAATCCATGATTAATTCAAATATTCATGGATGGTGACTTCACTACCCTTTCCTAGCTGACTCATCTGACCTCCCTCAGCCAAAATCAGTCCCTTGGTGGGTGCACCAAACCCAAATACATGAGTTGAACAAAATCAAGCCAAAATGACCCTTACCCCATGCCATTTTAATCAAACCTCCTTACACACGGCAATAGCCAATTGCTTGCACCAAACCCCAGCCCTAACCTCACTGGTCAAGATGGTGACAAATGCCTGGCCGGCCAGCCATCACAGTCACCGGAAAACGCCATGGCCGAAAGCTCCATGTGAGCCAAACATTCCAATTCTCCTTTACTGACTTGTCTCAACCCAAATGGAAAGCATAGCTGTTCTTCTCCTCCCCTGAGCAGCTGATCCCAGCCTCCAATTGCCCCTGGGAAGCCCTCCAGCCATGCCTATTTAAACACCACCACCTCTCGGCCAAACAAGGAGATGAACCAGACCTTAAGGAAACTCTGCCAAAATTGCTCCAGGACCTTCTCCTAACCCAGAGCAGTTGATCCCCAGTGTTCCTTTGCCCTAATCCCCATTGACAGAGCTCAATTTCTGAGTTGAAAATCCACCAAAAAATAGGACACTTCACCATAGTGAGCCAATCTCCAAATTGATTGGTCCTACACCTTCACCAGACCAATAGGAGAATTTCTCCAGCAAAAACTCCCTCGACAGGCCAGCCATTGCTTCTAGCCTCCAAGCTTTGTGATCGGGCTTGGTCACATTCACACCTAGACAATTCTCCAAAGCTAGAGACTTCATCTGGAGCTTGCCTGGACTCAATAGAAGGTGACACAACTCTCAGATCGAAGCTTCACTTCTCTGAGCAAAGGTATGAACTCACTCTTCCTCCTGAGCTTCCAGCGATTCTCCATTTTGTTTAAGTTAATTTCATAGCCTACATACCATATGGATGTGTTCGTCTCTTCAAGACGAATCCATAGAGCATAAGAACACAAAAATCCATTGAGAATCGAGTGAGATCTTTGGGTTTTAGTGTGGACGGTCACGGGTGCACACCAGTCGTAGACGATGACCAGGAGCCGTTGGATCGCGCTTGTATCGAGCGGAAGGTCGAGATCAAGTCGGACGGCGTGATGGTACATGAACCACGGGATGCGTGGTTGCTGACTCAAGTGGCGGCGTCGAATGGGAATGCGCTGCATGGGCATTCGGAGTCGCCGAGAGTCGTGACCGGCGCCGAGTCGGATAAGTAGATAAATAGGGTATTTTTGAATTATTTAAATGCCCTGAACTTTAAAAATTCATATCTTTGCATAGAAAAATCACATAAATATAATAAAAATACTTTCTTGCTCAGTGAACAGAGGAGAATAATGTGGAAAAGAAATCAAATTAATTGGATGAGTATTTTATTTTTAATAATTTATTTACTATTTTCAGTATTTTAATTCTTCATTTGCATAGATAATTCACCATGGCATGAGACCATAGGGCTTTTGAAGCCTCCGATCTTGGGAACATTCCTAGAATTTTTCAAGGTCAGAGGCCATCTCTGTGAAAAGTTATTGAATTTTCAAGTTTATGTTACCTGTTTTAGGTATTTTAATTCCAGTAATTAAGCATATTGTAAAATAAATTCTAGAAAAATTTGGTGATGTTCCTTAGGACCAGAGGACCCTATTAAAAATATATTTTGAGTGAATTCAATCATATTAACCTTAATTGGCCCAAACCCCTAAAACCGAACTTTAATTAATTAAGGTTAACCACAAATCAAAAGAACTTGAAAATAATTCTCCACTGATCTTTAGGATCAGAGGAACCTTATATAAAATTTTGAAATCAATTGGACTTGATTAACCCCACCAAATGGATTGATTAAGCCTCATAAGCAAAATGGAACTTTAAAAATTCATAACTCCAAAAATACTTTTCAAAAATTCAAAAAAATAGTTTTGGAGCTTCTCTGATATCAGAGGAGTTCAGGAAAATTAAAATTGGAATTTTCTAAAAAAGTTGATTTTTCACAATATTTTAATATTTTAATAATTAAAAAAATAATAAAAATCATAAAAATGTCACATTTTGACTCTTAACCACTTAGGAACAAACCAAATATTTTTCCTAAGTCCCTAGGATAAGATATTGAATTTTAAAGGCTTAATGTAATTTTTAATATTAAAAAAAATGAATTGTCAACCTTTTTCACTAAAATAATTCTAATAAATAAAAAAAAATCAAAAAATTATAAAATTTTTTTCTCTGGACTCCTTGAGGTCAGAAAAATTTAGGTAAAATATAAAATCTATTTTTTTAACTTTTATTTTATTTTATAATTAATTAATAATCCAAAATTCAAAATAATTATAATAAATAAAATATAATTCAAAAAATCACAAAAATTGGTCCAAGTGGTCCTCTGGTCATTAGGAACATCCCATAAATTTCTTAAGGACAGAAACCTTTCCTTGGTCATGTTGTTGAATTTTCCTTGAGAACCCTTATTTTTTACAAAAAATAATTATATAAATAAATTAAATTCAGAAAAATTACATTTTCTACTCTAATGTCTTAATTGACATGTGAGTGAGGTGACATAAAAATTTCAAATTCATTTGAGGTCAATTTAGTGAGTTATGAAATAAATAAGCTTAAAAGGGCATAAAAGTAATAAAATTTTAACCCTTAATTAAAACTTTAGGTTTAATCAAAATGGAGGGTAAAATATTTGATTTTAATTTTCTCTTGGATGATTGAAACTTAGGGAAATTAAGGGGTAGAAACCCATTAAACACTTTGAAATATCAAAATGAAACTTTAATTAATTAAATAATTTAAATTTTAGAAAGAGTACATTTAAAATTTGAATTATTAAAATAGGAGTATTATTAAGAGGATATTTATTCTTTAATTTAAAAATCCCTAAATAAGTCACTTTAAAAATATTTAAATCTTAATTAAGAAAATAAAATAATAATCCAAATTAACAATTAAAACTAAAATTAAATTAAAATTAAATTTAAAATATTGAAACTAAAATTAAAATAAAATTTAAAACTAAATTAAATTAAAATTAAATTAAAATTAAAATTAAATTAAAATTAAATTAAAATTAAATTAAAATTAAATTAAAATTAAATTAAACTAAAATTAAATTAAATTAAAATTTAATTAAAATTAAATTAAAAATCAAATAAAATTAAATTAAATTAAAGTTAAATTAAATTAAAATCAAATTGAATTAAATTAAATTAGAAAATCATTTAACAACAAACCTAAATGAAGTCATTAAGAGTTAAATCAAAACATATCAATAATTTCAATACCTCATTCTATCTAAGTGAATTTGAAACATGAACATCAATTTGAAATACTAAGATAATTGAAAATGTAAAGATTTAAATTAAATCTAAAATAATTTGAACAATATTCGAAACTTAAAATTATTAATTAAAACCTCATAATTAAACTAAAACACTTTAAATCATTAACTCAAATTTGATTAAAATTCTCAATAAACCAACTTGCCCTTAAAGGCTTTAACTATTATAACTCTTAAATAGAGTATTAAGTGAAATGTCACTTCACTCATAAGATAATCAAACATCCTGGTTCACTGAGCAAGAAACAAAATTTGACTAGAACCTTAGATGATTAATTCATCTGTACAATAAAATTCATTTGGACTCGAAATGATTCCAGAAGTATTGAAAAGATGTTTAGGACCCATCCTAAACACTTCCTCAATATGATGAGATGTTTTAGAAGAACAATTAAATTTAATTGTTCTTTGATGAAGAAAATCATCCATAAACAAAACACAAGAACCTAGACATCATAGGAGATGACTAGTTATAGGGTTAGGAATTTGGTAGTCAACCAAAACCCTTTCCCTTAGCTTTACCTAGGTATCTGTTGAAATATTTAAATGCCTTAACGTGTGTTTTAAGTGCGGCTTGGGATGACGGGAAGACCTCCAAGTACTCTTTTATTTTATTGCGCTTACTTTATTGCAATTTACTTACATGCACTGTACTTTTCTTTTCTTGCATGTTAAATAAGACTGTTGCATGAAAACCAAAACCTTTAGGATAGTCCCTAAACTGAAACCAAAACTAAATTAAAAGTCATTGCAAGATAAAATTCACCGCCACAACATTCAAAATATAAAACAACGCAAAATTTAATCACAAATAGAACAACAAAACTACAATCACAACTAAATTAAAAAGTCTCATTGAATGATCGGGAATACCTCGGATGATGTAACCCACGGGTTGCTAACGAGATTTACCACGGTCTAAATGAAAGTGTGAAACTCATTTAGTTGAGTTAAGCAAATTCATCTGGACTAAGTGAATTCGATGAAAATAACGGTGCCGGGATGACGGAACCGTGGGATCTTAATCGGTTCTGTTTAATCAACTTTAAAATTTGTTTAATTAAAATATTAAAAAAACTTGGATTTTAAGATTCTCTCTAAACCAAAACACTTCTCTCATCTCCTGATTTATGACTTCTAAAACTAAACCTCTGCAACAACAAGGAGCTTGGAGCACAGTGGGCAGCACGACCATCGTCATCAGTAAAACTCGGATCTACTTCAGCAAAAATTTCTTAGAATTAAATAACCAAGCCATAGGACTTCGAGGTAGTTTGCCTAGTGCAACAGAAATCCTCAACTCTTTGTTAAGCATTTGCATTATCATGTCATGTAAATTTAGCCCTAACCGATCCTAGGACTCTGAGGTAATCGTTTGGTACGACATAAACCCTCACATCTTCGAGGCTGTTTGTATGATTGTGTCAAACAAATATAAGTCCTAATTAATTAAAACAGGCAAGATGAAACATTAAATGAACTCCCACAATTGAATCCAAACCGTAGGATAGTTTGGGAAGTTGCCAAGATTCTTCTTGGATCCTCAGCTTCTCCTACTTCTCTTCCTTTGGACTCTTGAAAATAACTGTTCCAAATTTGATCCATTCCCTATTTAAATTCCCAAAATTCAATCCTTTGAAAACCTTAAACTTTGAAATTCTTGAGAGAAAAACCACTAATCATTATCGAGAGTTTTCTTAAATGATTCCCGTCATTTAAGATGTAATTAACTATAGGGGCTTGCCCTTATAGGGAACTTTAAGAACCCAGGTAATATAAACCCTGCTTAATTCATTAATATTAAGCAGGGGAACTTGTTAGCTTATAAAATTGGTTCGCAAACCAAACGGATGTCACAAATCTCCTAGTTTATTTAATCTAGCCTCATCATCAAGCAGTGTGTCTATTCTTCGGGATAGATACACGGTTTGTGGTGCGGTGCTCATTTATATAAACTACTTGGGATGTGAGATCGGTTTGATTTCATATCTTAAAACTTTTAAACTTAAAAATACTTTCAAAATCTAATGCTATCTTTTAAACTATATATATATTTAAATTAAATTTAAAATATGAAAATTCGCCTACAATTTACGTAGGCGACCCCTTTCAAAACACATAAACTAAAAATATGCCGACAAAACTAAGTTTAAAATTTTAAATTCTGGATTTTATTGGCCTACATTATTCAAAGATGTTGGATATTATGTAAAAACTTGTGATCGATGTCAAAGAATGGGGAATATATCCATAAAACATGAAATGCCTCTAAGCTATATATTAGAAATTGAGATTTTTGATGTATGAGGTTTAGAATTTATGGGACCTTTTATAACATCATCTGGAAAGATTTATATTTTATTAGCATTTCATTATGTTTCAAAGTGAATTGAAGCTGTAGCTTTACCTAACTGTGATTCCAAAAGTTTTTCGAAATTTTTAAAGAAAATGACTTTTACAAGATTTGGAATGCTAAGGGTAATTATCACAGTTGGGGGAAGTCCTTTCAGAAATATAAGAATCCAATCATTACTGGAAAAATTTAGAATTAAACGTAGAATTACAACTGCTTATCACCCACAAACAAGTGGAATGGCTGAAGTATCAAGCCGAGAAATTAAAATAATATTAGAAAAGACTGTTAATCCTAAAAGAACTGACTGGGTTGATATTCTTATTCTGTATTATGGGCTTATAGAATAGCTTATAAGACACCTATCAGAATGCACCTTATCGATTAGTTTATGGTAAACATTATCACTTACCTGTTGAACTCGAACATAAAGCTTACTAGGCGATAAAGGAGTTCAATTATGATTTGAATGCTGCAGGTGAGAAACGACTGTTACAATTGAATGAAATAGAAGAGATAAGAAATGAGTCCTATGAAAATGCAAAGATTTATAAGGAAAGAATGAAGAAATTGCATGATAAAAAGATTTCAAGAAAAATATTTGAGCTTGGACAAGAAGTATTATTATTTAATACTCGTTTAAAACTTTTTCCTTGAATATTAAGATCTAAATGGATGGGACCATTTATAATTGAGAAAGTATACCCTTATGGAGCTGTGGATATTAAAGATCCCAAGACAAGAAAAATATTTAAAGTTAACGGATTAAGACTTAAGCCTTATATGGGAGAAATGAAACTGATTTACAAGGAGGCTTACGAGCTGAGTCTACCCGATTAATATAATTGATTAGGTCATGCTGACGATGTTTAACCAAGTGCTTTGTGAGAGGCAACCCATATATTATCATTGAGATTCTTTGTGATTTGAATTTATCTTAATCAATGTTTGTGTGTTGATCACACCATTTTAATAGACCTATTTTAAGACCGAAACTTTGTAAATTTGACGATAGGCGAAACGGAGTCGAACGTGGTTCCGGCGCCTAGGCACCCAAACTTGGCGCCTAAGCGCCAGCATAACCCATGTGTATCGATTGTCCAGCGCCTAGGCGCCAGATTTCGGCGCCTAAGCACCCTAGTTACTGTTCGTGCAAAAACTTAAAATTTTCAGTTTTCACACGAATTCTTCTTATAAATTGCCCTATCTTCGTCCCTAATCCCTAAGAAACCCAAAATTTGTCCAGAACAATTCATTTTGGAGGAGAAAAGAGAAGTTTGGAAGCAATGGAGAGAGGGGATCATGGAAATGCAATAAGAGATAAGTCTTCTAAAGATCCTCAACCTTATTTCAATGGATTTATCGTTGCATGTTTGGAGAAATTGTTTAGTCATTTAGATAATATTGAGGCAGAATTGCTAAGCATTGGGAATCGTCTGCATGAGATGTATCACCAAATCGAGCACTTGGAATGACAGACAAAGCTTCAGTTTGATCATATGGAGGCCTTTCAAGATTCTCAAGTAGCAATGTATGCGAAGAACAAATGGATTGATGAGAAAACGGTAGCGAACTTCTTTGCGAGAGGGATGGAAATTAAAAGTTCGGTTATGAATAGATCATTGATGTGTTCTAGGTGTGATTGAGTCATGTTCTAGTGAGTCAAACATTTAGTTTGTGTTTGCTTTCATTGTTCAAAGTGTGTTGTTTGATTGTGAACTTGCTTTGAATTTGTGTTGTTTGTGTTATTTATAGAATGATGAACCTTGTTATAGTATTTATCTGGAATTTCATGAGCTTGGAATGAAAAAATATGAAATGGAATTGAAGAGTTTGATTATATCTTGAGTTTGAATGTTGGATCTAATTTATCGTTTTAATTGTTTGTGGAAATGTTTGGAAGTTAGAAATTGGTGATATAATCTCATGTGAATAATTAGAAGTCAAATTTGTTAAGTTTTGGTGGAAATTACAATTTTTAAATCAAATTTATGGTAAGGAGAGTCTGGCGCCTAGGTCCCAGAACTCGGCGCCTAAGCGCAGGTTCGGCCTGAACCCGAAAATCAGGTTTTTAAACCCACCGACGCCATTAACGAGGCCTAAGCTCCCATCTTCTTCCCTTTTTCACGAAAATCAACTTTAGAGATCCATTTTTAGGCCAGATTTTTGAGTTTTTGATCTTGGAATCACTCAATTTCTTGAACTCGAGGTCTGATCTACCTTCTAATCCATTTATTTTTTATTTTCACCATGGATTTTTCAAGTTTTGAGCAAAACTAAAATTTGTTTATTTTTGGAGTTTAATCCATGCATTTGAAGCTTTATTTAAGCTTTTTAAAGCTTAAATAAGCTTATTCTGTTGATCCTTTAATTTATTTGTGTTTTCTTTCTTAAGTTTAGATGGCTCTAAATCTAAGTGAGGGAAGGAACGAGAAAATTTTGATCGTAGCATGTTTGCTACTGCCGCAGCACATTTCCGTTACAACGATTTTGCCACGACGAGGAAATTTATCTCGGAGAGGAGTTTCTACAATCCTAGTGGAAGTATTGAATATACGATTGTTGCCCTAAACTGGCAATGATTCTGTTACTTCATTGCTATTGTCATTATCCCTGTCATTAGGGAATTTTATGCAAATTTCTTGGATGCTGAAGATTTCAAGATCTTCGTGAGAGGAGATGGAGTAGAATTTACTTGAGAGAGAATCAACATTTTCTACGGCCTGCCACCAAACATCGAGTGTTATTACTCTGGATTATCTCCATCTAAGGGAGATTTAGAGATGATTATTGCATACTTGACAGATGGTACTGGAGCTTGAAAGATCCGGAACAAAAAACGGGTAAATTTTTCATCTTCTAAGCTAAATGGTGTTTCTAAGGCATGGCATTACTTTATTTCTGCTCGCCTCCTTCCATCTAACCATTTGAGTGAGGTTACAAAGGACAAAGCTATCCTCAACTACTGCATATAGGAGAGGAAGCTGATAGATGTTGGTAGTATTATTTATAATTCTGTAGAGGCCATTGCTCATTCTAGCACTTCTATGGGATTGGGATTCCCATCTTTGATTTATTCTCTGTGTAAAAGTGTTGGAGTTGTTGCTGAGTATTCAGAGGAGAAGCTCAAGTCTACAAAGCCCATTAGACGAGAAAGTGTCAGTATTTATGATCAACTCTGAGGTAAGAGTTCTACCGCACCTTCTAGTTCATTACCTACTTCTGGTAGACCTTCTACTTTTGGAACCTCTACTTCTGCTGCTGAGCCACCATCTAGTTTTTGGGAGAATATGCATGAGAAATTTATAGAGCAGCAGAATATGATACTTTTGACCCAGTGTAGAGTCGATACTATTGATTTAAAATTGGATCATCTTTCTGAGTACACCCAGAGGAAGAGTGATTTTGATGTTGAGTATTCTGAATCTCTTGTTAGATTCCTGAAGGGTGATCATTCGGTCTAGTTCCCAACCTACCCTAGATTCTCACCATTTGATATCCAGAACAAGAATGTAGACTTTTCCTTTGATGATGATGAGGATGAGGAGACTGCTAGTGTTGATTAGATTTTTTAGAATTGTGTATTTGTATTATTTATGTTATGTTTTGTGTTAGTTTTGCATGTATGTGATGATTTATTTGTTTTTATGTTTGATGCACTGTTATGAGACACTTTTTGTTGTAATGATGATTGTTGGATTGTTAGAGTTTATTTCTGTAAGAGATGTTTTGTTTCTGTTTTAGTATAGTAATCAGTACACTTGTTTTGTTTAGTTATTTTTGTTTAAAATTATAAAATTATAAAATTATAAAAAATTTTGTAGAAATTAATCGTGCTACTAAAGTTGACCTTTATTTATATTCATAAAAGGCATGTGTAGAAATAAAATTTTCCTTTCTAGATTATTTTTCATATACTTAGAAAAATTCCTGATAAAAATATGCTGCTCTTTCTCTCATACTTTAGAATTTTTCATGATTTATGTTTATACCAAAACTGAAGTTTGTGGGAAGGGAAAATTCTTTGAAATTTAAATATTATTTGTCCTTAATGTACTAATATTTTCTTTAAAAAAATATTAACATAACATAAAGAATGAAAAATTTATTTAAAATTACTTAAATTTTCGAATTTATAAATAATTTAGTAAACTTAACAAAAATTTTAATAACTTTGATTGATTTTAAGAATAGAATTATTTAACTTAAAGAATAATAAGATTTAAAATTTTTCTATTTATAGTAAAAAGAATTGTATTTTTAATACTAAGGAATCAAGATTATTACTTGAAAAAGAAAAGATTGAAAATTTTTTTTGAAAAATACTTATGTCATATTTATTAAGTGAAAATGTATAAGTTTTTAAATATAAGTTAAGGACAGTGAAGTTCAAAATCATTAACAGGCTATCCAGATATAGTAATCTTCACAAATTAAAAATGGAAGATTGTAAAATATCCTTTTAAAAAAAAAAGAAAGAAAAGAAAAGAAAAAAAGTAAAAGAAAAGAAAAAGAAATGTGAGGAGCAGCTTGAGGAGAGCCTAATCAAAAATTGGCTTCCCTTGAATTATCTTATAAGAAGAAAACTAATTACATTTATTAACTTAATTTTTATGTACAAATATCTTTACTAAAAAAATTTTTCATGAAAGTCTTTTTCTTGTAAATTATCTATGTGACCTTAATATGATAAATTACAATTATTCTTGAAATAAATGAAAATTTGAAAGTCTTATGATTTGGTAGTTAAGTATTCTTTAAATTCTTAAAATTAACCTTAATTAGTGAAATTTGGTTAATGATTTACTAAAACATTTATAAAACCAAAACTTACAAGGAATCTTAATTATTTAAACTTCATTCTAGATGTTATATATTTTATGTAATAAAAAGGGTTACTTAAGGACAAGTAACATTTAAGTTTGGTGGAATTTGATCCACTTCAAAAGTACATATTTCTATGCCTTATTTATGATTCAATTTTTAAGGATATTATGCTTTAATGAAAGATATTTTTATGTTTTTGGATATAGGTGATGAAGAAAGAGTTCAAGAAGGAAAAAGGAGCAAAAAGGAGCAAAAATTGAGCTAAAAAGCAAAGTTGCCAAAATTATAAGTTTGGCGCCTAGGCGCCAGAATCCGGTGCCTAAGCGCCAGTTCGATACTAAAGCAGATAAGATTTTGACAACTTTGGACAATTATTTTGACGGTGTTAAGCGGTTATCAGACCTTCTAGAAGACTGGAAGTTGCTCCTAATACATAAGACATGTGATACAATGCATCTGAACACAAGAAAACAGTTTTAATCGTGAAGAGGTGCGATCCAAAGTGAAGAGGTGCGAAGACTTGGTCACGGATTCCGGCATCTAGGCGCCAGATCCCGGTCCCTAGGCGCCACAGTTACATTCTAGAAGATTCATTGAATTTGGACGAATTTTGAAGAGGTGCCTTAAGCAACCCCTGGTAATTTTTGAAGCTCTATAAATAGGAGACATTTCTACAGAGAACAGTGGCCCCCCTTCGATCTCCAACATCAGGAGATAGATTTAGAGAGCCACCATATTTTCTTATTAAGTATTTAGTGAGTTTATTTTAGTTATTTTGAGTGTTGCTACTCAATTCCTTGAGTAGTAAGTGAGAGTTTGTAAGTGTTGTTGCTGTTGAAGTCTTGTACCTTGCATTGGAGTCACTAGGAGTCACAGGGTCACTTGAAGGAACATTCCAGATAAGTTTTTATAACTTAGTTCAATGTTTTATAAATATGTTTTGTTGTGTGAATTCAATGTGTTTTGAGTAGTTACTTTTCTTTCTCCTTTCAACTATAAAAAGATAATAAGATAATTTGATTTTATTGGAGAACTTAAATTAATTTAAAAATTATTGCGATGATATTCATACCTGATCTTAATTTACTTTTTAAAATGGCCATTTAAATTGTTAAAACCTGTTGAAGAATTATGAGACCTATCCAGAGATGAGTTCTTAACTAGTAGATATCACATGAGTCCTTAGGGAATCGAAGGCCTTGAGCGAGTTATTCAAGGTGAAGTGCAAATAAATAGGGAGATATTGTTTATTAGGCATAGAATTGATTAGTTTTTAGAGTGACAGACTAAATTCTAATAATTGGTTTATAGAAAGGGAACGGGTCATTAGTGAGGCTAGATTAACCTATTCTACTAATAATGCATCCTGAACCGATCTATAGATTAGCCAATGTTCTTTATACTATTGAGTGAAGGTAAAGAATAAGAATACTTCTACTTGGCGCAATACCATAATCTCAAGTTCTCCACAAATGATAATTATTCTGAAAAATCCTGGATTAGTTGAAAAGGAGAAAATTGTTTTACTTATACTTGCATTACCTTTACTTTTTTGCTGCTTTATTTACATTTAGTAGAAATTTCATTAAACCTAAAATCTGAATTTTGAAAAGAAATAAAAATTATAATTACTTTTAATTTGAAAAGCTAATAAATTCCTTCAATTAATATTTCCTTAATCTTATCTGTGGGATCGATAACCAGGACTCCAATAGAGCCCTGTATTACTTGAAACAATACGTATACTCCAATAAATTCATAAATTCTTGCAGTCGTAAAGTACCGGTTCAAGACTCATAAGTACGAATGATAGTCTTAGTAACCGGTCTCAGTGGTATAGCTACCTCTTCAAAACTGTTGAACTCTACTCCAGATTGAACACACAAGGCATGAACTAGGTCAGGATGTCCTAAACCTCCAGTGGTCTCGCTTCTAGAAATAGACTGAATGTTCTTGAAGACAATAGCTCCAATATCAATCTTCTTCATATTCTGAGTACAATAGTTCAGAATTGTTCTATCCCTTGTAACTTCACTATGGTGATAAGAAGGTAACAGTCTTGTAGAAATGAAATAGTGTCAAACTTTAGATGCAACATTTAACTTGGAAGCAGGAAAGTTATTCATCTGTTTTTAACTTACTTTCCATTCCCCTTTTCCATCTGTCAGAAAAGCAATCACTTCCTTCATATTTGCGTCTCGGGTATCAAAATTTTCATATTCACAAACAAAAGCTTCCCAAGTCTGATAAAATTCATTGATACGCTGAGGAGTAAATTCAACCATGTTTCCTCTGACTAACACATACTCTGTCTCAGTCCAGGGCACATTAGCATAGAACTCTCTAACAACACCCAAAACAACATTCGCAGTAAAATAATAAAATCTCTCCCATTTTTGCTCGACAATTAATTGCTCAACAGATCCACCAAGATTGTCAAAAGCTTGATCCTGAATGCACTTCTTATTGTAAAGGTAAGAATTAAAATGAAATTGCGCTTTAACATTGACAAATCTTTCTTCATCATAATCAAATTTTCTCTTCCCTTTACTCATCCTTGGAGCCATGTGAATTTCTAAAATTTGCAAGAAAATTTCAATAAATTCCAAATCCACAATGTAACAAACTCCAAATACTAATCTAAAATTCCACTCTAAGTAATGTGAGAGATTTCTATGGTGAAAATAAAAAATTTTTAACTTAAATTGAAGCTCTTACCAAGAGAAGTGTAGATCTGGTCTCGAAAGGCCTTGAAATCACTTCAAATCCATGACCTAGCAAGCCCTTGGTCTTCAAAGTGGAGAAAATGGAGGAGGAAGATGAAAACAATGGAAAAAACCGCGGGTCCCAGGGTCAAAATCGCGAAATAAATGGGTTTTGGCCTTTTTCTATATTTAGGCGCTGGCGGCGCTCTATTTTTTAAATGCCAAAACTCTCTGGATTTGGGCGCTGGCAACGCCCATTCTGGTGCCGGCGGCGCCAGTGCAAAAATTTTTCTAGGTTCGAAATTTTTTTCATAATTTCAATCTTTTCGTCCTCCATAATAACATTTAATACTTTATTAAGCATCTATTTCATCACACAAATAATAATTAATACAATTCTTACACAAACAACACAAAACATGCTTCTATATATAAAATGCACATTAAAACATACACACTAATATGTTCATCAAATCAAACTAACAACTCTTAGATTTTTAGTGTTGCAAGTACGCTACGATAAGAAAACACTAAAATCTAAGCACACACAATGAAATTGAGCATAGAAAATTAAAATGCAAACTACAAAGCAAAGCACAACAAATACTAAACACACCAAACAAAATTAAGCAAAGCAAAGCAAACACACATCAAACATAAGCAGAATCCAGTAGTCACTCCTCATCGGTCTCAGAACTATCTTCTTCTCTGATATCTCCAATAGATTGCTGATGCACGAACAAATTGTAGAAGGGACGAAATGGGATTCAACAATCACAACATTCTTCTTCATCAGATTAATAAAGCCCATTTCAATATGACCAGTGTGATCAAATTTTTCCTTCAATGGCATTCATAACATTTTGTACCTCTTTTTCTAACTGCTTGATTCTCTTTAGTATCACTCTGGATTTTCTAGGAACGTAAGGCTGAATGGGTTGTGAAGTCTGAGTTGGTTGATCAGCAAGCAGATCCATATCACCTTCATCTCCTATTGTTTGGTAGTTATAAAGATTAGTTGGATCAATAGGCCTCCAGGGAAGAAGAACCTTTTCCCAACTATCATACGGAACTTGTGATTGACTACACAATAGAAATATGGTGGACAGGTGTCCAAGCCCATATTTAGATCCATGAACTATCAATCCCAAAACTGATTTCACAATTGTATTTCCAATATCAATCGGCCTTCCAGTTTGAATACAGAACTTCAAAATAGCACTTTCCTTGGTTACTTTACTAATTTTCAAAGTTGGAAATAACTTTGCCGAAATAAAATAATGTCACTGCTTTGACACCGGATTTAAAGATGCAGAAGGGAAACTAATATATCCATTGTCTCTTACTTCCCAATCTTCATTTCATCCGTCAAATAATGATACACATCATTCATATTATCGCTCGTTGCATTAAAATTGGAATAGTGGCAGATAGGTACATTCTAAATCATAAAGAGATCATTAATTCTCGAAGGAGTGAATTGTAAAAACCTACCTCGCACAAAGACGAATCCTTGGTTGATCCCGTGAAGATTTGCATAGAATTCCTTCACAACCGGAATGACTACGGCAGCGGTAGTGTAACATAGCACTTCCCAACATCTTTCCTTTATTATCTCTTCAACTCTTGTAGTAGGATTATCCATACCTCGATTAATAAAGCCTCTTTCCTTGATAATCCTCCTCTTCATCATCACCTTGTTGAATAATTGTTGCGCCTCGAAGCTGATAAAATTTTATCGGTTGAAAATGTGAGATCGAGGGGTTTCTATGGAGTAGGAATCCATGGGATGCGAATTGGGAAAGGAAGTTTTCATTTTTCTGGAGTTTTGAAGTTTAAAATGGAGTTTAGGGAGTTATAAGGAAGAAGAACCCGCTTAAAACCTCCAAAAATCACATTTTGAAACTTCAAAAACCGTCAACAGGTTTTGGGCACCGACGACGCTCGATAGGGCTCCGCACTGCTCAAACCTGAAATTCTGCAAACATCTTTGTAATTGGGCGCCGGCGACACCCATTCTGGCACCAGCGACGCCAGTGGTAAAAAATTTCACCGAACTTCATTGGGTCCAAAATATTCCAATTTCTCAATTTGATCCAATATTTATCAATTTTTAAAAGTATTTAGGAGCGATTAGGATTCCAAAATAACTATCTAAAAGCATAACTACAACAAACAAGAAAACACACCACAAAGATACATATGGGTTGCCTCCCATCAAGCGCTTGGTTTAACGTTGTCAGACCGGCAAACCATTTAGTTATTTGAGATAACTCAGGATTAAAAGTTCTTTAAAGTCAGGTTGAAACCCGTCAATGTAAGGTTTTAATCGATGCCCATTAACCTTAAAAATCTTTCCAGTAACAAGATCCTCAATATCAACAGCTTCAAAAGAATGAACTTTTACAACTGTAAGAGGTCCCAATCATCTAGACTTGAGCTTTCCAGAAAATAATTTCAACCTTCTGTCGTATAAAAAAACTTTTTGTCCATATTCTAATTTCTTTTTCAATATCTTCCGATCATGCCACAATTTCATTTTCTCTTTATAGATCTTGTCATTGTGATAAGTTGCATTTCTAATTTCTTACAATTCATTCAATTGCATAAATCTCTTCTCTCCAACATTTTTCAAATTAAAATTCAACTCTTTTATCGCCCAATATGCTTTATGCTCCAATTCAACCGGTAAATGACAAGTCTTACCAAATACTAGTCTATAAGGAGACATTCCAATAGGGGTCTTAAAAGTAGTCCTATAAGCCCATAATGCAGTATCTAATCGAGCAGACCAATCTAATTTGAGATTATCCACAGTTTTCTCCAAAATTCTTGTAATTTAATGATTAGACACTTCTGTTAAACCACTAGTCTAGGGATGATAAGCAATAGAGATTCTATGAATAATATTATATTTCTCAATCAATCTATTAATTTGATTATTCCTAAAATGAGACCCACCATCAGTTATAATCACTCTCAGCATTCCATATCTCGCAAATATATTTTTCTTTAAAAATATTGAAACACTCCGAGCATCACATCTAGGTAAAGCAATATCTTCAATCCATTTAGAGACATAATCAACTGCAACTAGTATATATAAATACCCAAATGAAGGAGTAAATGGTCTCATAAAATCTAATCCCCATACATAAAATATTTCAACTTTCAAATTATAGTTTAGAGGCATTTCATTTCTTCTAGAGATATTACCTACTCTCTGACATCGATCACATGATTTATTATATTTGTATACATCCTTAAAAAGAGTAGGCAAATAAAATCTTGATTATAAAATCTTAAAAGCAGTTTTATCAACACCGAAATGACCTCCAAATTTAGAATTATGACATCGTTGAATAATTAAATTAGTCTCTTCCGATGGCACACATCTCCTAATAATCAGATCCTTACACTGTTTATATAGATAGGGCTCATCCCAAAAATAAAATCTTGCATCATATTTAAACATCTTTTCTTCTTGCCTTGTTAAACTCAAAATATAATTCACAATATCAGCATACCAAGGCAAATTTCTTCCCATAATAGTATAAAGTTGTTCATCAGGGAAAGTTTTTGTAACTTCCTCCTCAAATTCAGATAATTTATCATACTCTAATCTCGACAAATGATCAGCTATTTGGTTATCAGTTCCCTTCCTATCAACTATTACAAAATCATATTCTTGCAAAAGAAGTATCCATCTAATCAATCTAGGTTTGGCATCCTTTTTTTTACATTAAATATTTGATAGCAGCATGGTCTGTATGTACAATACTTTTAGCTCCAATTAAATAAGGTCTAAACTTTTCAAAAGCAAATACTATAGCTAATAACTCTCTTTCAGCAATGGTATAATTAATTTCAGCTTCATTAAGAGTTTTACTAGCATAGTAAATGACTTTGAAAACTTTATCATGCCTCTGCCCCAACGCTACTCCGAACGCATAATCACTAGCATCACACATAAGTTCACACATCAGGTGAAACAATTATAGGTGCAGTGATTAATTTCTCTTTCAATAACTCAAAACCACACAATTATTCATCATTAAAATCAAATTTTCTATCATTTTCTAGAAGTCGGCACAAAGATTTGGAAATTTTAGAAAAATCTTTAATATATCGCCTGTAAAATCCAACATGTCCTAAGAAACTCCTCACCTCTCTCACGGTAGTTGGTGGTGGTAATCTCTCAATCACTCAAATTTTAACTGGGTTGACCTCCATACCATATTCAGAAATTTTATGCCCAAGCACAATGCCTCCTGCAACCATAAATTGACATTTCTCCCAATTCAGAACTAAATTTGTTTTCTCACAAACTTTTGCTAAGTTTTCCAAAAATATTTCAATTGAAGTCTCGAATACAGAAAAATCATCCAAGAAAACTTCTATTCCATTATCTATCATACTGCTGAAGATAGACATCATACATCTCTGAAACGTTGCAGGTGCATTACACAGTCCAAAAGGCATTCTTTGAAAAGCAAAGATTCCGTAAGGGCTAGTAAATGTTATTTTTTATTGATCCTTAGGAGCAATAGGTATTTGATGATAACCAGTATATCTATCTAGAAAGCAGTAGTACTTGTGTTCAACAAGTCTATCCAACATTTGATCGAGAAAAGGAAGAGGAAAGTAATCTTTTTGGGTGGTGGCATTTAATTTACTATAGTTAATACAAATTCGCCATCCATTAATTTTTCTTGTGGGTATAAATTCATTACATTCATTCACTTCAACAGTCACTCCTCCCTTTTTTCAGTACATAATGTATTGGACTCACACAAGCACTATCTAAAATAGGATAAATAATTCCAGCATCCAGCCATTTTAAAATCTCCTTCTAAACTACTTCTTTCATTATTGGATTCAATCTCCTATGTGAATCAAATCTCGGTTTATGTTCTTCATCTAATAAAATTCTGTGCATACAAATTGAAGGACTAATTTCTTTTATATCTGCTAAAGTCCATCCAAAAGCCTTTTTGCATCTTTTTAAAATTTTTAAAAATTTTTGTTCTTAATATTCATTTAACTCTGAAGATACAATAACTAGTAGGGTAGATGATTCTCCTAAAAACATTTACTTTAAATGACTAGGTAGAATTTTATCTTAAGTTCAGGAGGTTTTATTATAGATAGAATTAAGCTTTTATCTCCACCTTCCATAGTGTCTAATACTTCAAATCTCTCCTGAACATACTCCAAATCTTCATTCTTTTTATTATCTGAATTTCCTTCATTTTCAATTCCTTCTTTAAAAATATTTTCATACTCTGCTTCTTTTTCAAATATATTTTAAAAATGATCGTTTCTCAAATATTCAAAGACCTCCATCCTAAAACATTTATTATCTTTTTCCATTGAGGGATACTTCATAGATTTCAAAATTTTAAAGGTCACCTCTTAATCATTAACCCTCATAGTTAATTCTCCTTTTTGAACATCAATCACTGCTCTCCCAGTACCAAGGATTGGTCTTCACAAAATGATTGGAATTTTTTTATCTTCCTCCAAATCAAGTACAATAAAATCAAGAGGAAAGATAAATTTATCCACTTTCACTAACACATCTTCCACCACTCCTTTAGGGTAAGTAATGGAACGATCGGCCAACTGAAGAGTCACAGATGTAGGAGAAGTTTCTCTTATTCCTAACCTTTTAAATGTTGATAAAGGCATAAGATTAATACTAGCTCCCATATCACATAAGGCTCTTCCGAAAAAATTTTCACCTATAGTACACAGGATAGTGAAACTACCAGGATCTCTAAGTTTTTCCGGAAGCTTCTCCTGAATAATTATACTACACTCTCCACTAAGTGCAACAGTTTCATGATCTGTGAATTTTCTTTTATTTTTGAGAATATCCTTCATAAACTTAGCATTATCAGGCATTTGTTAGAATGCTTCAACAAATGGAATATTTATCGTTAATTTTTTAAGGATCTCCAAAAACATCCCAAATCTGTTATCCCTGTTTTGTTGCTTCAATCTGTGAGGAAATGGAGGCAGTGGTTTTTCAACAGTAATCTTCATTGGTTCAAGAGGATATTCCAAGTCTGGATAAATCTTGTTTGAAACTTTTTCAATATCCACCTTCTCTTTTTCTATTTCAACTTCTTTTTGTACTCTCGTCTCCAATTCCTTTCCACTCCTTAATTGAATAGCCTTAAGTTGTTCCTTGTTTTTATCTTTTGGATTGACTTCAACATTACTTGGAAACGTTCTAGAAGGTCTATTATTAAGTGCAGTGAAAATATGCCCCAATTGATTTTCAATATTTTTCATCGCAACACCTTGAGCTTGTAATTAATTTCCCATATTCAAAATCATTTATTCAGTAGGCAACTTCTTATTCTTAAATTGTGGGTTACTATTGAATCTAGGAGGATAAGATGGTCTAAAATTGGTATTTCCTTGATTGTTCGTATTTCCAACTTGATTTATAGAACTGTTCCGTTAGTATTTTTATACCTATTTTTATGCACATTTTATATCTATTTTTAATGATATTGCTCTTTAAGGGAAGGTATCTTGTGTTTTTCTTGTAGGTATGATGAAAATGGATGGTCATGATGAAAGGAGCAAAATTGGATCAAATTTGGAGCAAACATAATGAAAAATGAAAATTTTGGCACTGGCGCTGGGCCGGCGCTTAGCCGCCACACTTAAAAATCGAAATTCAAATGAATTTGGTGCCAATTTCAAAGGGGATGGGATGCAACTCTTGGTGATAACTACCATAACTTCCTCTATGTGGAAAGTTTGAATGAAGGGGTGCGTTCCTTGGTAGATACATTGAATCTGGACACATTTTGAACAGACACCAAGGCACCTTTTGGTTTACTATTTAAAGAGAGTCTTAGGAAAGATTAGGGGAGGCTTTAGGAGGCTCTTCCACTGCATTTTGAAGAGAGGCTTTAGGAGATTCTTCCACTGCATTTTGAAGGGTACTTGCATTGTTCTTCCACTGCATTTTAAGAGTTTTTATTAAGAGTAGGAGTAGAGAGTAGAAAGGTGAAATGGGTCGGAGTGAAGTCTTCTTCTTCCCACTTCTTTTCTTTCTTTTAGTTTAGTTTTTATTGAAGTCTGAAGTCTGTATTTTGAGTCATCGCAGTTGGGAGACTTGCTCTGAGGAGTAGTTTAGCAAAGAGTCAAAGTTTCAAGGGAACTTCCTTAGTCTTGTGGAGAGCATTTTCAGATAAGTGTTTACTTTTAATCTTTTTATTAATACTTGCTTTCGTTTGTTATTTTTCTTTTTTTTTTAATTTCAAATCAATGTGTTATTTTCCCAATGCTTTCTGAGTAGTTTACTTTATCTTTTTCTTTCTTAAATGGAGAAGTAATTAATTTATAAAGAATTGTTGTGGAAAGTATAAGTGTTTAAAAGTTGGAAGAAGTT